>CM052445.1:55259671-55308133 GCA_028533085.1 Varecia variegata | reverse complement strand
ATGATTTCATTTATTGGAAGTTCAAAAACAAACAAATAAAATTTGTGGCATTGGAATTAGGATTTTGGTTACTTTTAGAGTGGAAGGTGGGGGTAAACTAGAAGGAGGCTTCTAGAGTGCTCCAAAGGTTCTGTGTCTTGTTTTGGGTGGTATGTGTGCTCTGTGACACTTCTCCAAGCTGCGCACTTATAATTTGTGCACTTTTTGGCAGGCATGTTATTCTTTGGAAAAAGGTTTATTAAAAACAAAAGAAAGAAAATAGCTAAGGCTTAAGGAAACACACATTATAAAGAGAAGGGGGCGGGGGATGCAAACAGAGCCCAGGAGGGAGATGAGGACAGTTGCAGGGCAATCAGGAGTCGCTGGCACTTCGCAGAGTAAAGCGAGAGCCAACGTTAGCAGGGGAAGAAAATGGGCAGGAGTGAGGAGATAAAATAAAGCAAAGGTTGTTTTTAAAGATGAAAACCAAGTGTGTCTGGAAGCCAAGAAGGTGGAGTTCCCAAACCATCTGTGAGAGGAGGAAGATGGAGGAAATAAAGGGTAGCTGAATGGATGAGCGAGTTACCGTTTATTGAGGGCTGACCTTATGTCAGACACGGCCATCAGGGAATTTCAAGTAAAAAAAGAGAAGAAAGCAGAAGAGAAGAGCAGTTTTGCTTTTCTGAAACGGCCAGGCAGCAGACGGAACCTATGAAGCCTCAGGTATTGATCGCACACACGGCCAGCACGTCTGATGAAGTCAAACTGGTCACCACACATGAGGCAAAAATGATCTTATCCGTAAGAGACTCGAGAGAGACCAGCCGCTTCTGAAGTAGCTTGGGGCGAACTCCTCTCATTGAGTTGTATTCATTTCCTTTGGTGCCGTAACAAAGTACCACAAACTAGGTGACTCAAAACAATAGAAGGAATTATCTCACAGTTCTAGAGCCTAAAAGTCTGAAATCAAGGTGTGAGCAGGTCCACGCTCTCTCTGACAGCTCTAGGAGGAAGCTTTCCTTGCCTGTTCCAGCTTCTGGTGTTTGCCAGCAATCCCTGGCGTTCCTTGGCTTGCAGATGGCATGCCACGCACATGGCCATCTTCTCCCTGTGTGTCACATCATCTTCCCTGGGCATGTCTGTCTTCACAGGGCCATCTTCCAATGGTCTTCCAATAGGACACTAGTCATATTGTCTGACATAGGGTAAGCCCTCAAGAAATGGTGATTCATTCATCCATTCAGCTTCTTTCATTGGAGGTTAGGGACCTACCCTACTCCACTATGACCTCATCTTAACTAATTACATCTCCAGCTACCCTATTTTCAAATAAGGTCACATTCTAAGGTAATGGGGAGCTAGCTTAAAATTCGAACACTCTGCTTCAATATATCTTTTTGGGAGGACAAATCAACCCACAACAAGGGTACATACAGGGTTGCAACAAATCTATACTCAAACCTTCTCTTTGGAGCAGTGGAAGTGGTAGGTGAGCACAGAGAAGGTAGACCACCTGTGCCCAGGTTGTTTTCCTGAGCTATGCTGAACATTTCTAGGTTTCTCTAACCCAGGGTACATTCCAATATTTGAAGAACTAGGAAGAGTTCATCCAAGAGGTAGATAAGGCAACTCACATGCTATCCCAACTTTGTGTATTCTTGTGTTCCAGTTGCTATTACCTATGTAACAAATGATCCCAAAACTTCATTCTATAAAATAAACACTATCATACTGCAGATTCTGTGGTTGTGAATTTGGACAGTCAGGATGGGGAGGTTTATCTTTGCTCACAATGCCTGGGGCTTTAGCAAAAGACTCAAAGTCTAGGGGTGAAATTACGCGAAGGCTTATTCACTTACAGGTCTTGGAGAGGACGCTGGGCAAGATCTTTGCTGAGACTGTCAGCAGGAACAATACATTGCTCCTCCATGTGGCCTAGGCTTCCTCAAGAATGGTGACTGGGTTCCAAGGGTAAGTGTGCAGAGAGAGAGAGATACGGAGAGGACAAACTATGTACATGTCATTGCCATATTGGCCCTTTATAACTAAACTCAGAAGTCATGCAGTAACAGAGCCTGTCTGTATTTAAAATTTTGATATTTTGTTTATCATAGACTTTTTGCAGTAACTTTGATTTACTAAAATGTTATTTATCCCTACTGCTATGTTTTTTAGCGTACCCTTATGTGTTACACCCAAGGTGAATGCCTCACTCATCTCACCACAATGCTGACCCTGTCCAGTGTCATTTCCAGCATAGTCTATCTGTTGAGGCCGTTGCAAAGGCCTGCCCAGCTTCAAGGCAAGGGGAAAGAGGATGCAACTCTCAGTGGGAATGGCAAGGCTCTAAAAGAGCACGTGGGCCCAGAAGTAGCACTATGGCCACTTTTGAAAAATGCAATCTGCCACACCTTGCCATAAAGCAAAATGAAGGAAATCTGACTTATTTGACAAATACAACAGGTAAATTGATTCCAAAATCCAAAAGAGCAAAATGTCAAGACTAATAACCACAATGACAAGATTTTAGAACTTTCCACAGCCTTGTCTTAGTAAAATTCCTACTGACTATATTGTTTCAAAAGAGTAGTCATTCCCTTAGATGTTCTATTACAAAGCAGTGATCAGTAAAGCCCTCTGTAAATATTTGCTGAATCCATTCAAGTTGAAAATCTTGTGTTTTCGAAAAATATTTCCTTCGGGCATAATGAAGTATTAAAAAGGAAAATCTCCCTTTGTTCTTTGGGAATCCACCTTAATCATTGTGATTTACCAAGTATCATCATATATATTGTTTTTTAAAAATATATATCCCAAGAACTTATTTATGTTGGTAAAGATAAAAAGGCAAAACATGAGACTTTTCAATAAGCATTCTGGTGGTTTGCTATTCGGGTTCCTATGTGAGAATTGGAGATATTTTGAAGACTACATCACCCACTCATTAGATACACTTTAAAGTTATCCTGTTACTTTAGAATGGAGTTTTCTTAACTTGTCATTCTCTATTTATAAATAGGAAAGGTTGAGTTTAGAACATTAACAGAAGCAAAATGTTCCTTGGTAGTTGAAGAAAGGGGAGAAAAAGAACATTCAGGAAACAAACTTGAAAACTAACCTAAACAAGATACTTAAGAGCTTAAGTTTTATCTATGTGTCAAGATTTGTGAAGGGTGTGAGATTTTACCCTATTTAGAAGCTAACAAATTAGCCTGTCACAATTTCATGGAGGCTGCTATAAGATACAAAATTTCTCAGAGACAAAGCAGAGTTTATTATTCACAACAGTAGCAGGAGTCAGAGAATTGGCATTTTAAGCCAGCTCCCCAAACCCCAATTCCAACAGGGTGATGTGAAGAGGGCCAGGTGACACCTGCACATGTACTGGGTTGTGTCACTTGAGAGGAACCCTGAGCTTAGGGGACCTTAATGTTTTTAAATGAGCAATAAGTATACCTGCCTTTTGTTCCACAGGGAGACACTGCTCTATTTTCCAAGACTATTCACTATACAAGAATCCTTGAAAAGATAATCTGAAATAAAGAGCACTCATTGCCTTTGTTTACAGGATGTGCAGAAACACAAGAGACCCATGGAGAACTATCTCCTAACACTATACCAACTTAGAAATGTCTAATGTTAATTAGAACATGGAACTATCTGTCCTGTGTGTTCTAATATGGTAGCCTCTAGCCAATTAAATGTAAATTAATTAAAACTAGTAAAACTTAAAATTCAGTTCTTCAATTGCACTAGCCATATTTCAAGAGTTCAATAGTCCCATGTGGTTATTGGCTACCATATTGGACAGCACAGATACAGAACATTTCCACCATCACAGAAAGTTCTTCTGAAGCCCTGAATACAATTCAGTCAGTCAGTCAATCACAAAAATGGAAATATATATACAATTAAGTTAGTCAACCACATTTATATAACCCTTCCATGTGCCAGAAAAAAAATGTCATGTCAATTTTGTTCCCTGTAGTCTTAAAGTCTGCAGTGAAGCAAGGAAGATAGACCTTGTCAAATAAGTGCAAGAGTTAAACAGGTGATTGCAATTAAAGGAGACCTGACTCAGCATGGAGAATCTGGCAAAGCTTCCCAAAATAAAAGATGTTTAAGCTGAGATTTTAGTTAGGTTAAAAAAAAAAGGAAGACTTTTCCAGGCTGCTGAAACATTGTTGAAACATTATTAACTCGTGTGGCAGTAATAGTGGCATATTTTAGGAAAAAAAAAATGTTTTAAGAAACTGAGTCTTGCTCTGTTGCCCAGGCTAGAGCGAATTGATGCAATCATAGCTCAAGGTAGCCTTCAACTCCTGGTCTCAAGCAATCCTCCTGCTTTGACTTCCCAAAGGACTAGGATCATAGGTGTAAGCCACCTCGTCTGGCCATATTTTAGAAATTAAGATAATTCAGGTTAGGTGGAGAGTTTGGGGTGGCATATAGGACTAGATGAGGTAAGAAGAAGCCATAGTCATCTGTGTTTTTGCAGACGGTGTTAAGAATTTTGGACTTACTTCTAAGGGCATTAGGAAACTTTTAAAGGGTTTAAGGCAGACAAGTGATATGATTAAATTAATATTCTATAAAGATCCCATTCATCATCATCCTCCAGTGACCTTTATATTTATAGAATGGTACCTAAGAATGAGATAGAAGTGGATTTTTTTTTTAAGACAGGTCTTGCTCTGTCGCCCAGGCTAGAGTACAGTAGTGTCATCATAGTGCTCACTGGAGCCTCAAACTCCTGTCTCAGCCTCCCAAGTATCTTGAGCTACAGGTGCACACCACCACATCTGGCTAATTTTTGTAATTTTTGTAGAGACACGGGGGTCTCACTCTTGCTCAGGCTGGTCTCGAACTCCTGGCCTCAAGCGATCCTCCCACCTTGGCCTCCCAAAATGCTAGGAGCCACCACGCCTTGCCTAGGAGGGAATCCTTGAAGGCTGTTTCAGAGGGTTAGATCAAGGATGACTGAGCACCCAATTTAAGAAGAATTTTTTTTCTTTTAGAAAGGAATTTATTTTTGTTTTGTTTTTAAAATTGTTATGGATACATGATAGTTGTACATATTTATGGGATACATGTGATATTTTGACACAAGCATACAATGTATAATGATCAAATCTAGGTAATGGGGCTAACCATCACCTCACCACCTGTAACTATTAATATTTCAGAGGCAGAGTTGATATTAATAGAACTTGGTAACGGAATGACAGTGGAAGAAGGAAGAGTTACTACAAAAGTTATGAAGAAGGAGAAATTAAGACTATGTTTCTGCTTGAGGAATTTGGTAGAACGCAGTGTGTTTACTGATGCTGGGACCACTAGAAAGGCAGATTCGGGAGGGGCTGTCATAAGTTCAACTCGGAGAATGTTCAGTTGGCTGGCAGTGCCCATTAGACATCTATGGAGAAGCTGAGGGGCTGTTGGCTATGTGTGTTTGGCACTCAGAGAAGAGCTATGAGCTAGCTATAAATTAGCAATATTCTCTACCTAGAGCATAACTGAAACCATCCACTTGAATAAGCTGTCTGGGGAGTGAGCCAGGGTGAGACTAGCCGAGATCACAGAACAAAATCCCTGTCTTCAGGGAAACCATGATGGGGGGCAGAGGTTTGTGCAGGGAGAAAACAGAAGGCTCCTTGAGAAACCAAACTGAATATAAAACTTTTCAATTCTCCATGGTCTTTTTCTCTTTGGGGGAGGCCATTGGGTTCACATTAAAAAAGCTGTAAAATGGGAATCAGAATAGTATCCGTTCCAGAGGGTTTGAGGTCAAGACTAGGGGAGATAACGTGCAGTGATCACCTTAGCTCAGTAGCTGGCACGGAGCGACTGTTCAATCGATGAGTTATATATAACCAAACGAACCTTTTGACAGAGGTAAAAGTAAATTTCCCGCCAGGTTCTCCCAGGATGCATAATATGATGGATTGCTTTTCGCAATATTTTACTATTATAGGTTCATTAGATTTTTAGAAACATAAGTGTAAACATGCAAGGGGGTTTTGTTTGCTTATGAAATGGAAATCCAGTGTGTGCATTTTGTATAATACAGTTTTTATTTTGAAAGCATAAAAAAACCTTAAATTAATCTTGTACAAAATACAATAAACAGAATATCTATAACAGGGAACATTTAATCACGTGTCCCAACGATAATTGGTACAAATTGTATTTTACATTATGTCTCCTTAGGCCACCACGAATGCCTATTTTACGCTAGATGCACTCAATAAATCCATCTCCCACTAACTCAATTACAAAGCTCGTGTAACAAAATCAAAAGCAAGTAGGATTTTTGTTGTTTTGCTGACAACTGTTTAGCAGAATCCTCTGATTACATATAGACTGTATGTTTCTGTTTGCAATCAAAATAAATAGAAAACTGAATCAGGAATCAGGCTCTAAGAACCAAACAGGAAGATTTCTGCACTGCTGGGAACAATCACAAGAACATTTTTCTCATGCCATTTCCATACCACAAATCCAACAGAAAACATTCAAAGCAAAAATCAAGAACTCCTTTCAAAGGACACATGAACCGGCGTTGTCATTTCATGCACCAACTCTGAATAAGAGCCCTGCCTCTCCCAAAGCTTGTGTCAGAAGTGAGGAGGAAACAGAAAAGGACAGAGAGAGATGAACCATGTCTGTGTCATGGATCTTCTTAGCTGAATTCAGAAGGACACACCAATTAAACTAAAAAGAGAGAGAGAGAGAAGAAATGGCTAAGAACAAATAGTCCATTTGTTTTGTTTTGTTTTAAAAAAAAAAGAAAAAAAAAAGGAATTCACTGGATTTCAATTCCCTTACACGAGGTATTTCTTCCTTTTTTCATGGTCACCCTGGAACGGTGAGTCCATCCTGCTATAACCTCCGGGTTCTCTGCCCTCTGGTTCCTTCCCCTGCACTTCAGCCTAAACAGAATCACCTTCCTCAAACATTGCTTGTCTCCTAGACTACACTACTTCCCACTGGCCTTTTCAAATTAAAATGTAAATCCAGTCAAATTTCTTCTTAACAAACATGGTCATATAAATGAGCACGGAGCCTTGCCCAGTTCTCAGGTCTTTCTCCTGGCAAGCTCAGCCCCGAGCCCACCGCTGGGACCTCTCCCCCAGCCTGCCTTCACCTACACCCTTTTGATCACATCTCTACCTCCCAAATGACGGACGTCCTCCCCCTATGACATAACAGTACTTTTTTTGCTTAGTGAAAAGCAGGTTGCAGAGCAGTATGTGTAGTATGATCCCATTTTTATTTTTAAAAAATTGGGAAAAAATATAATCAGATATATATTAAAAAGGTACAGGACTCTGCACAATACTATTGTAAGGGGTAGTAATATGGAAGACTTTCACTTTTATATATTTGTGATATTTAAACTTTGTATTTATGTAGACATCTGTAATCATTAAAATAAAGAACAATTATTCTAAGACCACATTCTCTGCAACATGTTATCAGAATACTCCTTTTGAACTCTGCTCACTCCCATGCCTTCTATAATGTTTGTCACCACTGTGTATAGGTATATATGTGTACTTATATATGTTCCTTCCTTTTTTCCCCTCTTGTGATGGCTCTGTCTTCTCCCTTATATTAAAAATCTCCTGAAGATTAAGGTAAGTTTTATATCAGCTAATAGTCAAGACTGTCCACCACCAAAACACATGGACACCTATTTTACTATTATTCCCCAAACCCAGCTCTTGCTAGACACTCTTTGTTGAATAATTAAGCGAAGACTGAGTTTAGTAATGAATGAGTCACATTAGCTCTTGGACTGATGTAAAACCTGCTTCAATATTCTTTCGTTCCTCAGCAGTTGTATATTTTCTCTGAAAAATACACAAAATGTATTAATATACTGGTTCCGTGAATTTCCGAAAACCTCCTTCTCTTTGTCTCCAGCTGCCAACGAAGTTACCAACGCCAGATTTTCTTACCAACAATTTCAGTCATTTCCTGACAACTGGTTGAAAACCTGGGACCCTTTTCAAAAGATCAAAAGATGTGGCAATTTAAGAATTGCCTGGCTAATGGGAGCTCAGTCGGGGTCAACAGTGATATATTCCATTTAGCTTTCTTGGACTGGATGAAACAAGATTTTACAGCTTTGTATTAACGCCCTGCTCTTCCAGCCATGGATGTGTCTATCGACATCTAATTGTACTTCCAATGATCGGAGACAAACTATCTTTTCTTCTTTCCAAATGAGAATTTGTAGGGGTTTTCTAGTCCCATTTGCCACCAAGTGCACATCAGAAGATGAATCTCCTAGCAGGAGGTCAATGATAGCTAAGGAAGAAAGAGGCCGGGCTCCCAGGCCCAGTGGCAGCGCCAGCAGCGGGGCCTTCCCCTCCTCGAGTTGCCATGGCAAACCGTCTAATGAAAAATGCTTCTACTCTGAATTCATCGCTGGAGGGTGATTAGAATGTAAATAATGATGAGATATGTAGGTGATAACATTTTTCTATTAAAAGAAAGGCGATGAAAAGCACATCCTTGTTGGCAATAGGTGTGGCTACTGTTTAGCACACACCAAAACCCTGCAGCCTTTACAAAACCTACTGTTTTCCATTGGATCTTTCTGTAAACTTCCATCACATTGCATAAAAAATTTGCAACAATTAAGGCAAGTTAAAATTTAAATGGATTTTGGGCAAATAGAGCGAAGTCTGTCATTTTTCTCACTGTAGGGTATGTGCAGTGTATTGGTTAGCATCTGTTCTCAGTAATTCCTCCGATTCAATTATGACACATTTGGAAACTGCAGAGATATGCAAGGCATTATTTGAATCACAATTTATCTTTTTTTTTTTTTTTTAGCTATTTGGGATATAAATTTCTAACCAAAAGTGAAAATTTTACCTTTTCCTTTTCCATCCATAAAATGCCCTCAACATTGAAAACCACATGGGGCATGGCTGTAACACAGCTCTCTTGCTAAAGCTTTTGCCTTCCAGACTACTCAGCCACCTACTATGGGACTCTTCTCCCACACTGGGGAAAGCAAGACTAGAATTTTACTTTGGCATTGAGATTAGATGAGCAGAGTGACAGAGGCACGGGCACATGGAATGGTCCAAACACAAAGAGCACAGGGTTGTTTTAGCACTCCTTTGTGCAGGGATTCATTCACGAAGTCTTTACTGATCACCTACTGTCATTGTACACAGACCAGGACTGGATGTGTCAGTGAAGTCTTATGTGAATGGCACAAAAGTATCGGGTTACTTTCTTACCAAAGGCCAGCAGTAAGCCTTTACGAATCTCACTTTCACAATTCACACACACTGAGAGAGAACAAGTGTGAAGCGCCATTTAATTTTTGATAGAACACGAGCACCTTGCATGTATCCATATTTCTAGCACATGAAACACTGGAACCTAGAAGTATAAATGAACCGGACACAATAGGGGACAAGCTAAAGCCACATGTTTTAGGGGAAATGCCTCTGGAAACATTTTTTTTCCTGGGAATATCAGCCATGTCTCCAAATGCCAGATAAACTGAGCCAAATAGTCACAGGTCTTAGTTAGCTCAGGCTGCCATAACAAAAAGACATAGAGTGGGTGGCTTAAACAATAGAAATCTATTTCTTGCAGTTCTGGAGACTGGGAGATCCAAGATCAAGGTGCCAGCTGGTTCGGTTCCTGGTGACGGCTCTTCCTGGCTTGCAGACGGCCACTTTCACTACATCCTCATATATGGCACAGGGAGGGAGCATGAGGTGGCCAGTGTCTCTTCTCATGAAGACACAAACCTACCAAATTGGGGCTCCACCCTATGACCTCATTTAACCTCAAAAATGTAGCCACACTGGGGGTTGAGGCTCAACACAGGAATTCTGGAGAGACACAATTGAGTCCACAGTACCATATAATTCAAGGTCTCCAATTATTCACACTAGAGAGAAATATCCTGCTGATTGGGCAAAACTGTTTCCTGTGAGTTAAATGAAGAGGATAATTTCCTCAGTTCTCTACTGTATTTGGGCTCTATCGATGCCATCCAGTTAGCAATGTGTGAATTAACTAAAGCTTCAAGTGTGTTGGCCATGTAAAGTCGGTTTTCTTTCCATACCAATCAACTCCACGTTCTCCACTACTGTCCCGTCCGCCCCTGCAGGGAGCCCTGCAGACCTGGAAATCAGCCAGCAGCCGTCACAGATGCTCCAGTAGCTTTTGGTTCTCAGAGTAATGCATGTCCCACATGCCCCCAGCTTTGGGGACTTGCCATTCGCCCCAGCGCCGGCTGGCATGTGGACACGTCTGTGGAGGGGTCTTCTCGAGGGCCGTCCTCTCTGCAGGGTCTTGGACGATGGGATTCTGCAGACGCTCAGCTTTCACTTCGGGGCATGTCATTCTGCTAAATGAAGAAGCCAGACAACCTTTGGGGTTCCTTACGTCTTCAGGGCACAGGAACACATGTATTCTCACCTTACACCGGCCTGCCTGGATTTCTGAACAGCTGCTGCCCAATCGCGGGAACAACCTGGATGCCCTGGCAGCCCGCGGTGGCAGTGGGCAGCAGGTCTGGCTGCCCCACCCCCAGGGAAAGGTTCGGAGACCTCTACAGCTGGAGGCCACCAGCAACAGCAGCTAAGAGAGAAACACCCGGCGAGAAGGCAAAGGGCACAGCCTAGACGAGAGCCCTGCCCGAGAAAATGAGAAACAATGTTTCCCTGACCTTAGCCAGCCCTTCTGCCGATGTCTTGGAGAAGTTCCAGGCTTTTGGCCTTCAGAGGAAGCTCTGGCAGAACCCAAACGCGCTCTGTGTGCTTCAGAAGATCATCGAAGTCTTTTTCTTCTTGCAGTCCCCGACCCTCATGGATGAGGGGTGGGGTGGAGGGGTGGGGGGTGCAGGAAGGTACAAGGGTAAGGGTGACTGATGGGGAGCCAGGAAGTGAGTGAGGGGAGAAGACAAAAGCTGGCGTCAGGCTGGCCCAACAGAGCACTCACCATTCTAGACCTTCACACAGGCTATAGACGAGTTTCTTTCCGTGTCAAAGAGGGGTTGGGCACACATAGGATTACGGGGAGCCAAGGGAGAACAAGAAAATATGATTAGTGCTATTTGTTTTCACCCAAGTTCCAGCTGGGTAGAGACCAAGAGGCTTATGGAAGGCTGTGGATTTGCTTCTCCAAATCAAAACCCAGGAGGGACGTTTCGATTTTTAGTTGAAAAAGCAGCAGAAGAAAGAAATTTCCTTTGAGTGTTTAAGAGGTTTTCTAAATCTCTGTTCAAAGCAAAAAGGCAGAGGCAGGGAGTGAGGAATGCATGGACGTGCATGTGAGATGTGCGTGTGTTTGTGTGCGTAGGGCTGTGTGGTTGCCCACATGCCGATGTGCACTGGCAGGAGACTGGAGGTGAATGGAGGGCAGGATGTTATTTGTGCTAAACAAGATGATTTTCAAATATTCCTTGTGAGGGACGGAGAGAATCTTTGTTCCACGTTGGGGGGTTTTCTTGCTTGCACACTTGGGAAATGCCTGCAGCTTGCTCCCCAGTCCCAGGAATCCCACGTGACCTGAGAGCTCTGCCGCTGCCCTTGGCCCCCGCCCCAAGCTATCCAGCCCCCAACAATACAGCGTTCAGAACAGCAAGCGCAAAAAGGCTCGGGGAACCACACAGGCTAATGTATGCCTCTGTCAAAGATCTTATTCTATCACAAAATCACACCTCGTTATGGCCCCACCTCCAAATACAGCCCCATTGGGGGTTAGGGCTTCCGTGAATTGGGGGGACACAATTTAGTCTGTAGCTGGGGTCTGGGAATCTGTTATTTGGCATTAACAACTCTCCCGGTGATTCTGATGTTCACCCAGGGTGTGTGCCTCGTGACCCCACGGTCACCCCAACACCAGCAGCACGGGCTGCTCGTAGGCTGCTGGGCTGAACCTTGTCCTTCCCCACCCTCAGCCGTGTTTTGTCAGGGCCTCACGGTGTGGCTCCAGGCTCTGCTGCCGACCTACTGCTTACCAGACATGGAAACTGGGCATGTCCCTTCCTTTCCCCTGGCCTCAGTTTCCTCATCTGAACAGTGAAGACATTGCATGGAAGATATAGTCTGCAAGGTCCCAACTGCTATAAAACTCTGATCCTTGACAGTAATATTCTAGAGGCTTCTGTTAGGCCCCCTTCAAGATCTGAGCATGGAATTTTAAAAACATCCAGCACTCTTCACCCCATCCCAAGTGAGAATACACTATCTCCCTTGCAAAATTCCCAACCAAAAAAGTGCCTGGTATATGATGACACTGTGAAATCTAGGCATCGGGGAAGCCAATACAGGGATTTTCCTTTTGCTTTGAAATCCTGCATGTCACCTGTTCTTACCATGAGTCAAAATCCTTCCTGGCAGTCAGTTCGGGACCCACTTTTCTCTCTGGCTTCCCAGGACCCGTGAAATTTGCTGCCCTAACAAAAAAATGGTGCTTCTCTAAAACCTCTGGAGGCTCCCGTGGTGGAGATGAGGCTTTGGGAAGGATATTCAACCATTTGACAAGCGTGGACAAGTGGTGCGTCAGACCTGCACACCCGGTGTCAAAAAGCCAAGAGAAGGGAGTGGACTTAGTCTCTGCTCATGCCACCCTAGTCAGCTTTGTCCAGCTTCAAATGCTGCTCTTCCAAGAAAGTCTTCTCTGCATCACTGCAGTCTGCGTGATCCTCCACTTCTGTAAATTACCGTAACACTCCTGATCCCGGCTATTGGCCGCCCCTCTTCTGAGCCCGGACACGCAAGGACCGTGTGGGTTGTACGCACTGAATCCCTAGTGTCTGAGAGATTGCCTGGCCCCGAGTGAGTGCTCAGTAAATATTTGTGAAACAAGTGAATGAGTGAAGCCACACAAGTCATCGGTACCTTACGGACCCTGCCTCCTGCTGCGGTCTGTTTAGGGACTGGGTCTTCATGTCTTGGTTCTGAGACACAGTTCCTTCCCTTTTTTCTTTTTATCCCCAGAACCAGCAAAGAACCTGGTCCACTGTAAGCACTCGGTGAGCACTGGAATGAATGAATGAATGAAGAGCCATGACTAGAGTGGTGTTCAGCACTGAAGGGGAAAACCTCAGGCAGAGGTTGAGGGTAGAAGTGAGAAAAGGTGTGGAGGGAGAGCAGGCACAAGGCCACACCTAGCCACCCAGATGTCCTGGGGGGGTGGGGCCTCTAGGGAAGGCTGCGATGGGGAGTTTATCAGGTGGTTTAGCAGGCACTTCTTGTGCCCGCCTGCCCTCAGGCGTCTGCTGCAGCTGTGGACAGCAGCTCCGTGTCACTTACTCTCACAGTGCAGTCTGCCGGTGCCTTTGCCTTCACCGCACCTCTCTGATCCTACGGCAGGAGACCTGGGAAGGAGCCCACTCGGCACACCTCCGTGCATTGCTTGGGAGTTTCAGGAGAAGTTGCTGCCCCCTGGGGTAACCCTGGACAGATACCTCTGCAGGACCACCCCTGGGTGGACAGAAGGGCAGGTGGGGCTGAGCCCATTGCCCACAGCAGTGACAGTCCAGTAACCCTCCTTGATTCTGGCTTTTCCTCCTTCCCTCTCTCACCCTCCCTGGCCCCTCACTTTTACTCCTTAGGCTTTGGAAAATAAGTCCATTCAGGCAAACAGAATGAAGACAGCCACATTCTCAGCAGAAAGATAAGCAGAGGAAAGGCAAAGAAGGAAGGTGCCTTGGAAGAGAGGCTGTTGTCTGCTGCAGTCACTCACCTGTGCAGTTAGGGGCTGGGCTTGTGCCCCAGATGGGTCACGGCAGAACAAATCAGTGTCGGTACCAGACCCACCCTGGTTAGCAAATGCCGTAAGAACAGCAGGAGAGGCAGAGAAGAGAGAGAGTACAAAATCACCTGGGTGCACGAGTGAGTGTGCACACCCCTGGCAGGGAAGTCACCTCGAAGGCCCTCTCATTTGATAACATGAAGCTGCATTGCCAGAGCCACCCACTCCAAGCCATACCTCAGGCTTTCAGACCAGTTTTAAACTGGCTTGATCAGTCCTAATAAGAGGGGCACTGTGCCATCTTCCTGATGCATGGACTCAGACATAAATATGTAAGCAGTTCTATATGAGCATTAATTAGCAGCAGTAGCCCGAAACGCTTAGCATAACACTGGGGATCACTAATGGAATTGTGTGTCTTTTTCCTCCGCTACAAGCAGTCGAGAATCATGCATAATGTAAAAGCATAGACTGCAGCTGGTAGCAGCAGGCTGGATCACGGGAGATGATTTTGACTTGTTTTTATGATCATGAAGAAATACCTTTCAATCAGGCCCCCAAAGCAAATACCAGCCTGCGGCCCTGGGGGTGCAGAATCATACTACATAACAGTAAATAACGATCCCGCTCAGAGGCCCCGGAGCTGGGCTTTTTATTTATGTTCGATCCATATTTACAGAGTCTAGAAGGAGCGCAGGCGGCGGAGACAGAAAGCAGGTGCCACCTGACCATCCGGGAGGCTGACTGAGAACAGGCAGCCGAGTTCTGGCCTCTAATCTCAGAATTGCTCGGACTCAGGGCTGCGGTAGAAGCAAAGCCTGTTTAATGGTTTCGTTCATCTGGTAATAGAGCCTCATCCTCGGGTTAGAACAAGGGACGGTGGGGAAATCCCAGCGGGCTCCTCGATTTAGCCTGTTGGTCGCCACTGCCCGAGTTTCCCAACCACTACGGTCTTTTGTGGTTTTTTCCAGCAGCTGTAGAGACATAATTTATCTACCATACAGTTTGCCCACTTTACATGTATAATTCAATGGTTTGGGGTATATTCCATTATCAATTGTTTTAAATTGTTGCAAAATATACATGGCACATTTTACTATTTTAACCATGTTTAAGTGTGCAGTTCTGTGCATTAAGTACATTCACATAGTGCAGCCGTCACTGCCATCCACCTCTAGAATTTTTCCGTCACCCCAAACATAAACTCTCTACCCATCAAATAAATAACTCCCCATTCTCCCCTTCTCCCCTAACCCCTAATAACATCATCTAATCTACTTTCTGTCTCTATGAATTTGTCTGTTCTAGTTCATACAAGTGGAATTATGTATTTGCATTTTGTGTGATTTATTTCACTTAGCATAATATGTTCAAGATCCATCCATGTTGTAGCATATGTTAGAATTTCATTCCTTTTTACGGCTGAATAGTATTCCATTGTATGTGTATTCCACATTGTGTTTATCCATTCATCTGTTGGTAGACACTGGAGCTGTTCACACCTTTTGGCGCTTGTGAATAATGCCATGAACTTTGGCCTACAACTGTTATATCTGTCTGAGCCCCTCTTTTCAATTCTTTTGGATGTATACACAGGAGTGGAATTACTGGATTATATGCCAAGTCTATGTTTAGGTTTTTTTAGGAACCATGAAACTGTCCACAACCACTACTCGATTTTGTATGAGGGTGCCATTTACTCTACATCCTCAGCAATACCTCTTACTTTCATTTTGCTTTTCTATAGCCATCCTAGTAGGTATGCAGGCGTGAAGTGGTATCTCATCGTGGTTTTGATTGCATTTCCCTTAGGATGATGTTGAGCATCTTTTCATGTGCTTATTGGCCATGTGTATATCTTCTTTGGAGAAATGTTGTATTAGTTTGCCGTAACAAACCATCACAAACTGGGCTTAAATAACAGAGATTTATTTTCTCACAGATCTGGAAGCTAAAAGTCCCAGATTAAGGTGTCAGCAGGATTGATTTCTTCGGAGGCCTCTCCCCATGGCTTGTAAATCGCTGTCTTTTGCCTGAGTCTTCACATTGTCTTTCTTCTGCAATCGTCTGTGTCCTGATGTTCTCCTTATAAGGACACAAGTTATGCTGGATTAAAGCCCGCCCCAATGACTTCAGTTAACCTTTACCGCCTCTTTAAAGACCTCATCTCAAAATATAGTCACATTCTGAGGTACAGGAAGGGGTTAGGATTTCAAAATATGAATTTTAGGGGGTACATTCAGTCCATAACCAATGTCAATTCATGTTCTTTGCCCATTGTTTAAATTGGGTTATAATCACTACAGCTTTTGATATGGAGTGTGTGGTTTTATTCTTCATTTTGGAGGGGTGAAGGTGCAGGTAGAATAAGAAAGAGAAAGGTTGTTACTGGGTTTTTAATCTTGAAATGTTTCATGTGATCAGGTCTAAGCACAGTCACTGTCCCCAAGGAAATGTCTCCATTCTTCTCCCTACAGAAACCCAATCATACTGTCTTCCACTAAAATGCCCGAATCGTGCAATAACAATCAACAGAGGTAAACAAGAAATCACTATATTATTCCTAAACCATAGTGAATCGGTTTTCAAATGTCTGCTAGACTATAGATTACTTGAAGGCCAACATCATGTCTTATTCAACTTTGAGTTAGGCTACGCCCAAGGCCATGAAAACATTTTCTCATGTGATAAATACAACCACCCACATGGCAGGTGTAGTAACCCCCACTCCACAGACGAGGGAATAGGGGCTCAGAGGGGTCAGGGACTTGCCCAAGTTGATACAGCAAGCAGCAGAAGGAAAATGTGGACTTGGATCTGTCCAGATCTTCCTACTATGCTATGATTCCTTTCTCCATAAATGTGGAAAAGATACATGTGCTCCACCAGTACGGAGGGACATTCATTCCCAGAGATCACTAAGCAAGCTGAGCTCATCTCCAACAGGAACATGTTTACCACTTAGAAGGTATTGTTCATTGTCTGTCTCCTTAAAAGATTTCTCTTCTTTCCCCTTACTCTTTAACTTTTTTATTTTAGACCTTGCTAAAATCAAGGGAGATCACATCTCTGGCGGCTTAAGCCTTGCCTACCAAAAGCTTAAAAAAGTGATGAGTACTGAATGAAGTCATGCAATGTGCTAAAAAAAAAAAAAAAAAAAAAAACAGTCTACTGTCTTCAGCGGTAGGAAAAACAACTATGTAAACAGGGCAAATCTCTCCATATGGCATCATTTTAATGCATTCACTAATGAGAATCCTTTTAGGATTAATAACATACATTAAGTCATTGTCTGAACAAAGGTTTCCAATGTCAATCAAAAAAGAGTAATGTGTTTTAATTTCTTATGAAAATATGAATTACATAGATATGACATTCATAGACAAGAACTCAAGCTCAGGCAGTATGTTCCATTCATGATAACAGTAATAAAGACAGGATTCAAAAAAAAACCAATAGGATGGGAGGTAAAGGGAAATGAAATCTAAGTTTCAATACACCAAGAAATTGAAAACAGTCAGCGGTTGTTCTACTCTTTTGTTAATTCTCAATCCAAGACAAGTGATAACAACATTCACAAATTATGTACACTGGCTTCAGCCCTCTGCTGGTGAGATGAATTTCTCTTTTTGCAAACATCCAAACAGTCCTAGGCTCTTCTTGGTAATAGACAAAGAAATTTTGCAGGAAAGTCACAGGCAGCTATCAGTCACTATCGGACATCTGCTTCCCAGAAGAAGGTGTCTGACTCCTTTATTTCTCCCACTGTAGAATCCTGGGTCACAATGAATCCAAGCATATCTCTCTTACCTCATTTAATAAGGTTTAACATTAACCGTCAGTCACCCAAATTTCTGAACAAAGAAGAAATTCTAAAAAAATTCTGAGGAATTTTGCAAATGTTACACATTCTTTCCTTGCTAAGATATTTATCTTTTGAAGAAGGACATATACAACCATGTGGTAACTCATTTAATAATCAGCTTTTGTACATTCCATCTTTTTTCCCAAGGGAAAGAAAATAATCACATGTATAGAACCTATCAGCGAAGTCCTTGCTTCATAAAGGGCAATTGGACCAAGGGTGTCCCAGAACACCTTTTTATACCTATATGTGTTTTCTGTGTGAGTTTTACTTTTTGTTCTCAACACATTGCTGCTCCATGCGGCACAGTCGGCTCTAGCACATGGTGTGTTATGAAGACACATTACACTCTGAGCACCTGAATGACTGGGCTCATGTACTCTGTGGACAGATTTATAGCCCAAATCACATGCGCTGTATCAAAATCATCTGGCTTGTACTTTCTATAGTTCTTCTGGTGGGGGACTACTGAGTGGACTCAGTAACCAGTGGGGTTAGATTAACGTCTCTGACCAGCTTGAACACTTCCTTACAGGGCTAGTTTCAAAGCCTGGCTTCATGTGTGAGCTTCTAAGAATAGGGATTATAGAGTAATCCTACAAAATGGTTTGGGTTGAGCAGTCAGGCAATGCCCTTTGCTTCCCCCTCAATCCCACCCAACCAGTGGTGTGCTGGTAAAAGTTCAACAACCAGCTCTCCAAACAATGCATGTAAATATATGCACATATAAGTTTATTACTGGTTTTATTGATATAAAAGATATGCATCACACAATTTACAAATGATAATAAAGGATAAAATAACCTTCATTGTAAATGCCATATAGCCAATTGATTCTCACAGAATGCTTTCCTTGATTTTTGTTAAGCTCTTGTGTCTATAGCCAACCTATGGTTGCAACCAATATACGAGTGTAGTTTTGACTAGACTGTTGGTTGATATTTTTGTTTACATGAATAAGGTGAAGATGAACAGGGAAGACATATGTCATAACATCACTTGATCATTAATGAAGTGAGCAACTTCTTTGCTGATTCAGATAATAGTTTTCCAATGCTGAAAGAATATTTCCTCAATTTTTTGTGCTATTCATAATGTATTGGCTACAGACATGACACTCTTTTAAGTTTAATCTGAATTATTAACATTTTCTTCCTCTCGTTATTATGTCTAGATAGTCTTTAGGACAATAAATCAAGCCTTGATTTGTAGCAGTTGTAAATATCCAGGGCATAAATATTCCCCCCATGGCCAACTTCAAGATCAATGTCACGTCACTGAACGTGGAGTTGGGAAGAGACGCACAGTAGTGCTCCATTGTATAGTATCTCCATCATGTAAATACAAAAAATGTAAATAACTTCAAAAGGTTAGATGATAAAATAAGCAGGAAGTGCTGAGTTTGAGTACTGTATTTTTAATATAATTTAATTATAAGTTTAATTTAATTTAATGAACCTGCTGTATTTAACAACAGGTTCTAAAAATTCCTGAATATTTGACAATCATTTCATGCAAGCTGGTAGAAGCCAGCTCCGGCACACCACTGCGCTCAACCCACAGACGGTTAGGTTCCGTTATGGACATTTGGGAATGTTTTAAACTGCAGATAACAGGGTATGTGACTAAAAGTGACTAGACTATAGCTCTACAAAGGCAAGGATCTTTGTTCAGTGGCATTTTTAAAGAATTTAGAACAGTGACTAAGAGATTATAGGTACTCCATAAACATCTGTTGAATTGAAGTTATTATTTATTGAAATAGAGCCATTTAGTTATCACACACAGTGAAAAGTCTAGACACAGGTGGTTCCAGAGCTGATCCATCCAGGACACTGGGTCAACCCCTCTGTGAGGTTCTCAGCCTTTTCCAGTTAGCTGCAAGGTGACAGCCATCACCCCAAACATCAGATCTCACCGCACGACGTGTAAGAAAGGAAACAAGAGATAACCAGGTTAATGAGAGATGTCTCTTTGCACATTTTTCTGGTTCTCATGTAGCTAGAACAGGATCTTCTGCAAAGAGGCTGGGAAAACCAGCAACCACAGCCCTCTTTTCTAGACCCTGCAGTGGGAGATGGGCAGAGGAAAAGGAGGTTGGTTGTCCCTAAGGCAGTCAAATAATTTGCCTGGTTTCCCGCCAGGCCAATTCAATGCCAGGTATCAAGTAGTACAAGTACTTATGGTGGTTCAAGTGTCTTTTTCTGACCAAGGCATAATCATTATTCTGGAATTTTCTGTACTCATTGATCTTATTGTAAATAAAATCTACAATAACTTTCTTTTTTTTTTTTTTTTGAGACAGAGTCTCGCTCTGTTGCCCGGGCTAGAGTGAGTGCCGTGGCGTCAGCCTAGCCCACAGCAACCTCAAACTCCTGGGCTCAAGCGATCCTACTGCCTCAGCCTCCCGGGTAGCTGGGACTACAGGCATGCGCCACCATGCCCGGCTAATTTTTTCTATATATATTTTTTAGTTGGCCAGATAATTTCTTTCTATTTTTAGTAGAGACAGGGTCTTGCTGGATCGCTCTTGCTCAGGCTGGTCTTGAACTCCTGACCTTGAGCGATCCGCCCGCCTTGGCCTCCCAGAGTGCTAGGATTACAGGCGTGAGCCACCACGCCCGGCCTACAATAACTCTTTCTAATTGCCAAATGATTACCCTTAGAAGGACATCTAGAAAGACTAAGTGTTTGTGTACAACTTGACTGAGTGACTCCTATATCAGATTATTGTAATCAGGTGCCTAATATGATAAATATAAATTACATTTTTTAAAATCCCTTGTAAAAATTCCCTAGTCCATAAAACAGTTAAATAAAATACAATACCACAGAGAATTTGAACAGTTACTAGGAGCTATTTGCCTGGGTTTTGATTCACATAAATATTGTTATTGACAAAGAGAACAATTGAAAGCCATTCACACACAAAATGTTTGCATTCAAACAACCTTCAAATATTTTGACAAGCTGCCTTCCATTTAACACTCAGAGAGAGGCCAAGGAAATAAAGGCAGCCGACTTCGGGCTCCCAAGGCTGTCGGCATGAATTCTGGTCACTGAGGAAGATTGCTTCCCATCTGTCACCATCTGGACACATCTGTGGCAGAGAGAATGCCCAAATTCAGGAAGAGGCAGCAAATAAATGTCAGAAATAATAATGGCTGGGACGGACTCTTTTCAGACTTAGGAACATAGACTTAGAACCACAATGAACCCTAGAGATTATCTTCTACACTTGCATCCAAAACTGTGTTCTCCATGGTCAGCTCTTTCTGGGAAATGGTTTTATACAGAGGAAATTAGGTTTTTTTACTCAGGACTCTTCAGGGGCATTGTAGACAGAGTCTCACTCTGTTGCCCAGGCTAGAGTGCCGTGGTGTCAGCCTAGCTCACAGCAACCTCAAACTCCTGGGCTCCAGTGATTCTCCTGCCTCAGCCTCCCCAGTAGCTGGGACTACAGGCTCATGCCACCACACCGGACTAATTTTTTCTATTTTTAGTAGAGACAGGGTCTCACTCTTGCTCAAGCTGGTCTCGAACTCCTAAGCTCGAGTGATCCTCCACCCTTGGCCTCCCAGAGTGCTAGGATTACAGGCGTGAGCCACTGTGCCCAGCCACTATGAACCTTTAAAAAAAAAAAACTTATAGCTACCTTTTCCAAACCTGGTGCAACTATAGAACCCCCCCTTTTTTATTATTTTTATTCACTTATTTATTTTTAAGACAGGGTCCCACTCTGTTGCCCAGGCTGGAGTGCAATGGTGTCATCACAGCACACTACAACTTCAAACTCCTGGGCTCAAGCAATCTTCCTGCCTCAGCCTCCTGCTGAGTAGCTGGAACTACAGGCACATACCACCAGGCCCAGCTAATTTTTGTTTTTAAATTTCTTATAGAGACAGGGTCTCACTATGTTGCCCAGGCTGGTCTTGAACTCTTGGCCTCAAGCAATCCTCCCACCTCAGCCTCCCAAAGTGCTGGGATTACAGGCGTGGGCCACTGTGCCTAGCCAAACATGCCCCCCTTTTTAAATGGAACATACTAAATTTATTTTTTGTTTTTAATCGTGGTAAAATACATATTACACTTACCATCTTAACCATTTTTAACTGTACAGTTCAGCAGTGGTAAGTGTATTCACATTGTTGTGCAACCAACCTCCAGAACATTTTCATCTTGCAAACTGAAACTCTGTACCTATTAAACAAAAACTCCCCAGTTCTCCCCCTTTCCCATGGCAACTACCATTCTTTCTGTTTCTATTAATTTGACTACTCTAGGCACTCCATATAAGTGGAATCTTCCAGTATTTGTCTTTGTGTGACTGGCTTATTTCATTTAGCATAATGTCCTCAAGGTTCATCCATGTTGTTGCATGTGTCAGAATTTCCTTACTTTTTAAGGCTGACTAATATTCCATTGCATGGATGGACCACATTTTATTTATCCATTCATCCATTGATAGATATGTGAGTTGCTTCTACCTGTTTATTGTGGATAACGTTGCTAGAACATAGGTGCATAACTATCTCCTCAAGATCCTGTTTTCAATTCTTTTGGATATATTACATATACCCAGAGGTGGAAGTTCTGGATCCTATGGTAATTCTGTTTTTAATTTTTTGAGGAATCACCATATTGTTTTACATTCCTACCAATGGTGGACTACAGGGTGGAACCTCTTTTTTAAAGAACACTTATTAACATGGAATAAAGTTTAAGAAACACTAGTTTACCAGCCTGAGCAAGAGCAAGACCCCATCTCTACTAAAAATAGAAAGAAATTATATGGACATCTAAAAATATATATAGAAAAATTAGCCGGGCATGGTGGCGCATGCCTGTAGTCCCAGCTACTCGGGAGGCTGAGGCAGTAGGATTGCTTAAGCCCAGGAGTTTGAGGTTGTTGTGAGCTAGGCTGACGCCATGGCACTCTAGCCCGGGCAACAGAGTGAGACTCTGTCCCAAAAAAAAAGAAAAGAAAGAAAGAAAGAAGGAAGGAAGGAAGGAAGGAAGGAAGGAAGGAAGGAAGGAAGGACGGACAGACAGACCAGTTTAGTCTAAATCTATCATTTTACAAATGGAAAATAGTAGCTTAAGAGGTGAGGGACTTGTGCAAACAGTTTTCCTCACAGCTCTTCAGTGGCAAACCAGCCAGGGGCTCAGCAGGAAACGCAGCCAACGCTATGCAGAGAATTTAATGTAGGAATTATTTACAGAGGTTGGGAGCCTTACTAAGGGAGCCAGCAAGGGATAGGAAGAGCAACAGTGAGAAGCAGTTAACCACCCTTCACCTAAAGGGGGCAAGAGAGGAAATGGTGTATTTGAACCCAGTGAAAGCTAGAGCCAGGAGGGTGGTTGCCCAGCAGGAGCAGGACGTTAGGGGCTGTGGTCACCACCAGAGCCACGACACGGAAGCAACAGGCAAACGAATACCCCATTGCTCTCTCCCTCTGCCCACCCATCTTCTGCCCGTTCCCCCCACTGGCCAAACCAACCAAAACCCAGAGGGCGGGAGAAGGCAGTGTGCAGGGTAGGTCCCCAGAGGAGAGCAGAAATGGGTAAGGAAGAAAAAGAAAAGAAAAGAGGAAGGTACTGGAGCAGCAACCCATGGTGTCTGACATGGAGACTGTCTGGATGTGGTCTTCTATGCCGCTTATTGAAGGAAACTCAAAATTTAGATTGTTCAGAACATTAGAAGAAATAAAACAAAAAATTTCCTAATAATCTCATCACCCCCAGATATCCGAATTAACGTTCTTGCTTCCAGCGTATATCGTATGGCAAAATAATGTATCGAGACAGGAAGTTGGGTTTGCTTTCACTGCTGTGCAGCGGCCACTCCAGAATGTCTACCCGGGAGGAACAAGTGGCTGAAAGGAAGAACTAGACCTGCGTCTTGACGCCACACTTACATAGCAAGCATGCTGGTTTTGACCAGATTGTGGGTTTATTTGGGGGCCTTTCTGGGGCTTCTGGTGGAGAAGAGAGGCTTTGTCTTGAAGCTGCTATGTGCAGAAAGGCCCGCTTGTTTATCTTGGTAGGTTTCTGGAGGAAGGTGATGGTTTACGTGGCACGCAGAAAGCTCCCCTGCTGTAGCCACCCCTTGACAATGCTGTAGAAAAGCTGCCACAGCCTGGGCTCCTCCCTGGACACGGCGATGCCCATGGATGCAAGTGCAGTGGGTACAGGAGCACTGGGAACAAGAGATGCCGGGCAGTGTCCTGGGGATGCCATAAAGACCCGCTGTGAGATGCCATGTCCTGACACATCACAGGAACCCCCACCACACGCACTAAAGCCAGCATGAAGCACCCACAACAACCACAGTTCCCCACCTCCATCTCAATGGTCTACATGAACTGCCGTAGCAGATCTTGCAGCAGGGAATCTTGGCATGAATGCACATAATCAGAACCAAATATTTGAGGAGAGCCAGCACCATAAGACAGAAAAAAAATAAGTGAAAAAGGAGAAACTTTAACTCAAGAAGCAGATTGGTGCATAGAAGGGATTTAAAAAAAAAAAAACACATGATAAGTATCTTTAAAGACTGAAGGACATAATGTGGGCAATGATAAGAATAGACAAAGATCCAATCAAAACCACTGGGCATTAAAATTTTAATTGTTGAAATTGAAAACTTAGTATGTGGTGGAAAATAGAATGAGCTCAGCTGAGGAGCAAATCCATTGGAAAATGGAGCCATGGAATTTGCTCAAAATGACACAAAATTAAGAGACACGTAGAATAAATCTAGTTCCAGCATCCATGTGAAAGGAGTTACAAAAGAGCCTAGAAAAAAAGAAAAATAAATAAAATTTAAAGAAATAATTGATTAGAAATGTATAGAACTAAAGTAAAACATGAGGTCTCTGAAAGAAGCCATCATTCTCCAGCAGAATAAAATTGTTTTCAATTATTCAGACACAGCTGAGAATAGAGAACATGTGTGACCACATGGCTTAACTATTAGGACCAAAGACAAAGACCACCTGTTTCAACATGACTTAATTATTTGCTCCAGGAAATCCTTGCCCAGAAAGATAAGGCTGTAACCAATAAATAACTGCTATTTATTATAGTTCAGGAAATTCCTGCAAACCAATTTGTCTGGGCAAACAGTTTGTGCATCTGGGTAAACAGTTTTCCTCACAGGATAATAGTGTTTGCATCTGGGTAAAGAGCTCATCTATAAAACAATTTCCTTATTAATGTTTGCTTTGAGCCCCCAGCTCCACTGCATCCACCAATCCTAAACTATTAGTTACAATCTTCACCCAATCCCAATCAATCCCCCTCCTTGAAAGATCTGTCTTAAATCCCATGAGCCATGACCCCAAAATTCTATCAATATCCTCTCCTGACTTTTATCTTCTGAGACATTGCTAAGATCCTCTCAAAGAGATGATTTCCCTTACTACAGTAAGTTTAACAAAATTAGCTTTGCTTTATCAAAAGGTTATTTTGGATGGACATTTAGGGGAGTTGGAAGTTGAAAATCCATGAAGAAACTTCATTAAAATAAAAAGAAAATCTTAAAAAAAAAAATCATTTCTCAGCTTTTTGGCTAAGATCAAGTGTAAAATCTCAAAAATCTGCCGGAGAGGAATAAACTTCTTATCTACATAGGAAAAAGAATCAGATTGGCCTCAGGATTCTTGATGACAACGGTGGACACAGGAAGACCTTGGAGCAATTATCTTCAATATCTAAAGGAAAATAAGTTTGAGCCTAAAATTTTATACCCAGACAAACTATCCTTTAAAAAACTGAGGTCAATAAACTATAGCCAATGGACCAGCCCCCTGTTTTTACAAATAAAATTTAATTGGAATGCAATCACACCCATGCATTTATTAAATATGTATTGTCTGTGGCTGCTTTTGCACTACCTTAGCACAGTTGAATAGTTGCAACTGAGATGATTTAGCCAGAAGCCTAAAATACTTACTATTTGGACCATTTAAAAAAGTTTGCTGACACTTGCTTTGAAATAAAAACATTTACAGATACGTAAAAATCTCGTAAAATTTACTATCCAATGATCCTCTTTGAAGAATCACTATGAGATCCAAGGGAGAGTGGGAGGGGACATGTTTCCATTTCTACCTTCTATAAGTTTGGAAATGTATACCTTTTACATCTGATACTTAAATACTTAACATTGTCTAGGATGAATAATTATCTAGAAATAATCTAGAATTAATAAGCTTTGTTTGGAGTTATCTTTATCCTCTGCCTTCCTCAGTCCCACTGAGAAGATAAGAACTTTACTGCCCTTTTAGTTCTCCCACTCACAATTTCCACCTGCCTCCATGGGCTTTACACTGCATGGGATTTTTAAATTTAAAACTTAAATAACTGAATCCTTATTTTAACGTATAAATAAGGTTTACTCCTGTGTTTGTAACTCGTTGCTTTATACATCTCCCTTCTTCCTTCTGGAACCTCCCATCTTCTCCCACAATTCTTCAAAGAGTGATTCTTCAAGGAGGATCTCTGGATAGTAAATTTCATGAGAGGTGGGGGAGGAGACAGCTTAAACCAGTGAAGGGGATCAGGATATGCCACCCCAACACATGCCACTTTGGCATAAAGTGGTATCAGCAGATACAGGAAGAGTTCTCTGCCCTCCCCTATCCACCTAAAAATAGGACATCAACTTCCCTTTGTGAAGATGTCCCCCTCTCCTGCACCAGGAAGAGGAGAGCAACTCCTGTCACCTGGGACAGAGTTGGCCCCAACACCAGACTGCGTAAACTCACCTTACCAAAATAAGCCGTCTCTTCCATTAGTTTCCCCCGTACATTTCCTTGTCACTTCCCTATGGTCTGTCATTCCTTAAAGCCCAAATCCCTTTTTCTTTGTTAAAATGATACACAGGCCCTAGAGTTTAACCACTTCTTTGAGTTTCACTTCTTTTCTGTGAACTCATGTACATAAATATTAATAAGAATTGTATGCCTTTTCTCCTATTAATCTGTCTTTTGTTAGTTTAATTCATAGGCTCCCATCACTAACCCTAAGAGGGTAGAGGAAAAATTTTTCCTAAAAGAAATATTCAATTGTAACACATGCACACACAATACACACATAAAATCAACTTCTGTACATCCAGTTTACAAGGGACAGACTATAGTAGACACTTTGGGGACCCCACCCAGACCCGTTTTCAGCATGATGAATCCACCCCCAGCTGCTGTGGGTGCTGGCTCTTAAATTCTCACAGGCTGCCTCCCTTCTCTGGAGAATTGCTGATTGCAGCTGCCTCACCTGGGTGGTTCTTCAATTAAAAAACCCTCCAGGTGGCAAAAAAAGAGACTCTGTCATTAATGATTAATTATGTCATAGGGCACCCCCATACATGATTTTCCTGCATTGCACACTTTTATTAACTAGTATATTGTAAGAAATAGGAATTTTGAGCCTTGTTGGGATGTTCTGATTTAAGCTCTAGAGTGGAGTGGAATGATGGGAGTTAAAAATTTTGTTTTATCTCCATTGCCACAATCATTCTGAACCACCATCAAAGGACCCACCAATCTTGAAGAAGAGTTCAAGAGAGCAAAGACAGCTTTTTAAAGAAACATTGAATGCAAAAAGTGACTTTTTTCATATTTTTAAACATCAGCAATTCTTTTCAGCTGTTCAATACTCACACCTAGGCTATTTTAAAGCTACAAAGAAAAACATTCAAATAGTAAAATCTGTAAGAATTAGTGATGTGGTGGTGTTTTTTAATGTAACTAGAATTTTTCTGGAAATACTACATTTTTCAAGATATTTCTGACAAAACTCATAGATAAAACTTCTACATGATTTCTTGCAGATCAGGAAGTTACAAAATTATTTCATCAAATAAGTAATAGACCATATTCAACTATTATATTAGCTTCCTATTGCTGCTATAACAAATTGCTACAAATAGAGTGGCTGAAAACAATGCAAATTCATCATCTTGCATTTTTGGAAGTCAGAAGTCTGCAGTGGGTCTTACTGGGCTAAAATCTTCCTTTGGGAAGCTCTAGGGGAGAATCCGTTCTCTTGCCTTGGTCACCTTCTAGGGGCTGCCCGTATTCCTTGACTCATCTTCAAAGCCAGTGGCATCTGGCTGAGTTCTTCTCATGCCACCATCTCTCTGGTTCTCTCTTTGGCCGCCCTCTTCCACTTGTTAGGACACTTGTGATTACACAGGACTCGCCTGGATAATCCAGAACACTCTCTCCACATCAAAGTCAGTCAATCAGCAACTTTAGTTTCTTCTGAAACTGGATTTCCCTTTGCCATATAACATAACAGATTCACAGATTCCAGATAGTAAGACTTGCACATCTTTGGGTAGTCAATATTTTGCCTATCACAACTCTTAAGAAACAATTCCAATAAAATATAGTTTTAAATTTAATAATTATTTATGGACATTTGTAATATATTGTTATTTTGATCAATTATGTTCTAATTTAAGTTATAACTAAATATAGAATAAACTTCTTGTCAATAAGAGCCTGATAGTCATTAGAAACAAAGCAAGATTTTCAATCAATAGACACAATAATATTACAAACAGAGTAAGTAACTAAGACTTTCAAGCATAAAATTATATCATATTTCTAGGATAAAATTCTATGGTAGAAGTGAAATGGAAATTTAAGTCAAGGAGAAAGACAAAATGTAAATTTTCCCAATGTTTAATGTTTGTTTGTATATACATTTGATAGTGTGTATCAAATCATTGTATATTTAGGTTCCACTGGATGAATTTAACAGCATAATTAAGTTTACTTTGAAGTGTTGATACAATTGAATCTTACCAACTAATGTTGCCCAAAAGAAGCCAGACTATATGATTCACTTATATACGCAGAACAGTTTTCCAGGTGGCCTTGGACAAACACAGTTCTTTCCTTTTTCTCACAGTTCTCAAGAATAACTGTAGAATGAGCTGGGAATGCAACATCCTGAGACGGGGAAGTTGGCCAGACAGCCCGGGCTCTATTCCAGTCCTTCGCTAGAAACAGGATATCCCTCAACACGTTAGCGCAGCAAGTAGCTCCTGGGTATAACACCCAGGGCAGGCTGCTTTTCGGGGTCCCTCAGCTATAGTTCAAGTGAGGCACACACAGTTGAGACTCTGTCCACCCTGGAAAGCTTTCCTGAGCCTTAGAGGGGCCAGCTCACAATGACTCCTAGATTTCCCAACCTGCTCCACGTAACGTGTGTGCAAGGGTGTTCTGTCTCACTAGAGTCAGGCAAGTTGGTGACCAGTGCACGGTGAACTTATTTCACAATCTGAAGTTCAAAAAATAAGCAAACTATCCAAAGGTGTTAGAAACCAGGATGGTAGTTATGCTTGGGATGGAGTGAGGGGTGGGTGGGTAGGAGACAGGAGGCTCCTGGGAGTCTGGTTATACTGATTACACAGATGTGTTCACTTTGTCAAATTCACGAACTGTACACTTATGCTTTATTTACTTTTCTCTATGTGAGTTGTAGTATAATAAGATCATTATTACAAGTGTCAATGTAGCCTTTATGCATTATGGATATTGGTACATTGTTATTTATCTTTCAAATATTCTTTTCTGTCACTTGTACTTTAACTGCTTTATAGAAAACTGGACAAAATTCACAAGCAGGCAATTCACAGAGGGCATCATACATTAAATATGCAACAAACATGAAAAAATATGCAGTTTCACTACTACCTAGGGAAATGCAAATGAATACAACATATAACTCTTTTGCTCACCATGGTAGAAACTTTTCTAGAGGTTTATAACATGTTGTTGCCAATGGTGTGGGGAAAGAGGCACTCTCAAACTTTCGGTGGGTGGAATAAATTGGTAGAGAATTGCTGACAGATAGTTTGGCAGTATCTAACAAAACTCCACATATTAGAACCAGCAGCCTTCATGACATTCTTGAGCAACTGAAATGAGGTAACCATCTATCTCCACCTTTCTTTTGAAGAAAATAAACCCGTATTCATTTTTTTAAAATTTCAATATAGATAACCCCCCATCCAAATTCATACCATCTGAACTCAGCAACCAAATACATTCAGAGTTTGGATAAATCTCACAATATCTGCACTCTTACTACTGAGCATCCAAAACTTGGGAAATATATTTACTACTGGCCAGAAATTACATTCTATGGAACTATTTAAACTTACTGTGGATATTTTTAAGTGCCAACCCAAAAATGTGCAATGGTAAGGGGGTTAATTTTTGAAAAATTCTTTTAGAGCAAAAAAACTTTGGAGATAATACTCTTCATATACCTCTTTTGAAATATGTTCTTCAAGCAGACCTAAAATAAATAAATAAGCAAACAAAAATACATGGGATTTGATTTCCACAATTAAAACTAAACAACTAAAGTGTTGTATGTATCCTCAAAGCAGAAAATATGCATATTTTTTCAAACACCCACTTCATATTTTGAAAAATCAACTCTATAAAAGGCCACATAAAGCTCAATACATTTCCCAAAAAATTGATACCATACTGTCTCCATTCACTGCCCACAATATAAATTTTTAGCCCCAAAACATTTTTGCCTGGAGATTTAAAAACACATACCTAAATAGCTCTTGAATTAGAGAGGACATCAAAGTGGGGGAAAGAAAAAGAAACAGAACATTTCCTACACTTCCCATGTGACCTGAGGGTTCCCCTCCATGTCCCCATGACGACCCCCAGCTGCCATGCCTGCTGTGTCTCTCCACTGAGACCACCCTCCCTGTGGCCAGGCCTTTCCCCACTTCCCCCAGCAAGCATAACTAGTCAGAGGTGCCCAGGAGGGGCCGCAGCAACCTTCTTCAGGGAATCTGTTGGTGGAAATTGTTGTCCTCCTGCGATGAATTGGTACTCACTTGTTGCTCATTAGAAGTCTGTAATCCATCTCGTTTCTTTTGTTTTGTTTTGAATTTTTTTTCCTTTGCCTCCAGAAAACTCTGAGTTTTGTTCTTGGTTTTCATATTTTTGCTCAGTCTAAATTTTCTGATTAAAAAAAAAATCTCTTTGTTCTTCTACCATAAGGCTTTTGGATTTTGGCTTTTGTTTAAATGGTTTGAATGTATATAGCCTCCTCACATCGTTTCTGGAAGTAGATAGGGTTCAGAATATAAATACATACATACACAAACAAATCAAATAAAACTTAAAGCATAGAATTTTCAAGATAAGCTGAAGATTGTCAAAGGTGACATTTTCAGGGAGGTAAGGTCTTGATGCATGGTAGAATCATCTCAGGGGAGTGACCGCCCTGTGCATAGAAATTTCAAATATTACAAATAACTGTCCTTCCTCCACCCTATCCCTGAATCCACGTAAATTGAACAACACCCAGAAAACCTTGAACGTGGCAGCTCAGGTCCTAAAGATGGTTCAAATTTGCAAAGAATTTTTCCTTCTGGAAACTGAGAATTCTCAGAAGATATTCTAACGACAGCCGCTGCTGGCGACCCCACAGCAATTTCCTGTTCTTATTAATGGATTAGCTCTTGGGAGTTCACAACCTTCATTCTGTGCAGGTGTGGCTGAAGAAAAGCTGCAACACAGTCATTTATTCAACCTTTGAGATAGAAGAAGCTGCAATTCCAGCTGCGTTGTAAACAATCACTGGGAAAACGGAGAGGCTGTATTTAGCTCTGTATTTAGTGTAAAGCATTTAGTACGTTGCATCCACCAGCCATCCTTAACACGCTTTAATTGGTTTTCCATCAAGCAGCCACTACAAAAACACACAGAACCTTTGAATCTTAAACATTTCAAAGTGACATCTAAAGAAATACATCCAATTTTAGGCTTTATCTTATTTTTAAATCATAACTTTCTTTTAGATAAAAACAATATGAACTTTACTGCTTCTGTCCTTGGGAAAATTGTTTTTTCTGACAATTCTCCAGCACAGTTTCACATGGGACGTAGAAAAGACATCTCCTATTTTCTAAAATGCTGTATCAAGGAAAGTAAGATGGTGGCCAAATGAAGCCTTCCCTGCTCAACCTGATGTTTTGTTTCACCTACTGGTCTCCTGGAAGCGTGTTAATTAATTACAAGAGAATTAGACCCATTGGACGATTAGGCTTGAGAATGAGAAGTGACCAACAGTAGAACTGATTGTTTTGCCATCCAGGACAAATGCTATTTCCATAAAGTGCTAGTAACATTGTGATCCTGCAACCACCAGGATGAAGGCAGCGGAGTGAGAGCAAGCCCTGAGCTGGGAAAGAACTGCACCATCCTGAGTGACTGTCCTCTCCTGCTGCTGCTGTAACAACTCACTACAAAGTCAGCAGCTTAAATCACAAAGGTATTAGCTCGGTGCTGTAGGTCAGAACTCTGGGTGGGCTCATCGGTTTCTCTGCTCTGGGTCTCACGGGGCCAAAATCAAGGTGTCTGCCTGCCTGGGCTCTTCTCTGGAGATTTTGGGGAGAAATCACTTCCCAGCTCACTGAGGTTGTGGGAAGAGTTCAGTTCCTCCCAGCTGTAGGACTGAGGTTAGGTCCCCATTTCCAGGAACCTCTCTCAGCTGGCAAAGGCCACCTTCATTCCTTGGCATGTTACCCCGTCTTTAAACTAAAAATGGCACATGGCATCTTTCTCATACTCCTGTGACAACTCCTTCTGCTGTAAGGGCTTTGAGGGCTCATGTGACCACATTGGTATCCCTCTCCCCATCCCTTATGATTCGGAACAATCTCCCTTTCTTCATGACAACTGATTATTGCTAGTAATCCTAATCATATCTGTAAAATCTCTTTTGCACGTAATGAAACATATTCACAGGCTCCAAGAATTAGGATGTAGACATTGTCGGGGGTCAATTCTGTCGACTGCCCTCCCCCCCCCAGTTTCCCTTTTTGCCAAGCAGACCCATAATCTATGGTGCCTGGGCTGAGGCAAGTCCTCTGCACCAGGTATGCCCTCCACGCTGGCCTAAGCCATGGAATTAGCCTCCAGCTGTTAGGTAGTCCGGCCCTCCTGGGGACAAAGACAGGCAGTAGCCTGAGCAATTGCCATACCTGGGGGAGGAGTGAAGTCCCTACCAATCTGCCCATCAGAACTTAGTGCGCCAACTGGGAAAGGGTGCAGAGGATTCCCTAGCCAGTGGGCCAAGCAGCACAGGCACAATAGGGTCTGGAAGGTGATCTGGAACAACCTAAGGCAAATTATCATGTCATTAGATTAAATCTACATTGTGGTTCACCACCCCACCATGGGCTTTCAGGGAGGCTCATGGGAGATCTGCATGTGCAATAAGACTCAGGTAATATAACTCCCAGCTGTCCATCAAAGTGGTTGGATGGTGACGTTTGAACCACGAGGAGGGCCCAGCCTAGGCAATATAAAACAGGACCCAGATCATAATCGGGGCCCTCCTGTTTTCAAAGATGGTCCATTAGTTGTCTGTGGCGAATGTAGCTTATATTACTCAATAACCTTCACCTTGTACTTGCCTTACTTTTGTGTGTCTGGTCATTCTTCAACCCAGAGCACACCAAGAACCGAGAACAGACAGCTCCTGCCTGACACGGCCTTAATTCCTTTCTGTGACCCGTTGTCCTGCCAGGGGCTCAGGTCTCCTTCTCACCTGAGCACCCATGTGAGAAGCTGGCTTTGGACCAGGAGAAAATCTGTTGGCTTCTTCCCCAGGAGCTTGCCCCCAGGCTGGTGTCGCCCTGCAATTGTACAGCGCTCCAGGAACTGACCGGCACCCTCCAACATCCTCTGTCCAAGAGGACTGGCCTCTGTATACCCTCCCCCCAGAATCCAGTATCGGCAATTGCCAGAATCATCCGTCCACCTCCGTTCTCTCCCCAGCACTGCCACCAAAGACACTGGCTTTGCTGAAGAGCAGGAACCACAAGGGGCTGCAAAATAGCAGGTGGCCTCCTTAAGCCATAAATCAGGACCAGTTAGTTTTTCTGCTGGAAACACAGTAAATATTTCTAATCAAATCACATTTTGTAATTTGTAGATGTCGGTAATGTGTTCTCCCAAATCTTGCTTGATTTGAAACATTTCTCCCTGAAAAGAAATATGTTCTAGCTCTCTTTTCTCTAAGGCCAGAAGCATAAACAGCACCAAGAATTTATATAATACGGATTTAATATTTCCCAACCTCCTCATCATTTCTACTCTGCTTTCAACTCCTACTCAATGCGTTTCCCTGAGAGAATCGAAGTTCTTCTCTGATGCACAAACATAGAATCCTGACACAAAGAATAGCTGCAAAATCTCTAATAAGGAAAAAGGACAGGAAGGGCAAAGAAATCTGCCCACAAATGTGAAATAACAGCATCTAGTGGGTCGCCAGACAACTGATCTCTCGAGCCTCCTTCCTTGGTCTTCCATCCCCCCGAAGGCATGAGGGCTTCCAGACACACCGTCCACCCTGGAATCGTGCACACACGCCCTGTGAGCTCGTTTGTACCTATCGATTCCATGACCCTTCCATTTTTCTTAACTTCATGTAAGTATCAAGTTCATACATGAATCACAGTCCAGGAACTTGGATGCAAGAAACACCACATCTCTTTATTTATATAAGTCAATTTGATTTTGGATCCCAATGCCAATAACACCAGGCTGGTAGAAAATTTAACCTCAATGACTTTCAGAGTTTCCAGACGGCTCCCTGGAGCTATGGCAGGGTGATGGAGGTTTACCTGTTGCCATGGGTCTATGACAGGCCCTCTGGACAAGCATCAGTTTGCTCACTGCTGAGACATCCTCTTGTCCCCGCCTGGCCCTAGCAGGGCTCTGCTACTGCTGTCCCCCTCAATGACCTGCGGGGTCCTTGGGTTTTTGGGTCCTTGAGCATCTCCAGGTGCTTCCAGGAAACCATAACCAAGATGCCACCCCTCTGAGACACTCAGACTCCCTGCTTTTCTCGCTTAAATTGGAGCCCCTGCTGGGACCCTCGTATGGACAGCAGGAGGCTCCCACCCCTCTCTTGCTGCCTCTCCACAGTGTCAGTTCTCCCAGCAGAACACCTTGTCTTGATCCACAGCCTTATCTCCTCCGGGCTGGCAGCCTCTAGCCTTCCCTGGGACAATGAGTCCCAGGGTCTGTCTGTTTGAATAAGGGGGATACTTAGGAGAAAATAGGGCTGAAAAACCACAAATATCTCAAAAGCCTATTTAGCCAATAGTAATGAAAATGCGTAGCCTTTCTCACTCAAAACCCAGTTTATGCTCATGTCCAGCAGAGAAATCCCGAAGTCTAGATGAGTCCCTGCCAGCTTCAATGATGCGAGTCTCTTAGAATCCCGAGCCCGGGTGAAGGCTAACCTGCGCTGCCGCCAGCCTTCTCTTTGGCTGACCCAGAGGACTACTCTTTGGAGGTGGGCAGCATCTCTCCCTCCCGAAAAACAGTCCACAGATTATTTTAGCATTCATGTATAAGATTGTAAAAGAGGAATTATTTAGGGGTATACCATGGTGTTTTTCCAGCCAGTCCCTGCAAGGTTTCGTTCCCAGTTCCCAACCTTCTAGGACAGAATGAATTACTCTTCCCTTTGTTCCCACACAGTGTGAAATTTGTAGGTATTTATAGCACTTCCTTTATTCTGCCTTGTCTATGTAGAAATAAATGAAGACCACCCACATGAGAAAGGCAAAGGCTATTTATTCAGAGCTTGCTGTAGCAAGGGGGTCAGCCACCATCACTTGTGTTTGGCAGACTCAAAGGCAGGCAGGAGAGTGGGAGAGCTTTATAGTGGACAAAAGGGACGGCTTCAGGTGTGCCCTGATTGGAGGCTGTTGGCCTGGGGGACAAAAACTAGGGAAACTGTCCGTTATAAATCAAGTCCTGGCCATGTGGGGCCTCTTGATAGAGGAGATGTTGCTTGCCTTCCGGGACCACTAGAGATAATGGTCTGACTTCCTGCAAGTCTGACCTGTAGACAGGAGGTTGGCCTCCTAGGCTGACTGCTATACATGATGAACCCATGATGAATCTGGTTGCTGCAGATTGTGGGTCCAAGTTCCATTTTTATATGTGATCTGGCTGTTGTCCATTTATATATTCAGTCTCCCATCTGTTACAGTTGGCTATTTATATCCATGGCTATAAGATCCTCGAGGACAAGAACCAGATCTTTATATTTGTATTTCCAATGCACAGGGTCTAAGACAAACATATTTTGAAAATTGAACTGAGTCAATTTCACGTACATGTTTGTGGAGGTAAATTGAATACGTTTTATTTTCCCTAGTACAGTCATTGAGTTAATTTTTTTCTTTAGCACAAAATACTACACAGACAGTACTGTACTGTCTTCCATTGTAAGCAAGGCTTGCCCCCACACGCCAACAACTCTTCAAACTCCATGCATGACCAACTTGTCTTCAATTATGTCTCTGCCCTTTCACCATCTTCTGTCATCTTCCCTTGCGTGGTTTCTGTCTAAACCATGAGATGCTGAATATCACCTGACTAGGTTGGTCGACCAGTGTTTTTTATTGTTGTTATGAAATTGAGCTGTGTCTACCTTTCCAAAGTTGGCTTAAAAACAGCATGCATTTGTATTGAACCAATAGTTTCCCAGTATATTCTGGCCAAAAATATACAACAATCTAAAGAGATTTGAAGAAGGCCTTCTCTCCCAGATAAGAAAATTAAGAATGTATAATCAGTATCCCTTTAGCTTTGGTCTGAACATGGAAATAAGTAATTCCCTCCTCTCTAATTGAGGTAAAATTCACATATGTAAAATGAACCATTTTGAAGTGTACAATTCAGGGGCATTTAGTACATACACAATGTTCTACAACAATCACTTCTATCTAATTCCAATATGCTTTCATCACCCCAAAAGGAAACTCCATAGTCATTAATCAGTCCCCATTCCAGTCTCCCCCCAGCCCCTGACAACAACTGATCCGCTTTCTGTCTCTATGTATTTCCCTGTTCTGGATATTTCATATGAATGGAATCATATGGTATGTGACCTTTTGTGTCTGGCTTATCTTACTTCACATAATGCTTTCAAGGTTCATCCATGTTGTAGCATGTATCAGTACTTTATTCCATTTGTGGCTGAATAATATTCCATCCTGTGGCTATACCATATTTTGTGTATTTGCTCTTCTGTTGATGGACATTTGGGTGGTTTCCACCTCCTGGCTGTTGTGAATAGTGCTGCTGTGTACATGGGTGTGCAGGTTATTGTGTGGACATATGTTTTCAGTTCTCTTGGGTATATACCTAGGAGTGGAATTACAGGGTCATATAGTAATTCTATGTTTAACTTTTTGAGGAATCTTCTCTCTTTTTAAAGTGCCCTATGTAAGGAGTGCTCTATCCAATTGAAACATGCAGGTGGGCTGGGGAGAACTGGAATGGGCTTCCAAAAACCTCTGGAGGTGCCCCCCTCCTCTCTGCAGCCTGCTGAGACCTCTGTGTCCCTCGCCCCACTGCACTGTAATGATCTGTTTCCAACGTCTGTGATCCCAACTAGCGTGCAAGTCTCTCTCCGGCAGGGGCCATGCTTTATAGGCTCATCTGTGTGTCCCCAGTGGTTAGTAGTTAGCACTATTCCTAGCACATAGTAGGTGTTCAAAAATGTTGGTGGGTCTAAATCGATTCATGAATGATTAAACTAATGAAGGCATCATTCCTTTAGCAGTTTGGTCCTTGTTTAAGAAGAACATACTTTTCACTGGGATGCCCACAGAGAGCTGTTCATAGGTACAGCACCATTATCTAACACAAAGAACATGTAAATTTGGAAAGCAATAAACCCCGGATGCACTAACAGTGATAGCAATCTCCACTCTGGGATGGTACATTTAACTTGTGTTTAAATTAAAAGTGAGCGCCTTTGAGCATTTCTCCATTCTTAGTAGAGAGGCTCATTATCTAAAGCAAAATACAATCCCAGATAACATTGACAAATAAAGCTATGTATTGTGTTTGTAAGAAAAATGAACTGAGTGACTCATGGGCTATACTGTGTCTTTATTGTTCAGAATTTCTAGGCCTGAAAGTTCACTCATCCTGCTCCTGCAGAACGAATGGTATATCTTAGGACCATGAAGGACAGAGTTAATTTTTAAAACATACAATAAACTCAGCCCTACTGTTAAATGCTACCATTTCACAGCTCAATCCTCACAGCTCACTGCTTTGTTGGCATTAGGTGTTATCTAAATGCAATGCCATGCCATTCAAAAGGCTGTAAAACAGGACTTAGCACACAGCTCTGTGAAACTTGGTGTCATCGCAGTGAGATCTCTTTCTTTTCCCTATAAATTCTCCCTTGATGTTGAACAAGCGAGGCTAAAAATGATCAAACAGCAATTAAGCCATGATGATCTAAGAATTATGTGAGATGATGACTTGGAAGGATGATCTGCTCCTGCAAGATAAATCAAGAAGAATACAAGGGGAAGGAATGTTAATGCAGGGTGGGAGTGCGTGATTTCAGAGTGGCAGACGCGGATCACAGATGGAATCCACCCTCTTCCTTCTAGGCCTGCCCTTGATCCCGAGGGTGTCGGCTTTGGCACCTTCTTCTCTCCTGCCCTCAGTGGTCTCCAAAGCCCCCCTCCCTGCACCTGCACCCCTCAGCCTCCTGCTACCACACCCTCTGGACCGATCGATTTCAAGCCTTCGGGAACTCAGGATTATTAAAATAGCCTTCTAGCCGACTTACTGCCTCCACATTCCCCCACTCTAATTTACAGATTAATCCCCTCCTATGTGGGCTGATTCACAGTTCAAAAGCTGCTAATGCCATCCCTCCCCTGCAGAATAGAGCACTAACTAGCCTTGCCTGGCATCAAAGCCTTCCGTGGCCTGGCCGACTGACCTTTCTTCACTACACTTAAAAGAACCATTTCTGTTCCCCGAACACATTCCTACGATCTCAGGTGGGGTTCCCGAGAGGCCCGGAGAGGAGGGTTCATGTGCAGGTGACTTGCTGAGGAAGCTGGACAGGGGACAGGGAAAGCCTAGAAAGGGTGTGATTCCAGACGCAGGCTGCGGAGGGAGCAGAAGGGAGCTCTGAAATTTGTGGGAGGCTGGGGCTTTAGGCTCCCGCAGGGGTCGGGTGGGCAGGGAAGATGAGCTCTGCACTCAGGCACTCCTGGGCCTCGGTGTGGCTCCAGGAACCCCCGCAGCTGCAGCTGCTGAGCAGCTGGAAGCAAAACATGTCAAAGTTTTTGTAGGGAGATGGATGGGTGAGGAAGAATAGAAATGGAAAAGGAAGGAGAGGCTTTGGTTGGTGTCTGGACAGTGTCTGCCACACCTGCTCCCTACCTAGTGTCTTAGCTGTGACCCTAGGAAAGGTCACCTCTTCATCACCACTTGCCCAAATCTAGACCATCTTGCACAGACCAGTCCAGAAGCTTCAACAAGCCTTCCCTAACTACCACCACCATCACATACACACACACACACACACACACACACACACACACACTCACACACACACAGGAACAGAAGTGGGCCCAGCCAACAATGGTGCGACAGCTGAATGCACAAGGCCCACGTGCACAAGGCACAGAGCATTCTGAGGTGCAGCCCCAGAAGATGGTGGGCATCTGAGGAGAAGGAAGAGTGGGCAGCCCAGCAGGCAGAGGGCATAGCCCCCCGGGAGCACTGTGGGTGAGTGAGCAGGACGCAGACCTCTTCTTGGGTGGTGGGATCCCCAGTCAGTCTTTCTGGAGGGCAGTGCAGCTACAGGAGGCAGAAATAAAATCATGAACAGAAACCACAACCAGAAGTAAAATGCTATGAACTGGAACCAAAAGGAGAGGGAAGGACAGGAAGAATAAAGCTGCAACTTGGGAGGTGACCAGGACCAACCAAGGTAGCACAGTGCAGGTGAGCCTGGCCGAGCAGGTGGCCACACACTGACCTCCATGCACAGGCAGGAGAACGAAGGTGCTTAAACTCAAACAGGGCCTTTCAGGGACCAAAGAGGTTGCTTTTAAAGTTCTTGAGATGAAATGCCAAAAAAGAGATAAGTACCTACTTGCTAATTTTCAACATTATGTCCCTCTTCGGCAGAGGTTGGAGTAAAAAATATTCAAATTTCCAGCCTCCTCTGCACCTAGAGGTGGTCACATGCTACACACCTGTATACTGAAAAATAGGTAAAAGTCCTTGGAAAGAGCTTCTCTCTACTCTTCCCTCTTCCCCTTTTGTTCTGGCTGGGATGCAGATTTTGATGGCTGGTGACTCAGTAGCCATCTTATGACCACAAGGATGAAAGCCACAATCTGGAAAGTAGACAAAGAAGATAGAAGGAGACTGGTCTCCTCATGCAATCTTTGAAAGTTAAGGTAGCAATAGCTGCTGTAACAGGCAAACACTGAAACCTCATACAACAATGGTTTATTTATTATGTGTGTAAAGTCCAAATGGTGGGGGATGGAAGCGGGTGCTCTGCTCCATGTCGTCATTCAGGGACCCAGGCAAAGGGAGGCTCTGCTGGCTTCAACATGTGGTTTCTCAGATCACTCCGGGTGTGAACATCCAGCCAGCAGAGAGGAAAACAGGAATGGACCATTCCCGAAGTTTTCCGAACCAGAACTGAAAACAGTATATTTCACTTTCCTTTGGCCAAAATTCAATCATCTGGCCATACTAACCACAAAGAAGTCTGGGAAATGTAGTCCAGCCCAGGAGGAAGGGAAAATGATTTGGCATCTGCCACAACATTCTCCTGCAGCCACACGAACTCTAAACTGCCTCCCTCTGGCCTCTGGTTATAGAAGACCACAGGGAAGATATACGTCTTCCTTGTTTAAGATATTGTTTGTTAGGTAGCCTTGTTATTCTCAGCCAAGTACAATTCTACCTGAAACCCAGGATAAAGAGACATTGTGGTGTAGTTCAAATGTTTACACGTAGAAAATTAACGCTTTTAACATTCATGCCACTAGTATAATATTAATCATAAGATAATCACCACATTTATGTAAAATGTTAATTGATAATGCTACAGAGGTGTGGTATAGTACTGAGAAACGAGTTTGAATTTATATGGCATCATTTTCTTTCCATCCTGTCAATGATTTCTGTCACTATGTCTTTCACTTCAACACAAGAAGTCTAACATTTAAGGTTCTTCATGGATGTGAGGCCTGGGCCAAAATGCTGCCCCCTGCCCAAATCGGGAGGCAAAAAAAAGGAAGGGAGGAAAAGAATTGATCTAATTCTGCTCCTGCTACTGGATTAAAAGATTCTTGAGAATAGAATTTGTATGATTCATCTTTATATCTCCAACACCTAAAATTTAAAAATGGATGGACACTTGGATAAATTAATACTGTCAGAATTATTGCTACAATGCCAAATATTAGTAGCTACATTTTTCTACACAAAAGATAGTATGTTGCCAGGTGATAACTTTGGAGACAGATACACAAATGAAGATAGTACTTTCAGTAACTCAGGTGTTTTTGAAATAAGGTATTAATATAATCTGGCTTTGTGTAGTAGGATTCAATTTCCATTTCATGAATCTTAGAACTGGAAGGGGTCTTGGTTCAGGCCCCCTTAATAGAAGAAGAAAGGAGGTGCAGAGGGTTAGATTACTTGCCTATAAGCAACTGAGCCAAGATTAGGACCCAGGCCTTCTGACTCCCAGTCTGGAGCAGATGTGCACCATACCACGTTTGATTAAAAAAAGTGCAACAAGCGTTAAACATAGAATCACCATATGATCCAGCCATTCCACTTCTGGGAATAGACCCCAAAAGAATTGAAAACAGGGGCTCAGACAGGTATTTGACGGCTCATGTTCACAGCAGCATTATTCACAACAGCCAAAAGGTGGGAACCACCCAAATGTTCATCAACTGATGACCAGATTAAGCAAAATGTGGTCTAGACACATAGTGAATATTATTCAAGTTTAAAAAGGAATGATGTTCTGATACTGGATGAACTGTGGGAACATCAGGTTAAGTAAAATAAGCAAGACCCAAAAGGCAAATCTGAGCCAGCTAGAGCAGGCAAATTCTTAAAGACAGACAGCTGGATAGCGGCTATCAGGAGCTGGAAGGAGGCAGTATGGGAATTATTCTTTAATGGGTACAGACTTTCAGTTTAGGATGATGAAAAAGTTCTGGAAATGGATAGTACAGATGGCCATACATCAGGGTGATTATATTATACTTAATGCCACTGAATTCTTCACCTAAAAATGGTAAATTTTATGCTATGTGTATATTTTACCACACACACACAAAAAGAAGCACAAGAAGAACTTTTAAAAAAGTACTTCTAATAATGTGTCTTACTTTTTAACAAAAAAGCTTAAAAAAGTAAAAAAATAAATACATTTTAAAACTTTAAAAGTACAAAGAGCTATAGGTAAGGATATAATGAAAGAACACAGGGACAGGTGCAGTGGCTCACCCCTTAATCCCAGCACTTTGGGAGGCCAAGGCAGGAGGATCACTTGAGGCCAGGAGTTCAAAACCAGCCTAAGCAATATAGTGTCGAGACCCCCATCTCTACAAAAATTTAAAAAAAAAAAATTAGCCAGGTGTGGAAGTGTGCACCAGCTACTCAAGAGGCTGAGACAGGAGGATCCCTTGAACCCAGGAGTTCAAGGCCATGGTGAACTATGATCGTGCCCCTGCACTCCAGCCTGGGGGACAGAGTGAGATCCTGTCTCTAAAATAAATAAATAAATAAGCAATATGCAGTCAATGGACACTGTACTTCAAGTAACCATATAACCAGTCTGTTTTTCACTTTTAGTATAATATTTGATAAATTACATGAGATATTCAACACTTTACTATAAAATAGGCTTTGTGTTAGATGATGTGCCCAACTGTAGGCTAATGTAAGTGTTTTGAGCTTCTTTAAAGTAAGCTAGGCTAAGTATGATGTTTGGTAGTTTAGGTGTATTAAGTGCATTTCAACTTAACAATATTTTCAACCTACAAAGGTTTACCAGGATGTAACCCCATCGAAGTAGAGGAGCATCTATATAAATATACACAATCTTACTGATTTTAGAAAGGATGTCTAGAGCAAATATGCTCTTTGATCTTCCTGTGAAGAATTGCATGATGTGTAACATTCTCATGTTCAACACACACTCATGGGATTTCCTGCATTTATCCTACAATAATTTATAATCACCATAACTATTTGCTAATGCATCAGTAATAATCTCTTCCTACTGGTCGCAACATCAATAAAATAGTGTGGGTTATGCACAGTTCACCCACAGCAGCTTGTTCTCTCTGCAACTTTTATCCAAAAAACATGCCAGCATATTTTAAAAATTAGAGATCAATTGTTAGTTTTGTAAAGTCAATTATCTCCAACTGATAGTGACACAACATCAAAGTTTAGTGTTACTTAGAATTAGCCGGGGAGGTAATTCTTAAGAAAGTGCAGGTTCCTAGGCTACAACCCTGAGAGATTCATATTTATAGCGTTTCAGGTGGCCCAAGAATCCACATTTTAGCAAGTATTCTATGAGCTATGGAGTTGTTGTCTGGAAAACGTATCCTAGAGAGACTTTAGTTTTAATATGGTCTCCAGAGGTACTAGCTACAAGTACCCAATCAAGGCTATAGATGGTAAGGTAGGAAGAAGGAAATAGTTCTATGCTCCTTCCAAAACAATCAGTCTTGGCAAACCAGCTGTGACAGGCTGAACTGTGTCCCCTCCAAAATTCGTGTGTTGAAGCCCTAAACCCCAGTACCTCAGAATGTGATTATACTTGGAGACAAAGCCTTTAAGGAGGTGATTAACTTAAAATGAGACCCTTAGGGTGGACCTTAACCCAATCTGACTGGTGTCCTTATAAGAACAGGAAATTTGGGCACAAAGAGAAACACCAGGAGTGTGTGCACACAGAGAAAAGGCCATGTGAGGACACAGTGACGTGGCCATCTGCATGCCAAGCAGACAGACCTCAGAAGACATCGTACCTGCTGACACCTCCATCTTGGACTTCCAGGCTCCAGACTATGAAAGAGTAAGTTTTAGTGGTTTAAGTGCAGTTTTGCACGGCAGCCTTAGCAAGCTAATACACCAGCTCTTCTTACCTGCCTCAGAGTTGGCTCATAGCCTGCAGGAGTTCATTTGAAATGTGTCACCACCATACAGCTCTCTTCATTTTCCCTCCTAGGAAGCCAGAAATCGGGGCCTCAAGGTCCCCTAATGCTCCTTTATGGACAAATAGTGGGTTTGTGGGAGAGAGGAACTGGAGATTGGCTCCTCTGCCACTGAGATGGTACAATTGTGTCAATGAAGTTCTGCCCATAGTCTCTCACCTTTGAGTGAATGAGGGAAGAGAAAAGATGCCAGCGGTCGTGACTCTTGGATATCAGAAACTGGCTTAACTCCATAAAGTTCCTTCCTTAGTCTTAGGATAGATCTAATCGGGATCCCTCAAGTATTCCACAGGCACCAGTGATGTACGGCCAATCACAAACCCCATTGTGAGATAGAGTCAGTGGATTTATTCAAATTTTTATTGCCAAAGTTAAGAGCTATAATGCTTTTCTGCTTGTTTAGAAATATATTGCTGCACTTTAGCAAATCTTATAACATTCTGGAAGGTTACATTATGAAAGTAGTTGAATGATGATATTTGCTTAATTAGATGAATTGCCTACTATAATTAGCCACAGAACTGCTTCATCCTTAGCTCCTTTCTCTCCTCTCAGCTCTCTCCATTTAGCGTGTTTGCCCCGGCTGGTATATTTAAGATTGTAGGACACTGAGCACATGGCAGACAGAAAGCACTTGCTGAGACTTTTGTCACTCTAAAGACATTCATCTGCACTCCTTGCCCTCCTTTGTCACCCTGGGCTCCTGTGCCCTACCTCCTATGGAGCCAACATCACCACTGGGAGAGAATTGGGGTTTTTTATGCAACTGGGAAGGAAGAAGAGGCTGGTCTGGGTGGAGATGAGTGAGGATAGAGCCTGTAGCTGTGTAGAGAAAAGGGGACAGAGAATGGGGAGTAGAGAGGAAGAGAAGTTTCATCAGAGGGGAAGAGAAGGAGGAAAGAGAGAGTTAGGGGTTGAATTGTGTCCCTTGAAAAACACGTTGAAGTCTTAACCCCCAGAACCTATGAATGTGCCCTTACTTAGAGATAGGGTCTTTGCACATGGAATCAAGTTAAAATGAGGCCATGCTGGGTCACGGTCAGCCCTGATACAGTATGACTGGTGGACTTATAAGAAGAGGAAAAATTGGACACAGACAGACACAGAAGGAAGAGCACGTGAAGATGGAAGCAGAGGTTGCAGCGATGCTGCCACAAGCCAAGGATCACTGGGGGCCAAAGAAGGCAAAGAAGGATCCTCCCCTAGAGTCTCAGATGGAGAATGGCACCTTGATTGCAGACTTCTGGCCCCCAGGACTGAGAGAAAATAAGTTTCTATTGTTTCAAGATTTACCATCTATGCTACTTTGTTACAGCAGCCTTAGCAAACTAATACAAGGAGAGAATGTAGGGAGCAAAAGGCATCTGGGTACTCAGCTAGACTGGAATATCCGAGGTGGCTCACTCACGTGGCTGGCAGTGGCAGCCAGCAATTGGCTGGGAATTTGGGCAGATACATGTCATTTACAGCTTCTCGATCTTGGAGCTAGGATTTTAAGAGGAAGCATCCCAAGGACAAGCATTCTGAGAGAGAGGAAGTTGAAGCTGCCAGTCCTCAGAGAAACTAACACAGATCAATTCCCACCGCATTCTATTGGTTAAGCAGCATGAGGCAAGCCCAGAGTCCAGGAAAGCGGAAATAAACTCCACCTTCTAATGAGGAGAATGACAAAGAATTTGCTGCCGTCTTTAATTAACTGCAGATAGCTGATGGAGCTTTTAATAATGGGAATGTCTTCTGTGACTGTTTGCTTTGCTTCAATATAAACTTCTCTTCAGTCTTCTCCAGGGGTATGCATTGTTGATAAAAGCTTTGCATGGGTGGGATTTTTCTTTTTTTTAAATCCAAACAAATATTGACTTTTACTTCTGGGTTAATGTGGATACAATAAAAACAGCAGATGCAGAAAAACAGGCAGAGAAGACTATAAGAATGTGTGTCCCTGATAATCCAATGAAAGTCAAATTGTCCTCTAACATTGATAAAGAAATGAAATAAATAAAAATATAATAGTAGTATCTTAATGTACAGAAATGGTTATTATCAATAGAAATAATAAAAATAGAAATATTTAATATAGGGATCTTAGGAATAGAACACCCTAAGATGTCCAGTTGGTACAGAAGATATGTGCATTTAAACATTTTAAAGGTTTTATTTGAAATATTTTTTAAAACAAAATTAAACTTTTCTTGCCTATCAAGAAAAATTACACATAGTGATAAAACCTGTTTGGGCAAGGTATTGAGAGATGAGCTTTATGTATTGCTGAAGGAAATATAAACAGGAATAACGTTTCTAGAAATGTTTTGCGAAATGTTTGCATATTCTTACTTAGCAATCCCACTTCAAGGAATTTACCTTAAGATGATAATTACAAAAATGTGGGAACTGTAGGTGCAAAGATGTTTAGCGTTATTTATAGATGAAAAATCAGATGCAGCCTAAATGGCCTTTGACAGGGATCTAATGAAGTAAATTATGGTACAATGTGATAATCTCCAACCATCATAAGTGATTTCATTTTCTCAAAATGAAAAGATGTTCATGAGAGATTATTGACTAATGATGCTGATTGCAAAATGTGTATAACATACATTTATATAAAATTGTACATACACACTTCATATGCCTATATGTACCAACATTGTCATCAGTGTGAGGTAGAATTTCTTGTGTTTTCTCTCTTTATTTTTCTGCTTATTTAAATATTTTACAATAGGTAGCATTTTAAAATATAAAGCCAATTTTAAAAAGAAGTACTGAAACAGCAACAATAACAGTATTTGCAACAACTCAAGATTAACCGTAGGCTTTTTGTATATCAACTACTCAAAAAAGATGACAGTATCTCTGTAGTTTATACAACAAATACCATAAAGAATAATACAAAGTGTACTTTAGCAAATGCCAAAAGAAAACAGACTGAATTTGCGACATCATCTTCTTCTGAATAAGATCATTCTACCCAATTTTCTTAAATGTTTTTCCAGAAATCAAAATAACACAATTCTAGGCAGAAAGCCAGAGTTTTTGTATCAAGAAAAGAAAAAGGAAGATTCACTTACCTCTGGGGTGACTTGTAAATGTTGCTGGATGCCTTGTAGCCAGTTGAGCCTTATGATCAGCCTGGAGACAACTGAGGTCATATCACTTTTCTAATTTCTAGCTTGAGCCCCACCTGCCCTATTTGTCAGAAATTTCATTATCTCCTTCTGGAGAGCTTCTTTCTACCTGCCGTCTCAGTGCCAAGGATTCAAAGCTCGATTGCTTAGCCTCAAAGGAGCAGGCAGAGAGGAACCCGAGTCTCGCAGATCAAGCCCTGCACCACCACGCAGGGCCACCATGCCTGGTGATGTCCACTCGGCAGTTATGCCTTCCTGGTGTTGAGACAGGTGTGCCCTACCGCTGGACCTTAAGGGGGTATATCACCTTTAGTCCTGCCATATGCTCAGCTGTTTCCCCCTGCGTGAGACTCTGCCAGAACAGCTGGATTTAGGAAGGCCACAAATAGTTAAGGGTTGTGCTGAGCCTGGTTCATCAGCCTAGACAGGGAGGCGGGGACGTAGGTAGGCAGATAGGTAGATAGGTAGATGACAGCTAGAGATAGATGATAGATAGATAGATAGATGGATGGATGAGCTCCCATTTGGGTCCCAGGTGGTCTTTACCATCAGTGGGCTTCATCTGGGTTGGGACCATCTTACTTCATCAGAAAGAGCCTGATAAGATGGGATCTCAATAGTGAAAATGTGGGAGATGAGTGTCATTCCCTGCCATTCCCTTTCCTCTCTAATTTACCCACCTCTTAATTTAGCAACCATCTCTGCCAACCATAGTTTTTGGAACAAAGTCTAGCTGATAAAAATCCTATTAAAGTAAGATAGAATCTTCCTTATGTAGGGAATGGAGTAGGGTAACGGATCCCTACTTATCTAACACTTGTATTATTAAGAAGCCCCTCCACCCCTGCCCCCCAAATCTGCTCTGAAAAGATTTTCTGCAGAGGTAAACCTAGATAAGTGCCGGTAACTTCTCTGTTAAAAAACCTAAATTTCGCCCAACTGACTATCTTATGGAAAAGCTTTTATTTAAACAAAAAAAGTGGGAGGGAGGAGGATCTGCGTGTATAACTTAAAATTCCCTACTGTTTTCTTAATGTGTGCCAAGACCTTAATAATTCCAGAGACATGTTACACACCACAACAGGGCATGGAAATGACTTCCCCCAAAATAGTAACCAAGCAACTAGAGACTGCACAGGAAATTAAGTCTTTTGCACCATTACATCCAAGCATTCTTATTTGATCCATTCCTTACATTTTTTATTAGAAACATATGTGATGTCTTTCCTTTGTAGTGTAATATAGAGCTAGCTCCAGCTGAATGACGATTGTAGCATGCATGAGTTGTCAGTGGGAAGAGAGAGCAAGCAACTGCCTCTAGTAAGAAATAGTATTTAAAACTTAGAAATAAGGCAAAAGAGTTAGTGGTATGTTCCTTTTTCTGTCTTAGTGGGTATACTAGGTTCAACAGTGTCCCGCCAAAGTTCATATCCTTCCCAGAACCTCAGAGAGTGTGACTTTATTTGGAAGCAGGGGTTTTGCAGATGCAATTAGCTGGGATGAGGTCATGTTCTAGTGGAGTGGGCCCTACATCCAATATGACTTGTGTTCTTACAAGGAGAAGAGAGACACAGAAACGGACACAGAGGCAGAACATCATGTGATGACAGAGGCAGAGATTAAAGTGATGTGTC
>CM052445.1:55226690-55259171 GCA_028533085.1 Varecia variegata | reverse complement strand
AATTTGAAACTTTGCTCAAATTTTACATCTTCCTATGTCACCCCTGTACAAATGACCATCTGCACTTTTTCTCTAGCACTCCATTGACAGTACTTATCATTTAATTCCATTTACTTTACGGCATATGGGTTGTTTATGTGTTCTGTCTTTCTCTCTGGATAGCAAATTGTTTGAGGGGCCCCTTGCATAGCTGCCACACTTCAGTCTCTGACTGGTATTCTGCGGGGGGTTGTTGCTGCTGTACAATGCACACACTGTTCCTTGATGGAGCGTCTATCTGGTGAACGGGGGTGGAAAGCAAGAAAGAAACTTGGGAGTCCCCTTAAACTCTCCCAGGATCAAGGGGATCTCTTTAAAAGAGTCCTCCAAGCCCAGGGAAGCCGTGTACACTTGGGAGGGCTGTGCCCTGCACAACTGCGGAGGGCTCTATTCACACAAATTGCAACGCACCTTGTGTGTACACATTTCAGAGCCCAAGACTTTCCAGACCCCAAAACATTTCAACCACTCTCCAGATCTGCAACCAAGGCAGCTGAATTAAAGTGGTTATCCCCCAAAGGCTCAAATGGCTCATGCCCTTCCAACAACTTTGATATCTGCTCTTAAGAAGGGAGAAGGCAGAAGGTATGAGGAGACAAGACGATATTTGCTATCTTCTCGGTTCTAGTTATTGCCAGTTGAAAATGACCTTATGAGGCATTTGGGGGGTTCCTTAACTCTCTGGCTACAACTCTCAGTTGTACACACAGTCTTGCCTTCACTGAGTAACATACTAGCTGTTTGACCCTGGACCTCTGTGCTTCTTTCCTCATCTATAGGACAAGGATAGTGATATTGACTTGGTAGAACTTTTGTTGAGAGTTAAATAACACAAGCATGGTGCCTGGCACACACTCAAATGGTCAACCATCCTGCCTTCTGAGTGTGTCAGCAACCCCAGAGTTCCTGTCCAAGGGGCTGGGGTCAGCGTATAAGATAAGCAGCAGGGAATTTTTCTGTCTTAAATTTCTTATTAAACCATAAGATTGTAAGAGGCAGAATCAGTGTCATGCTCATCTTTATGTTCTCCACAGAGCATGCCTCTGTGCTTGTATCATTTTGATCATGGCTGCATCGGCAAATTGCAGAACAAGAGAGCACTGGATTAAGTAAGGAGACTCCAATGCTAACTCCAGTATTGCCAATAACATGCAGTATGACTTTCAGAGTTGTACTTCTCTAGGAGAGACACTGTTGAATGCCTGCTGTGCAGTAGGCATGGCAGCTGCAGGGGTATAGGAGTTAACAACACAGAAATGGTCCTTACCTGCATGGAACTCACAGTCTAGTGATGGAAACAGACTTTATACAAATGATCACATGGTTAGTTAATTACAATTGTAATAAGAACTATGAGAATGTATATGGATGGACCTAAGGTTGTTTGGGGAGATAATTCAGGGAAGGGCTTTCAGAGGAGGTGACATTTGAGCAGAGACCTGAAGGGTGAATTAGAGGTGGCCAGGTGTGGAGGAGAGTAGAAAGGAGTGCTGCAGGTATATGTGAACAGCCCAAGATGGAAAGGAGCACAGAAGCACACTGTAGGACTCCAAGAAGGCCAACATGGCTGGAGCTCAGGAAATGAAGGCAAGAGGGGTATGAGATGATTCAGGAGCAGTAGGCAAGGGGCCAGATCCTGAAGGGTTAGGTCTTCAGTCTAAGAGTAATGGGAAGCAGTGGCCCACCAAGAAGGGCCACAGTGGGAGCAAATCATCTTGAGGACACAAAATAAAGGGTATATTGTCTATAGAGTATTAAAAGGCCACAATAAAACTGACTAAAACTTTGTCTGCTTTTTATTTTCACAATGCACTGGTGATTTTAACTATGTCAGTCAGTAGTGTGCTGTTAAATATTTAATAACTAGCTTTCTGGGGGAAATAGAAATGTAGGTATATATACAGGCATATGTGTATTATAAATGTTCCCGATATAAAGGATGTGTAGGAAAAATATACAAATAATAACAAAATATGCAGATACTCTTCACTGTAAGTTCTATATACTTCATTGACTATAACAGAATGCTTTGGTTCATTTTTGCCAAAGGCTTGTATCTGAATCCAACCAAGGCTTGCAAATCGACCATGAATTGACAAATGGAATTGCATCCCAATCTACTTTTTTCCAATGAATTTATTGTCATTAAATCTGATTACGTGATTTGTTAAACTATTTCTTACCCTTGCACAAACTAAAACTGCAATCTTTTTAGTTTCAGCACCAAATATAACACAATTTTAAGTATTATCTGCATTATTAACATTTTTCCCCATCACTTTCTTAAGTATAGAGACAACAAAACAACAAACCAAGTCCTGATTCATAATGTTTGCCAGTTTCCATGATGTAAATACTCCCACCTTGGCCAACTGCAATCTACCAAGGTGACATCACTGAGTGTGGGCCGGGAAGACACATGCACATCATTTCATGTTAACAGTGGAAATGGAAAGAAGTGGACAGACTTGAGAGATATTTAGGAAGTAGATTCTTGGCAATTTGTTAGATGCTGGGGTGAAGGCAGAGTTTTCAAAATAAAAACTCTAGAGGGATGGTGGTGCCTTCACTGTCACAGGGAGGCCTGGATTTGAAAGCAAGCAGTGAAAAGCATGCATTCAATTTTTGGATGTGTTCCATTTGAAGTGCTTGTGACATCCAAGTGGAGAAGCTGAATAGGAAGCTAGATATATGAGTTCCGAGCCCAGAGAAGCAAGGACTGGAGTTGTAAATTGGGGATATATTGATTGAAATGTTGACAGGGGATTAAACCATGCAGGGAAAAATTGTGGAGTAAGAGAACAAGGTCTAAGACCTTGAAAACTCTGCTATTTGGTGGTGATCCAGAGCAGATAAGCAAGCCAAGAAGACTGGGGAAAAACAGGGAAGTGGAGTGCCACCCAGTCACAGGAAGAGCATGTTTTAAGGAGGAAGAAGGAATTTTGCTGAGAGATCAGGTAACATGACGAAGGAAAGCAGGAAAGCGGCCTTTGGATATAGTGCTGTGGATGTTACTGGTGACTATAGCAAAGGCAGTTTCACTGAGTGTGGAGACCAAGAACCGAATGGAGTTGGGAGGCCATAAAAGTGGGGGCAGGCAGCTCTTTCAACCACTTCAGCAAATGAGAGCAGGAAAGAGACCGGGTGGCAGCTGTAAGGGTACGTGGAGTAGAGGAAGGCTTCAAAATCATCAAACGCTGAGGATACGGATCCCAGTCCAGAGGGAGCGACTGAGGGACTGATCGGATTCCAGGATATTGGAAAAGGGTGGGGCGGTGGGGGGGGTGATGGTGATAGGAATGGGAGTGTAGGTTTGGCAGTGGAAAGTGGAAGAAGTTTCTTTCCCTCATGAAGCAGGCGGCAAAGTCATCCATCTACTGCGAATGGGAGTCTGGGGAATGGAGTGGCAATCCAGTCAGGAGCGGAGGTTTAGGAGCGAGTGGTGAATGGACCCACGTTTGGTGGCTCTGGCCGCAGCAGGGTGCGGGGGACAGCAGGCCCTCGGAAGAAGAACGCAGTTCCAGTCCGAGAGGCAGAAAGTGGAGACACAGATTTTGATCAACTCTCCCAGACAGGAAGAAGTCTGGAGTTCTGGCTGTGCTGCAGGGACGCTGCAGTCCCTCCCTGGAGCGCCACAGCGCGGGAGAGGGGTTCAGGCGGGCCAGAAACTGGGTCCCCTGCTCGCGGATCGCGGCCGGGGAGGGAAGGCCCGCTCCGCTCCCTCAGCCAACCTCGCGTGGCCAGGCTGAGGCCGCCCTTCCCGCCCCGGCCGCGGCCCCGCCTCGGCTCCGCGCCCACAAGCGGCTCCCTCCTCTCCCGCCGAGTCCGTCTGTCCTTGCACCTCCTCGCCGCCGACTAAGCGCCCTCTGGCCTGACGTCACCGGCGCGTCCGCCAATGAGCTGAAGAGGGACCGGACCGAGGCCAGAAAGTGACAGGAGAAGCAGCCAATGGCCGGGAGGAGGGGCGGGCCGAGGCGGGGTGTGAGGGGAGCGCCCCGCGCGTGGGGAGCTGCGGGCCGGCGGCGCGGGGGGGGGGGCGGGGACGCGGCGGGGGGCGGTGCGCGGGCGGCCCCTCCCCTGCCGGCTGCGGGCGGGCGCCGGGAGCCGCCGGAGTTTCCGCGCCCGGGAGGGAGATGCGGCCGCGGCTCGGGCTCCTTGCAGGTAACGCGCGGGGCGGCCCCTGCAGGGCCGAGCGCGCCGCGGGGCGAGCGGAGTTGGGCTCCGAACGGGCGCGGGCTCCTCGCTGCCGCCGAGCCCCGAGCCCCGCGCGGCTGCCCGGGCCCGGGGGCAACGCTGCTGGCGGAGTTGGCTCCTGGACCCGGGCTACGGCCGGGGCCGGGGTCACTGGGGACGCGGGCCCCGAGCGCCCCGGTGTAAACAGCACACGGGACAAAGGGCGCGGCGTGGAGGCTGCGCGCCCTCCTGCCCGTGCCCGTCGCTCTGGCCCCTGCGCTCCCTCCGCCGGGGCGGAGGTCACCACGCTAGCCCCTGCCCGCTCCAGCCGCGCGGGCGCTCCCTCGGCCCGCGGCACACCGGGCGCCTGCGGCGCGTCCCGGGAGCGGCCACCTGGCCGCGGGGCCCCGCGCCTGGCCGCCAGCTGGCCGCGGCGTAGGCGATGGCTGGGCACAGCCGGGCCGCTTGGCCGCCTGCCCTGGGTTACGAGGCGGATCCCCCGCAGCGCCGCGAGTGCCTGCTACTACACGCCCGGCTGCCGAGTGGAGCGGCGCGAGTGCGGGGGCCACCGGCCCGGGCGCCCGGGGCCACCCAGCCGCCACTTCCCGGCGTGGGCTTGGAGTTCGGGGAAACCGAGCAGGTGGCACAACCACCGCCTCACCTCCTGTGAACTCCGCGGGGCTTCTGGTCTTGTTCATGTTGTGACTGTGGGCTGTGTCTGTGTTTTCTTTTTTTTTTTTAACCACACACAAAAGAAGGGAGGAGTTAGAGGAACGATATAGCCACTATGAGTCATCCCACAGTTTGCTCTCTTTCTCTAGGAGAGCAAATGGATGGGGAGAATTTCTTGGGAAACAATTGTAGTAAAGACTAGGTCCCCTGCCTGTCCCTTTCCCTGCAGTCCCGTCCGTGCCTGGCACGTACCAGCTGGAGGAGGGGTAAAGTGACTGCCTGCGGACCGAGATGGGAAAATGACCACAAGCTAGCAAGCTGGAAACTTTTTGGGACAGTGGAACTGTGAATGTCGAAGCACACACGTTTTTGCTATAGTCAGTCATGACCCTCATGTGTTACTGAATTTAAAAATGGGAAGCAGGTCACAACGGGACGATGCCTTCACTAGCATTTGGCTCAGCTGCACAGGAGAGGGCAGTGGAGATGGCCTGCTCCCCTGCCAGCTCAGGGTCTCCAGGCTACTGCCAGGCCCATAGATACTGGGTCAGAAACGATCATGCTGTTTAGTCTGATTTCCAGAGGCATTGTCACATCTCAGCGTGGCAGAGGGCAGCTGGCTGGCTGTGTGGATGGATTGCTATTGATGAGGTAGAACGGCTGGGCAGAGGCCAGCAGGCCCTTCCATGCATGTGGAAGAATATTCTTCAGTAGGTGGCTGCTGCTAATTTTTCCAGGGTGAATCATTTAGTTTTGGTCTCACCATTCTGTTTAGTGCAGTCCAGGCTGTTGTGTCAGCTGTCATTGGGTCCTCATGGTTCACAGCTCAATGACATTTGTTTTTGGTGGGTCCCTGTTTGAAGCGTTTTTGACCTTTGCACTGATGACTAATTTGTTTTAACCCCCTGAAAACAGAGGCTTGATGTTAGAAGTTTGAGAAATTAGGGGTAAAGAGACCTCTGCTTTGTTCCAAATTCAGCTACTCTTGAGGGGCCAGTTGGTTCTGACCCGAAGTCAGACAGCAATCAGAAGCCGGCCTTTATTACGACCGGCTGGTGCACTCTGCTTGAACTGAGGCCCCGGTGGGATTCCCTTCTCACTCCACAAGGTGAACTTACCTTCCAGCCATGGCGAAGGAGCTGGGGATCCCAGGCAGGGTATCACGTGGAGGAGAGGGCTAAGACGGTACGACCTAGTGCCCATCAAGACAAAAACGGAATGTCTCTTAATATGTCATGGCTCGGGTATAAAGAAGGGTGGAGAGGCTGGTCCCCCATGTCTACCACCTCATGCAGTCAGGGCTTCTTTCTGAGTGCCAGGTCTGTCTCACATCATTGCAGAACAAAGTTCATTTATTGTTGGAGGAGGGGGAGTTGAGAGCAAGGTTGCTGTGTATGGTTATGCAGTTTATGCAACACAGACATGCCTGGCCAAGGAAACCCTGTGTCCTGGGTCTGCCTGAAAGAAGGGTGCCTGTTTCTCAATTGCAATAGGTCCCCTTATGGGCTTGGCTGGTAAACCCATCTGTAGGAACAGATGATGGCAACATGGGTGTTCCCAGGACAGGCAATCAGAGACTAGGCACCAGGAGCTAATTCCTCCAAAATATGACAGTAATGGGAACTAATTGTTTGCATACGTTACCTCATTGAATCCTTACCACAGCCTCCTGAAGAAAGTAGTGGTACCCTATTGTGCCGATGAGGAAATTGAACCTTAGAACGACTAAGTAGCTCAAGGTCATGCAGCCAACAAGTCCAGATTTGTCTTGACTCTGAGAACTTTGTGTGCATTTCTAAAACACTGTAGCTTTTTTTTGTATTTGCAAGTGAAAGGCATTTTCTGAACTATTCTGCTATATATGGTAACAGTAAATCCCTTAAATGAAAAGGGCATTTATGAGTATTTTCGGTGGCAACAAAAAATCGGGAATCTTGGAGACTAAAGAAGGAGGAGCCGCTGAGATAGAGGAGCAGGGGAGTCACATGAGGAGGAGAGAGCCAGTCAGAACTGAGATAACGTGGGGAGGGTGGCAGGAGGGGATGGGGCAGACTGTGGATTCCCTGATATCCCTGCAGGAGGAGAGGAGGAGGAGATCATTCTGAGGTTGACTCAGCCATCCTTTTGACTTCCCCAGAGCCTGGCCTGGCCTGGCCTGGGAGGGCAACCCAGATGTTGGGTCCATGGCCCATCTTACGGGTATGTGGAATGTTGCTTGAGTACCAAAATGATTCGTCTGTTATGAGCAATCTGAGATATAGTAGCTACTTTAGGAGCACAAAGTATTTCCTGTTGCAGTATTCTACCTGTAAGGCCATTTGAACCTCACGACCAACTTTTGTGAAATAATATTCAAATATTTGGGGCTAAAGCAGATAACATCAAAACCAGTTATGTGACCTTTGGTCAGCTCACAACTCTCTATGTACATTTAAAATTGCTGTAAATTACTTGTTTTCCTTCACATTAATTTTCTAAATAAAAGAACACTTTTATTCTATCCATGTTAAGTCATCATATCTACCTAACTATTCAGTCTTTTGATTTGTATTTTTTTTTTAAAGTAGCAGGAGTAATTTCTTTAGTTGAAATGTAAACATAGTGGCACAGTGGTCAGGGCCTGCATGGTGACCTGCATTGTGTTCGCAGCAGTAATTTGGATTTGAGCAATGGTTTATCCTTTCATCAGAAAAGAAAAGAAGGCAACAGATAGTAGCTGGAATATTCCCCCAGCACTTGCCGAGAGCATGCCTTACATCAGGCAGTGAGGCTCGAGGGACAAGCAGTGAAAGAGTTGCAGAATCTTCCATCTCTGGATGGTAAATCTGAACCACCTCATAGGCCCTGGAAAGGGACAGCATTGCCATGGAATGGTGTGTCCCGTTGCCTGTTGGGTCTGTCTCCACTTTCACTCAGAAGCTGGTGGAAAAGATGCCTGTGTCCTCAGATGGCCTCTTTGGCTGACTTCTTATTGATTATAATCAAGGGGGCTGGCATTTGCTTCTATCTCAGCAGAAAGGATTGGGGGCCAGGTTCCTCAGTAGAGAAGACAAGAGTCTCAGTACCAATAAACCAAATACAGTAATCCCTCACTGAATGAATGTTAGCATCGGTAGGTTCTTGGAAACTTCACCTGTAAACAAAATGATGTTTAATGAAACAGCCTTATTTGAGGACCTGCTATAGGTTGTTTCAAATAAAGTCCCAGGTTCCAAGAACCTATTGGTGACATTAATTGAGGACTTACAGTACTAAAGGGGATTTTCTAAAGAAAATCATTCTGTGCCTGTCTTTCAACCTCCTGGAGGAAAGTACTAGTGATAATAGCTAACCTCGGAGCATTCATTAAAGCCTGGCAGCGCTGGGAATCCCATTTGACCCTTGTGACAACTCTATAAGGTAGACACTGTTATCATCCCCATTTTACTGGTAGGGAAACAGGCCCAGAGACGTTAAGAGTTACACGGAGGTCCAGAGTTACACAAGATTGGAACTAAGCAGCCTGACCCAAACATGATCCTGGTACATCCAAAGAAAGCACCTAATGAGGGTGTGGTAGGAATAGGGACAGATAAAATGTGATTTAGGTGGCAGTTTGTTATTTGTCGGGGCAAATTCCAAGGCAGGAAGCTGTTAGGCAACTCTCACTACTGGACAGTTCTTGTGCTTTGCAGAGCGCCACAGGAAGTGGGCTCAGAGAGGATGGGACACACACATGACCACACAGCTAACACATGGCAAGGCTGAGACACAGACATTCCCGGCATTAACATTTTGCCTGTTTGAAGGAAAAGTTCAAAATAAGTGTATATTTGATTCTTTCACCAGTCTTGAAGGTCATGGCTGTCTCGCTCTGGCTGGGACAGCACTGGCTGTCTCGCTCTGATTTACTTACGGTAAATATGTCCACTACAGAAACATTCCTGCCAACACGTCGATAAATGTTGATATGACGTTGTTCCTGCAGGTCTCTAACCAGCATGATGCCAGAGCAGGAGGCTGCCCGCCTGCAGTTCTCAGAATGGCCGAGCTGGACGCCGATTTGGTTCACATCCTTCCGTCTTCTGTTCTTCCTCCTTTCTGGGCTAAGTTAGTCGTGGGATTTGTTTCCCTCGTGTGTTTTGCACGGAGCTACGATGGAGATTTTGTCTTTGACGACTCTGAAGCTATTGTTAACAATAAGGTTTGTATCTTTACGCTTTTCTGGTAAACTTCTATTAACCACTTGCCTGTGTCTCCGTAATCATCTAAGTTTGTGCTGCCTTCTTTTCTGTGAAACTTAGGTCAAGCATTTTCTTGGGCCCCAGTTGTCCTCTAGATTCTCCACCTTGTTGATATTGGAGCTTTAATTTAGTGCCTCTTATTGCTGGCAGCAAGGTCTCCAGCCCCTGCCTGTACTCAGGCTTTACTTCTTGAGGCTGCAGTCTACACATGTAGCAGAGAGGCCGGTCTGCTAAGACTGCAAGGCAAGGGTATTGCAGGGCATTGCAGACTAAGTATTTCAGGTTTTGTGAACATTTTCAAGAATTGTTAAAAAAAAAAAAAGAGATCGTGCATTTGCTGCAGCGATGGGCAGGTCTGATCACCTGCCGAAAGATGCATTCTCAGCAGCACGCAGCAAGCTGGCTGCTGCCTTGTCCTTCACTGAGAGGATCAGGACAGCCTGCTGACAGCATCTGGGGCGGGAGGAATATGCTGCCTGTGGATGTTGCAGCTCCTGCTCAGGTCATGTTTGGAGACCCAAATTTGCTGAACTTGCAAAATCCCAGTCAGTTTTGCTCACCAGTGGCTGCTATATATTGGTGCAGGGCAAATGGTGTTCCTTTTCACTCACTACCTAGAGTTAGGGACTTCTAGGTCCTTAAGGGCAGCCTTTTAACTGAATCCAAATTTTACAGAACGGATCCTTTTAATAAAAGGATGACTGGTTACTAGTAATTAGTAATCCAGTTACTCTGCTGAGATTCTAATTACTCAGCAGCTATTTTGTGTGTGTTCTTTAACCGATGAAGAGGGCTTGGGAGAAGATACTAATCTAGCTGTCTAGTAGATGTAACTCTTTGTAACACTGTTGAAGTCACAGATTCCACTAAATGAGGAAAAACTCTGACAAGCATGTATTGTATGGGAAAGAAAAAAATGACTGATCTGCAGACATTTCATTTGTGACATAATATTGCACTTGAACTCCATTTTGATGGCACAAAGTAGAACGTTGTTAATGTTTATTTTAATTCAAGTTTGTCATTTGTAATTTTTTTCAAGTTCACCCAGCATTTACTGCAGATGATTCTATTTCACTTCTTTTTTAAACCATGTTTAAAAGAACTAAGTAGCTCTAAAGCAACTCTGTCAAATTGGTGACTTCATAGCCACAGAATTGCCTTTCTCACAGGGTACAACTTTATTTTTTAAATCCCGTTATTCATTTTGGTGAGAGTTTCTTGACTTTTATAAAGTGGAAGATAGATATAAAGTGTTAATTCAGAACCTGTGTTGAAAAATATTGGTCAGCCAGGCAGAACAAAAACATGAGCCCTGTTGTGTGGGGGGCCCTGGTGTATGGGTGTGATCTTGGTCCTTGTGTGTGAGGTGAGGCAGATGAAGCCGCTTGTGGCTCAGCTGAGCACTGCCTTGGCAGTGTTTTCTGGAGCATCACACTGTGCCCCTTTTGTTAACTCGCTAGCCCTCCCTTTTTCCGTTGCTGTCTAATGAAAGGCCCTCCTCCGTTCACTGGCACCATGCCTACAGTAATGTGAAACAGGCTGTTACTGGATTTTAGTGATGTTAAAGACCGTTTTCCAGATGCTTCCTGGTAGTGTGGAGTTGCCTTTTTTGTTCCTTGAGATGATGGTCCTCTTTGAGACAGTGGAGTGAGGGAGGAATTTCAGACACAATACATCTTTTCCATAAATCATTATGAGGAAAAATTGACCTTTCTTTCTGTAGCACACCCTGCTGTGTGTAGGCTACACCTAATCAAATATTTAGAGCTTCGTTGGTGTTCATTTCCTTTTCAAAAGGAGGGAAAGATCCTCCACCCAAACCTTTCACCACTGAATAAGTACTTGTGTGACAATGCAAAAGAAGTTAGACTTCCTGTTTTGTCACTGCATCAACTAAGTTAACAGGTGCATTGCATGACACTCACAAAACAACCAGCTCTTGTGGGGGTAGGGTGGTCAGTGCACTCAAGACCTCTGCAGCTGATCACTAATGGAAATGAAAGACTCCCTTACTGTGGGAATCAGGTGACCAGCTTTGCATCTGTCACCTCTGCTCAAGCCCTTCCTTTGAGTCAGCAAGCACTTCAGTAGCAGATACTGAACTCCACTTTGTGCTGTGGACGTTTGTTGTTCTTTGGGGACCCTCATCATTTGACCCACTTCTTCTGTTTGGGGCGTTCTTATTGCTCGAAGACCATTTGATTAGGAAGCTGGCACAGACGTGGGCTCTCCTTTCAGGTGTGCCCACCTGTTGGAGTCGGGGGCTAGTCATATGAAGAACTAGGGTCGGGACGCAGCTGGCTAGTCTTGGCAAGGTGTCCAGGGGCGTGACTCATGGTTGTGGCTGTACACCCCTTTTCTGGTTTTCCAGCCCACATGGTGAGTCTGTGAGCCTCACACTCCCCCGTAAATCATTTCTTTTTTTGCTTAAATGAATCAGAATTTGTTTGGTTACTGCAATAAAGAATCTCGACTAATACACCAGGCAATGATCAGCGCATCATAATTTCTAGTCCCTGAAACATCCCTGTTTAATTATGCTTTAAAGAAAAAATTAATCATCAGTTTTGTTACTTACTCCATAGTGCTTTGTTTGCCTTTTTTCTTGTTAGACATGGTTTAAGCCATCTAGTTTCATAGTGTAAATGTAAAAAAAAAAAGATGCATTTTTAAGCATCTGTAGTATAGTACCAAATTAAATTACCTCAGCAGTAAGATAGGTACAGTTTTTTTCATATGTAGTTATTATTTTTATCTTTAAAAATTATGTGGAAGTTTTTTTTCCTGAATTTCACAGTCTGCTCAGCCTATGATCAAAAATGGAAAACTTTAAATCTATAGGTTTATCCATACTTATGTTTTAATGGGGACATTTTTGGTAAATTACCTTATTTATTGGATATGAGAGGTTAGTAATCTTATTTAGCTATATGGCCCATTCATTCATTCAACATGTATTAAGCATCTTCCATATACTCCCAGCAAACTCAGATGGGGTCCAGGCCTTGTAGAGCCCCAGTCTAGTGGTGTAGACAGATAGTGGTCATGTGATTGTAAGTCCCAGTGTGCCACGCACTGTGGGGACAGGCACAATGCCCCAGACTCACAGAAGGGGGCCAGGATCAGCTCAGAAAGGGCAGAGCTCAATGGCTGAGATGTGAATGGTGGGAGGAATTGAGTTGTGAAGAGCTGACGGTGACTGTTCAGGGGAGACCTGCAGAGCCTTTGGGAGGGGAGCTCACAGAAGCCACAGCAGGACACGGTGTCGAGTTTGGTGGGAGCCAGAGCACCCTGGGCTGCGGCAGCCCCTCAGGTGTGGGCTCTGTCACAGGAGGGTGGGGTGAGCCAATGTGCAGTTTGAAACAATCAACACAGAGACCATGTAAGAGGACACGGTGACCCCGCAGCCTGGGGGAGAGATGGCGGAGGTTGGCCCAGGCTGATGGGGGAGGTGGAGAGAGAGGGCAGATTCAAGAGCACTGAGGAGCTCTCAAGAAGAGGGCTCAGTGAGGGCGTCGGTACAGTACTGAGGGAGGAGTCGTGACCCCCTTGTCCAGAGTGTCCCCTGGTGTGTCCCTGCAGGACCTTCGAGCAGAAACTCCCCTTGGGGACCTGTGGCGCCATGACTTCTGGGGCAGCAGACTAAGCAGCAACACCAGCCACAAGTCCTACCGGCCTCTCACTGTCCTGACTTTCAGGTGAGGCATGACCACACAGGGCATGGGGTGTTGGCCATGGTTGTGTGCCACTGGGTGCTGAGGGTTGAGGAGTCCCGTCAGTCGCTCCTGGGGAGGTACAAGCCACTCACAGACGTGGGTCTCTAGGAGGTGTGGCTAATTCCAGCTACTAGGAGGGAGGTTGTAGGAGGATCAAGACTGTGCCTGAGGAACCACCCATCGCGGTCCTGTTGCAAGGATGACGCATTCTGTATTTTTCTCAGTTCTCAGAGGTTCAATCCTTTGCTGGTTAACACCCAGGGAATCGTATGAATCAAAGAAGCATGTGACATCTAATGAAACTGTGGTTTTTTTCACTACAAAAAAAACAATATATAAATCTTCCTATTATTATCAAGTCAATATGCAAAAACAAAATGAAGCTTAAAGACAATTCCCCTGAGGCCAGGCTTGGTGGCTCATGCCTGTAATCTCAGCACTTTGGGAGGCCACGGCAGGAGGATCACTTAAGGCCAGGAGTTCGACACCAGCCTGGGCTCTTAATAAAATGAAAAAATTTAGCCAGGCTTGGTGGCACATGCCTGTAGTCCCAGCTACCAGGAAGGCTGAGGCAAGAGAATCGCTTTGAGCCCAGGAGTTTGAAGTTGCAGTGAGCCATGATGACTCCACTGCACTCTAGCCTGGGCAACAGAAAGAGACTCTGTCTCAAAAACAAAAACAAAAAAACAATCTCCCCTCTATTAATCAGGGAACTGTTTGCATTAAATTGCTTTATTCACCTCACAAAGGTTTTCATTCATACCTGTTTATCCGGTGCATTTAAATACTTGTGCACAGACCTCCCATGCGCGCGTGGAAGTGATGTATGGGAACCACCGGCAATTGAGAAACAGAATAAGAATCTAGGAGAAGGTGTCTGTTGGGTGGAAGGCGGTGGGTGTGCCACTAAGGAGGGCTTTTTTGGATAAACAAGTTACATGACTCTCTTAAATCCAGGTCCCTACGGGGTAGCCAGGACTAATGTGCAGTATATTGTGTCTTCTTGGAATGTAGTCTTGCCTTTTTTGCACTAAAAAATTTAGCTAGCTTTCCTTTCGATTTTCCTGTGCAGTGTTCTCCTTGCCACTCCCCTTGGCCATGACCATTTTGTCCGTTTGTCCCTCTGCGGTTAATTATGTTTCCACCTTTTCTTCAACCTTCTTAGCTTGACAGGCATTATTTATCTTGGTGCTATTTTTACCAATCTGGCACAACATCTTCCTCTTCCCCTTTTAATATTTTCACGCACAAGCCTTTTCCTTCAGACTGTTGCCGTTTCCCTCCGCATGCCACTGCGCATGCAGCCTGAACACCCTGTGTTTGCTGCAGGATTAACTACTACCTGTCGGGAGGCTTCCACCCCGTGGGTTTTCACGTGGTCAACATCCTTCTGCACAGCGGCGTCTCTGTCCTCATGGTGGATGTCTTTTCGGTGCTGTTCGGCGGCCTGCAGTACACCAGCAAAGGCCGGAGGGTGCACCTGGCCCCCAGGGCATCCCTGATGGCCGCACTGCTCTTTGCTGTCCATCCCGTGCACACCGAGTGCGTAAGTATCGTCCGCGCGCACGTGAGAAGTGACAAGACATCCCTATGTTGTCTCCTTTCCTAAAACAGGCGCCCTTTATGTGCTCATCTTGTTTCTAGAGCTGGAGAAAGCCTGCTCTGCAGCATACTCTATAAATAGAAAGTACGCTGCATAAACGTCCCCCCAGACATTTGCAACGATTATGTCTGGGTCAGAGACATCTCTGGTGAAAAAATGCAGAGTGCCGTATTGGTGGAGTCTTCATGATAAGGTATGGTGTGATCTCTGGTCACACCTTCTGTTCAGCTTCTCTGACTAACGCTAGCTGGGAACATGTGAGTGGTGAGCATTTATTGCCTGGCCTTGAAGTCTAAAGGCCAGAGGCTATGAACCATTCTGCAGGGGAGGGTCTGATGCCATTTTTCTGTTGGTTCACAGCTTATTGATTTACAGAATCTATTCTTATACTTAATATGATTCTCATAAAAACACTGTGATATCAGTTGGGCTAGTATGACAATTTCCACTTGCTGACGAGGAAATGGCCTAGGAGGCTAAATGAAGGATTTCTCCAGGGTGAGTAGCAAGTGAGTGCAGGATAGGACTCGCACTCTGGGCTCCCCAGGCCCCTCCTGGGGAGCTGCTCCTGAAGTCTCCCCACCTCCCTCCTCCTCTCGCCCTGTGTCATCCTTTTCCCCTGGACAGATGTGGCCCAGGTGATTGGGCAGCTCCTGACAGGTGCCTCACCTGTCTCCCTTCCACTGAGCTGCTACTGCGTGCATTTGGTACAGACTGTGCTGGGATTTAGCTAGATATTGGTGAGGTTTTCAGGAACTAACCCACTTCCCCCCGCCCCGAACCCTTTGAAAATGTAAGTCAGCATGTTTGCTGAGGTAACAGATTTGATTTGAATCATTCATTCTGCAAGCATGCAGTTCCTGGTATAAAATACTGCATATACTTTATTATTAACCCTTCTCTCACAGTTGACTTCCGCGTTTAATATGGATTTATATACCTACATTTAATCAATTGTATTGAGCTTCTTGAAGTAAGTTCCAAAATGTCGAGCAGAATTCCTGTTTTCAGCACCTGATTTTATTAAACTCTTCTTTGGTATCAAGAGTATTGTGGAGCTGCTATCACAGCCTTCTCCTAATGTTTTATTTTTCACTAAAGCAAATTCAGAGGACTTGGGGCTTGATATGCTGGGACTACTGTTATAAAATTTTATCTATACATAACTTTAACCAAATTAGAATTTGGTTGAGTCTGAGTTCCCTGTGGTCTAAATGTTTGTTGGGACCCAGAAATAGTATACACGTTGATCATAAATAAGGGACTGGAGTATACTGATTTCCCTGGAAAAGTACTAATCCACTATTTTGCTTCTTGTCTAATTTAGCATGATCTTCAAAGCAAAATGAAATATTTGAATTTTTAGACAAAGAAAGTTTTCTAAAATTCTCATTTTAAGTAGTGAGAACTTGATATATAAAAAAGTTTTAAGTGCCAACAAGTATAACTGGATGTCCTGAGACACACACACACACACACACTCCAGATAAGTGCAATCTGAGAACATGTTAATCTTCCAAGTCCACATTCTAGATCTTTAAAAGGAAACTGAGGCAAGTCTAGCTGTAAGAGAGAAGAAAATATTTGAAAAATCTCTTCATCTCTCCCTCTGCATTCCATAACAGCCATTCAAACTCAGGTTTTTAAAAAAGAGTTGTGAATAATTTAAAAATAGCATTCTAAGATGGGTATTTTATATGTTTATCTTTCATTGTTTTGTCAAATAGTATTCAGTTTCCTCTTATCTGCATTCCTCTGTTATCTCCCATTCTGCATTTAAAAATTCCAGCTTTAAAAATGTACAGAGAGTGGGGTACCCAGGTAAACAGGTGTCCTGGCCAGCACCGAAGAGGCAGCCCAGCTCTCTGGGGGGCCGGGCCAGAGGCCTGAGTGACCACCTGGGCACAGCATTCCCAGACTGCATGTTGATCCCCTGCGGGATGACGACAATGGGGGCTTGGGTAGTAAGTGTGCCTCTGTTTACATTTATTAAGAGAAAGTAGTGGCAATGTAGGCCCCTGCAGGTTTTAGTGACACAAATTTCTTTATATTAACACTTATGTGTTCTGTGTCTTTACTGTTCCTCAACGTTAACACTGAAAGTGATGTTGCCCACTGCAAATAAGCACCTAAATCTTCCAGTCTTCTAGGGCGACCAGCCATCCAGTATTCCCGGGACTTTCTGTTTTAAAACCGGGACAGCCTGGGCAAGCGGGGATGACTCAGTCACCCTAAAGAGTTGCCACCCCTGGTCTCCGACTGGTAGTGCAGCAGCTACAGTCGGTGTTATTTGCTCCCCAACTGATATGAGAGTCTCTCTTTTTCAGATGTGCCACCCCAGATCTGTTTGTAGACACACAAGGCCTCTGACACACCAGTTACTGCTGGAGGGAGGGCTGCACAGCCCCTGGTCTGAGGATAGGGCTGCCCCTATGTGGGTTTTACTGTTTGTTTTTCTCAAAACCTTGGGGAAGATTTCAAGCTGCCAGGATTCCAGTATCAGAGAGAAACTCAGACCTCCTTCCGAGTTCTGCCCATCCAACAAACGCAGACTTTAATCCAGGAGGAATCAGGTGGGGAAACCTGCCCATGCCTCCTTACGGCCCCTGTGCAGGTTGTTCCTAGTGGGGGAACAGCGGTGCCACCTGCTTCGTGGATTCAGGGGGATTGCAGTTATTTCTTCAGAAATCCCTGATAGGAGTACTTCGTGTTATCTGTTAAGAAAAAAATAGCGTTTGTAGAGAAGTTTGCCTGAAAATACATGTTATGCAAATATCAGAAAAAGAAAATAAAACCTCTTCTTGCTTATGTTCATTCTCAGACAATGATTGGATACAGTCCCTTTTTGGATAGTCTTTTAACATTTTTTTCTATGAAATCTCTAATTACTATGCCGAAAATTCATTGTAAGTGAATTTTTATTTTTACAAAATACTCTTTTGCTTTAAAACATTTAGCATACTTTAAATATTTGTTGTTTTTTTTAATATCAGACGGTATAAAGTACATTGCTTAACAGTCCTGGGACTGGCTTCAACAGTTAACAAAAAGAAAAACATTTCTTTAAAAATAAGTTTATGATGTTTAAAGTTCCTTTTCATGCAATTCTTTACACAGGCCTCAGCTACCCAGGTAACAAGTGGCTTAGATGGACTGGTCCTCTTGGCCTCCATCCCTAGTGTTTATCCAAACTGTTTCCTTCCCCTTCACTCACCCCGTTTCCCTGGTCTCTGACCCTCCCTCCCCAGGCATCCTTGGACCCCATTGCTCTGTGGTCCCCTTTGGACAGGCTTCTCCGGATTGGCTTTCGTTACTTTCTCTTCTCCTGGGGGCTTGGATTCCGGTCCTTCCCCAGGCACCGTAGGTAGCCACAACTATGTGATGCCCCTCACTGCCCTCCCATCCTGGCCGCCGCCTCACTCACTGCCCTGCCACAGAGACGACACCTCACCTCCCCTGAGCTTCTGTGTCCTTTGTCCTTTTCCTTTCTGCTGCTCCTGTTTCTAGAAGCACTCCATGGGATTCACCAGGGGAGGTAACAGTGAGCTGCACCCACCGTGTGCCACGCTCCGTTCTGTGTGGCTGCACCTCTGATTGTTTTACTGTGTCCCTGATTGAGTTTATAGCCCTGAGTATTCCAGAACTCTCATTGCATATTCATTTCACTCCTAAAGTAATTGGATTGTTTAACCCTCCAGCATGCTGGTGTACTTGTTCCAGATCTGTTAAGCCTTTGTTTTGTCCGTAGGTTCCTTCCTGGTAGGTTTTTTATGTGTGTGGTATTCACAGGTTGGCTTTATCAGCTTATTCAGCGTTCCTAGTCATCGCATGACACCGTGGGCTGCCACGTGCACTCCATCAGGAGGTCACAATTACGGTGGATAATAGGCCTTGGCATTTCATATATAACCAGTGTAGTGTAGGGGCAAACTGCTCCTAAAAAGACATGCTTTCTCAGCTATTGGTTGTACATGCACTTGGGAAGCATATGTAATAATTTTATACTTATTGTATATTTTCATATCAGGATTTATAAAATAGTCCTTTATTCTGCAGCTCATATATCACATATCTGTCCTTTGAGAAAGGATTAACCTACCAACCTTTACAGCACTACCTAGAGAATCACAGCAAAAGCGTTGATGTATGTCAACATTCAGGCGCTGGTCAGTAAAGGATCCCACCTTCACTAGACCCGTCCTCGTGCGTGGAATTCCGTGTCTTTCATCACTGTGAAACATTTGGAGAGCAATTACTGGAGCAATCAGCCTGCAAGGAAGAAACACAAAGTTCATGCTGCTTCATTCTCACTAAGGAAAAGAAAGGGAAGGCAGAGTCCTGTGGAAAATGGGGGGAAAGAAATGGTAAAAATATTATTCTCTTTTCATCCTGGTGGTTAATCACTTTGGAAGCATCGACTTTTCAGGCTAACCCACTTAATCAATTTTGGTCTGAAGGGAGGAAAAGATGGCAGAGGCAGCTTTGAAGGATTATTCCTGTGTCTTTTTCTATCCGCAAGATGGCTTTTAACACTTCTTTCCTACTTTTATGTCCATCATGTTTCCAATCAAATTTTATTTTTTAAATATCATGCCCTTTGAGCTGATAACATTTTCCATTTGAAAATCCACTCTGGGAACATCAGAAGCCTGTCTCTGGAGCTCTTGGGTGCCGTGTGTTAAATAACACAGCTTTTCCTGCACACGTGTGTCCCTGTCCGTGTCCAGCTTGCCGGATGGCTATCAGTAGGTCCAAATCAATCCAGCCTTCTCCTGGAAACAGTTAAATCAAGTCGTAGACCAAAAAAGGGAAGAGAGAACCAAGTATAACACCTCAGGGTTGTTACACAGCTACACAGATTATTGTAATAGGTGGCAGGGTCTGGGAAGCTTCTTGTTTTATATGTCTAAAGAATGTTTTGTATTTCCGAAGTTTAGGATGTACTTAAATGTTTTTATATAATTCTTTTTTTTCTTCCCCTTCTTCTAAGGTTGCTGGTGTTGTTGGCCGCGCAGACCTCCTGTGTGCTCTGTTCTTCTTGCTGTCTTTCCTTGGCTACTGTAAAGCATTCAGAGAAAGTAAGCATTATGTTCGTCTTCTTAATTTTCCACCTTTGTCATGTTTTGTCCTGTGCAGCAATGTCTTAACAGATGGGAACTGATCGTCTGTGTGAGTTTATCACTTTGCAGGGATGTAGGCGAGAAGGTGCATAAACGCCATTGCTTTTTCCACGACGCAAAGTTCTGACATCAGTGTCCACACAGGCCTGTCCTGTTGGGGGGTAAAAGCAGAAGCAGTAGCAGAAGTATTAAAGCAGCCGTGATTGATTTTTGCTATTGTATTTAGAACAGAATTGTAGGATTGCAAACAATTCTAGGACAAGCTGTGCTGTTTTGATGTTCTGTGGATTTATAGGCCAGCCATCCCTCCGTAGTTTCCAGGGATGGATTGGAAAGGGCCTTGGAGACTTGTCATTCATTCACTGTCACTCCTCCATCCCCTCCTGCTCAGGCTGTGCCCTGGAGCACCTACCTGTTCTCTCAAACCTTTGACTCCTCTAAGGCACAGCAAAAGGGTGACCCGCGTGGCCCCAGAATGTGACAGTGCTCACTCAGGGTGTGATGACACTGAACCCCACCCCTTCTATTGTTATTATTTCATCATACCAGGATAAAACCACCACTTCTTCCTGTGACACATTCGTTTTCTAATATGTCTGAGAGTTTGGGGACAACTGAATAGAATAGATTCAAGTACCGAGAATAGCGCTGGTAGCTTTTCTTCCTGAGACTGAAAGTTAACTTAGCAATAATGCACTTCATCCCTGCCCGGGGTAGGGATCGCGCCACCTCTGATGAATGTAAAACTCCCAAGAGACATGCGGCCCCCCCCCCCGGGATCTGGGGAGGTTGTACCTGCGTGGCCTGGTAGTGAGTGCGGCACCGTGTGAACTCTTCCATGTGGCTATTCCATGAGATCGTGAGTCACTGACGGGAGTGGCGGGGGATGGGAGGTGGTCCCTGGTCACTGCACGTAATGATACTTTGTGTTCTAAAGTCGGCAATTAAATCTGAATTTACAGATACATAGGATAACAATTTATCAGCAGTCATATTTTTCCTGAAGGAAATTAAAAATTAAGATTTGTGGCTTTTCTCAAAGAGAGCTCTAAAGTGTCATAAAGTTTCATTTTATTAATTTTAACATATCCTCCCTTAAAGTAACTACTCCCTGTTCTGAATGGATTTCAAAGCCATCAGAAGTGATTTTTGAAGAGAGTACTAAATGTTGATAGATTAAACATGTGGGTTACATCATTTAGGGGATATAATAGGAGTTCTCACTACTTCTAAAGATTGCTCTTGTGAAATAATGGAAAAACTATCAGACTGAAAATTTTTCTATCAAGTGAACTAATACATTTATCAGCCCCCTTTAATGGAGTATTCTCACAGGATGGTGAAAAGCTAAAGACATTTTATATGCTTTTTCTGGATCCTTTTACTAACTTTTTCTCTGTTCTAATTCACAAATTTGTATATTAATATTTATTACTTATATATCTGGTTTTTAATTCATTTGTAAATTATAAAATTATTTCCAAGAGCCATCCATACAAAAGATAAATTTTTCATAAAGTTTCTGGAAACTAATACCAAAGATAAAGAAGCTTAAACGTGTGGTAGTTGTTCAATTAATTAATACTTTGATTCGTGAGAAATAGGCAAAATATATTTTAATATTGACATAAATATATTACCTGTAAGTAACAATGTGACGTTTCTTTTTTGTCTAGTAACATTCTTTTAGCGTTTATAATATGTTTATTTTGGAATTGGAAAGAAATTATCAGGCCTTTAATGTTAAGTTTGTAAATGTTTTTGAGAAAGTTAACCTGGAAATATTTAACATTGCAAACCAATAGCAGTGGTAGATGAGGCCTCTGTGGAAACTCTTCTAAGACTATGTATTAATAGTTTTTCATTTGGTTGAAGTTACTTGGAACAGAAGACAAATGGATGGATTAGGAAGCCTTTGAAGAAAGCTTTTTGTTGACCTCTTGTCCACGGGCCACCCCATCTTCCTGGGATCTGTTCTGTTGTTAACTTGGACCCTCTTTGGGGAAAGGAAAGAGTAGGTTAAAATGGAGCTCTGGAGTTGTCTCCAGGCTGGTCTCTGGTCCTTTGCAGTCACCGCCAGCTTGTTTAGTCTTTGGACAGTAGTTTGCATCTCACCCTCTTCCAGGGGCTCAGGGTCTTGACCCTGAAAGTTATTATTGGCCATGGATTTGGTGGCCTTTCTGTCCCCTAACAGTGTCCACCTGCCTAGGCAGGCTTTGAGTTAGAGATCATCACACTTTTTGGGGGGTTTCAAGTGGGTGGTTTAGAACACTCATCCCTCAAGCTGCATCACCGTCGTTTCGAATCGGCTTCCACTGCTGTCTTCCATTCCCAGTCGTGGTTTCCCATCACGGACTACCGACAGAGTGATCGCATCCTGCCGCCCAATTCCATCGCAGCCTGGTGGCACAGAGCAACCGGGATTCTTGAGAGAGGGCCCCAGGCTCACTGTCAGCTTTCTTGGGAGAGTCCCCTGAGCCCCACATGTGAGCATTTCTCGGGCCCCTCCCAGCAGGGTGCTGGGTCCTGAGCCCCACACGCTGTCACCTGAGGACCTTGGGATGGGAAGCCCAGCCCCATCCACCTTGCTCCCCTCACTCTGCCAACTGCTCTGTCCCCTCCTCACAACTCCCAACCCCCGCATTGTCTAATCACCCCCAAAACTGGCACGATGAAATCTGGGGGAGCCTTTCCTAGTCTCTGGACAGAGGCACTGTTGTCAGCAACTTTTCTGTGTTTCTGATTTTCCGTGCTCCTTTGTAAACATGCTAAGAATAGAATATGCTGCTTTGTTCATTGGCAACTCTTTAGAATAATCCTGAAATGCATGTTAATGTTCCACTTCATACATAGGGTGCCTGAGAGTATTTTTTAAGGGGAGCAGACTTTCCACAAACTAATAGTATCTTCACAGAGAAAAAGCGGTAGGAGCCCTGTATGTAAAATTCTGGTTAAGGTATTCATGAAACACCACTGTCTCTGATTCTGTTCTATAATAGCATAGAGGCTTATTGATTTTGGTCATTCATTTCATCACCAGTAATTAGTTAAACTTTAAGGGTGTTTTTCCTTTTTTTTTTTCGTTTTAAAGATAGTGTCTCACTCTGTTGCCCAGGCTGGAGTGCAGTGGCGTGACCATAGCTCACTGCAGCCTCAGACTCCTGGGTTCAGATGATCTTCCTGCCTCAGCCTCCCAAGTATTATAGCTAGGGCTACAGGTGTATGCCACCGTGCCTGGCTAATTTTTTATTTTATTTTATTTTATTTTATTTTATTTTATTTTTTAGAGATAGTGTCTCACTGTGTTGCCCAGGCTGGTCTCAAACTCCTGGACTCAAGTGATCATCCACCTTGGCCTCCCAAAGTGCTGGGATGACAGGTGTGAGCCACTGAACCTGGCCTAAGGATGTTTCTTGTACCAGGCCCTGTGTCTGGTGCTGGGGACACAGAGACTAGAAGGGCAAAGTCCATGTCTTTAAGGGATGTGCAATCCAATGGATTATGATAAAATAAAGTTTCCATTATTCAGAGTGCCGAAGGAGCGCAATGTTCTGCTTCTTCACACTTCCCTGTTGTCTTTTTCCCTCCTGTACCCCTCACAGCAGGCGCTAAGTGTCACTTCTTTTCATGCTGTGCTCATGAGAATGGGTGGCTGTGGCCTTTGTACTTCTGATTTCTTTCTTTTTCCTTCTACTAAATTTCCTTCCATTTAACAGAGCAGAGACTTTGATCCTAGTGGACATTCAGGTGTATATATTTTCATTTGGAGTTTGAGATTATCTTAAGAAATAATCACGTTTTTATTTTCCTCTATCTAGTCAGTGCAGATTATACAAAAAGCTGAAAGTGTGTTTACTGTCGTTGCAGTAGTGATTTCTTGTTCCAGTTGCCTGTGTTTATAAATGTTCAACAGAGAATCAAAACTCTTTTGTGGTAGAAGTTAAGTCCATTATTTATGGGGATAGAAATAATAATGCTATTTAATGTTGAAAGTGACCTGGTCTTTGTACTTTTTGGACCTGAACATAATTCAAAGAAAGGCCTAGCATGAGTTACACATAAATTTGAAGTTCAAGAAAGTGTTTTACAGAGGAACAGGTTTAATATTAAGGGAACAAAAAAATTGAGTACTCTGAAATTAATGACTCAACTAGTTAAAATTCTCTTTCAGAGGATACATTTCCTTTTTGGTAACTGCATTAGCTTTCTTTATAGATGAAATGTCCGTATTATAAAACTCTGGACAATTTTTAACTGCCTGAGTTTATTAACTAGCAATTCTATCCTAACCTCTGGAATCCTAGTATTTTCAGAAAGTAAAAAAATCTACTTACGTAACATTTCTGGGGGTTTGCTCTCTTTTGTGTGGGGGGGTGGTGGGCAGGTGGTGCTTAAACAGAATATTTCCAAGCAAGATCTTTGCAACAGAATGTTTTTTTAAGAAGTCAATATCCGTATAAAGGAAGCATACTTTTTCTTAAAAAAGAAAATTACTAAGTCAAATGAAGTCGGTGGTACACTGGTTATTATTTCTGAATACCCAGAACAAAAAGTATTATTCTTATGGTGAGCCATCTTGTCAATATTTATGTCTCTCTTAAAGCCTGGTATTTCACATTGGAAATGGATCGTCTCTGCACTATAAACTTGCTAGAATAGCCAAAACTATTTTGTTTCTAAACTAAGACCTTGAAGTACTTGTTTTACGGGCATCAAGACTAAGAAGATAAACTTAGTCTCATTTATAGTGGGGAGGAGAGAGTCTTTCCAGAGGAGGATGGATTTGCTATATACCTAGAACAATATTTGAGGTTCTAAACTATCATATTATTCATAATATCAAAGACAAGATCTCAAATCTCAGTTGTTTTTAAATTCTTAAACCTTATTTGCTATATTGCTCTCTTTATCATAGTTCAGGCACTAACATAGGATAACTTTTACTCTTGGGATACCATTCCTTCATATTTTCATTCTGATGTAAGAAATTTGTATTGTTTTGTTTTTTGGTGTTTTTTTTTTTTTTTTTTTTTTGACTTAGAATCATGCAATTTAAAACATAATGCAATTGCCTAACTCATGTTGTAGAGGGCACTTGTTTTTAGATTTGGGGCTGTTGCTGACTGAATTCTGGCCTTGGTATTCATTATTCATGTGTATTCTCTTTTCTCTACCTTCACATTTCTTTGCCTCCTCCATTGCTTGATTTTCCCAAAATGGACCCATATTTTAGAATGGGAAGTCTGACTTCTTTCATTCTGTGCATGGAAGCACGGCTTGGTTGGTTCCAACTTTTGGAACGTGAATCTGATGCTCATTGTATTGCTCTGGCAGATAGAGAGTCGTGGCCACCTGTCGGGGTGGCGTGGTTCCCACACACAACATGACGTGCCAGTTTCAAGCGGCAGAGATGCCAGGCATAGAGTGGTGAAGAGGGGTAGCTTGTACAATGTGATGCTTTTTCTGAAAGGAGATCTTCCCACTGGAAAGGAGTGCCAAGTCCGAGGCACATGCTTCATTAAATTGATCACATCTGTTGGCACTTGTGGGTGTTAGCACTGACAAGTGTCTTTCTGTTACTGCATTTTTTTTCTGTGCTCCCTTCCCTCTGTTGGCCTTTGCCTCCATTTACCTAAGTGATTGAATTATCTTAGATAATAGAGACATGTACTGAAACAAGAAAAACATTGTCTAGGCAAATCTCTAACTGCTGATGTATGTTAATGCTGCATAATTATCCTAGCGCAAGTTGTCTTCTTAAGAGATAAGAGATGCAGCATGGTGTCAAAATGGTTTTTTCCATCCTCTCCTGGGTCTCTGGTGCTTAAAATTTAGCAATTGGGATGAAGATGAGACGGAGAACTCTGGGTAAAAGTGACATCCTGAGATGCTTACATAGAGCCATGCACAAGTTAGAATTCCATCTTGGGAAGATTTTTCTGAATAAAGATATTTATAAAGCAACTGCGCTGGAGGCGACATCTGTCTCTCAGGATTTATTTTTACTGTTTTTAACAGTTACTTCTAAATTTAAAATGAAAATAATCCATTTTCCCCATACTTTTTTATATTCTTTATGTAATTTTTTAATTAATTTTTTTTAAGGAGTCTCTTATGTGTTGGAGATTCTTCCAGTATAAGGAGATTTGAAGATTAAATTAAAAGTGAAAAGACTTGACTTCTGGCTGTATTTGTTCACACTAAGTAAATCATTAACTTTTGGGTATTAAATTGTATCTCATAATTGCAAAAGAAATGTGGTAATATAATAAGACTGATGAATGTGGAAATAAATGAAACTGTTTATTGATTCAGAAAATATTTATTGAGTACCCACTATATGCAAGGTTATCTTAGTTGTCTTATTAAATTGCTCAAACTTGGAAATAAAAGAATGGCTTGTATTTATTACTATATAAGAACATAGCCACAAAAACACAAATTCATCTAGATTATGCTATCTATTGATAATTATGAACATTACTCACCTTGACAAACCTAGATTCAAAGTAAATCTTTCTTTTTTTTTTTTGAGACAGAGTCTCGCTCTGTTGCTCCGGCTAGAGTGCCATGGCGTCAGCCTAGCTCACAGCAACCTCAAACTCCTGGGCTCAAGCAATCCTACTGCCTCAGCCTCCCAAGTAGTTGGGACTACAGGCATGTGCTACCATGCCCGGCTAATTTTTCTATATATTTTTAGTTGTCCGGTTAATTTCTTTCTATTTTTTAGTAGAGACGGGGGGTCTCGCTCTTGCTCAGGCTGGTCTCGAACTCCTGACCTTGAGCGATCCTCCCGCCTCGGCCTCCCAGAGTGCTAGGATTACAGGCGTGAGCCACCATGCCTGGCCAAAGTAAATCTTAATTTGGGGGATTCCATGAGTAAAACTATATTAGAGCAGGTCATATTACCAGAAGTCCACTAGCCTGGGCTACCTGCACAGTGAGAATGGATCTCCTAGTCTTAATTTTTATGAGGACTTTTTTGTTCACCCGCAGAACTGGAAACATTTCGTCAATGTATATAGGTTGGCCTTGGTTTATCATGTACATACATACTACATATTTGTAAAGAGGACCGTTTGATGTATATGAAATGGTTTTTTAAATATTAGTTAAATTAAGCTCCCCAATTTGGATTCTGGAAGACTCAAAGTATGTATACATGCTTAGTCCTGTTACTCCTGATAAAATATTGAGTGGCTAATCTGGTAGGGATTGGGGACAATAGAGTTAGATTTCAATAGGCAAATTCATTTCCTGTTTTCTGAGTTTTCAAAGACAGTGTTGGAATACAGACATAGCAATGTGCAAATCATTTCATCTGTGAACTGGGTCTTTGATCATATGGTCTAGAGTAGACACTGCCATGCAATAGAAATACAACTGGAGCCATGCATGTAATTTTAAATTTTGTAGTAGCCATGTTATAAAAAGAAACATGTGAGATGAATTTTAATAATATATTTTATTTATCTCAATATATCAAAAATACAATTTTGACATGTAATCAATATAAAAATATATCGTTTACATTAGTTTTTTCATAGGTATTCAAAATTGGGAATGTATTTCACACTTGCAGCATTTCTTAGTTAGGACTAGATACATGTCAAGTGTTTAGCTATAATGACTACTCGATTAGACAGTGGCAGGTCTAGAATGCCGTGCTCTGACCATGAAGCTGTCACTAGGTTTATAACTCTGACCATTGAAATTTTGCCGTTACTCTGAAATTGCCACTGTTCTGAGAAGTGACACTTAATAATAACTACTGAGACTGAAGAAACTTCTTCAGCAAAGAAACATTGCCTTCATCTTTCATATGTTTTCATCCTGGGTGTGTTTGAAGCAAAATCGGAAGTTGAAGGGAAAATTCAAGAGTAGGACTCTTCCGTAAGAATCGCAGGAATGGATTTTAAGTGGTGGGGAGAGTTAAGGGTTTGAAAGGTGAAATCATGGGTGAGACTGGGGAGAAGACTATCAATAAATCCAAAGGTTGGCTGCTGTATGTTACTGTTCGGTTCTCAATCACGTCTCTGATTTAGCCATCTAAGGAGAAAGCCATTTTAAATTCTAGATAAGTGGAACATGAGCCCATCATTTTCACATCTGTGCGGTAATTTAACTTTGTGTTAACGGAGTGCTTTCAAGAGCAGTCCTCTGGGCGTTTTAATGGAGGAACTAAGATTTTTTTCTTACCACAGGCCCCTGGCCCATGGGGGAAAAATTAGTGCATGTTACAGTCAAGTAAAAATACAAGCTAATTCAGTTTTTCTAAGCAGTTTTTCTATGACTTTTGAAATTAAGAATGGGGAACTTTACATTGGGAAATCATGTTATTTGAAAGGTATCAACACCAATCGTGGGAGTAAGAGAAGCTTAAAAACATCAAATTCCAGTAGTAGGTTGGTGAGGTGGGGTGCCAAGCCGGAGCTGTTTGGTTTCTAGTGAACTGCTGAACCGAATTCTGAGTCAGCATAGAAACAGTGCACTGGGGCCTCACCAGGCACCGTCGCCTCGCGCTGGGCCTGGAGGGGCCGGGAGCCCGTGGGGCAAGGGTGGCTGTCCTTTACCCTTTTATCTGTGGCTGAGACCCTGTGGTAATTATGGGGTCATTTATAATTAAAGGCTTGTGTTTATGTATAAACTGGTAATAGGAGAAAATCCTGAAGGTGGTTTGACCCGAACTTAGGAAAATGTGTTATGGGAGGAGGGGCTACACGCACTGTCCCCAAGACCGAGTGGGCCTAGCCGTTCCTCTTTCTGTTATGTGGCAGGAGGCCTGGACCCCTCCGATGCCCTGGCTTGTGACATCATGAGCTGAGATCACCTCGGTTTTACAAGCTGGGCCCCTGTGTGCCCCTGCTAAAACTGGTGGGGCCTTTTCCTAAAGGGAATTAATCATTATGTTAGTTTTAGGGTTATTTTTGGCCATAGTTTTTTTAAAGTTTTGGTGCCTACTAAATACTTGTCTGCACATGAGGGCTAGCAAAGGACCAAATTAAATAATAAGTTCCAATAAACATATAAATGCTCAATTTGAACAGGGTTTTGTTGTGGCTCGTAATTATGATCTTATGGTGTTACATACATGTAAAATTATTAATTTCTGCAAGTAACACGATCCATAGTTTGCACAGTGGATCTAATTACAGTAATATGTAATGGTTTTCAGTAGCGAGAACTTGACTTCCAGGCTCCCTGGGCCTGAGCAGCTTGGAGCAGCGGCGCTGCCCTCAGGCAGAGCTAACCCTCAGGGAGGCAGGCTTGGGCTCGGCTTAAGGAGGAATGTTCTAACAACCCCAAGTTTAAAAACGAAATGGACTGTGCTTTGAGCAGTTAATCCCCATCACTGAAGTTACTCAAGTCAAGGCCAGGTGGCCCCCTGCTGGAAGCATCTTGGAAAGGATTCCAGCATTTCCATCTCTGCAAGGGAGATTCGATGCACAGCCTCCAAGAAGCACTGTTAATACCTGTGGTTCTGCGGTTAGTCAGCAGCTCACAGCTTCTTACACCCCTCTTGGTAGATGCTAGATAGTCACTTCATTCACGGAACACGTGTTGCCTTTCCGGTCAGTTGGTGCTGCTCATTCATTTAGTCACATTTTTAGTGGCTCCTACAAGCCAGGCGTGGTGCCCGCGATACAGCTGTGAGCAGACTGACTGCCGAGGGAGGGTAATGCTCGCAACCTTTAGGGAGCAGCGGAGTCCCCGGGAAAGCTTGTTAAAGGCTGATTGCTGGTTCCCAACCTCAATTTCTGATTCAGCAGATCTGGCTGGGGCCTGAGTCTGTGTTTCTAAAAAGACCCGGGTGCAGGTCCATGGACCACACACTGAGTAGCGCTGGTTTCGGTCAATGGGTCTCAAGTGGGGGTGATTTCTGCATCCCCTGCCCTGCCCCAACCTCCAGGGATGTTAGGCAATGTCTGTGACATTTTTGGTTGTCACAACTGAGGGCAGGGGGCAAGGGGAGAGGCTAGGTGGGCTGCTAAACATCGTAAGATGCACAGGACAGTCCCTCTTCCCCACCAAAGAAGTAATCAGCCCAAAGGTGAGCAGTGTGTGGGGGGGGTCAGCCTTATTGATTGGGTAGGATTTTGCCAGGGGCATTCTAGGCTAAGGGAATAGAGTTGGGGGGGCTAGAATGCAGTATAGACAGGGAGAAACTGGACAGGTGCCACTGGCCGATTTACAGGGGCCTTTAAAGCCACTGTTTGAAAGCCACTGTCATCGAAGGGCAAAAGCAAGGATTTGAAAGACCTTAAAACAGGAATGTTCATTGTGTTTATGAGGCAATGGGATCCCAGTTAATGAGGCCTTTTACTGCTGACCAGTTGCGAAAAGCCCTAAAATGCCTCCACTATCATAGCCAAATAAACTTTTTGTAGAGTACTCTGCTGCTTTGTACTTAAATCTGGAAATTTGATATGCAGAGATTCCCCCAAAGGCTGGAAAGGTTAGGAAATGTCAACCTGGCTGTCCTTGCTGCCTGAGTTCCGAATGTCTCCTGCTACTGGAGCCTGTTTGTGAATGCGGAGGCTTACCTGCCAGCCCCCCAGACCCCCACCCAGCCTGCAGCCTGGTCCTGCAGGCAGTCCCAGCCAGGTACATCAGGAGTTAGTCTTGCCTGTGGTTGAGAGGGTCTCGGCTGGGCACAGGCCTGCATCATCGTGACAGTAGTCCCAACCCAAACATAGAACATGGGAGGTTAAGAGCGCTTCCCACCCACAGGCCAACCCATTGGCTGTTGGCAGGACTCGAAGGCTTCCCTCCTGGGTCTTTGCTGATTCGTTCTTCAGCGTTCACAAGACTTTTATTCAGGGTCTGCCTGAAACACACGTGCTCACCCACATCCCCACACGCTTGTTGGTTTCCTGAGCGAGCAGTTTAATGAGAACCAACATATATCTTTTACACTACATAGTGTGTGTGGCACATTGTGTAACAAGGTCAGCCACCACCTCGACTACTGCACCAAAGCCCCATTGGAAATTCCATCTCCCTCTAAGCTAGTGGAGTTTGCCTGATTCATTGCAATGAACATTTATTGAATGTTTTCTGTGGTCCAGGCACTATATCAATGCTTAGGGGTTTTTCCCTTTTAAATTTTTTTTTTTCAGAGACAGGGTCTCGCTATGTTGCCCAGGCTGGTCTTAAACTCCTGGCCTGAAGCAATCCTCCTGCCTTGGCTTCCCAAAGTACTGGGGTTACAGGCATGAGCCACTGTGCCTGGCCTAAATGTTTGGTTTTTAGTGTGGTTTTTAATACATGTACATGGTTAAGAAAATTTAAAAGGTACCAAAGGTAATATAGTGAAAAGTAAGACTTCCTCCCTACTCTACCCCAATTTTTCTTCTTTGAACTTCTCCAAAACTACGGTAGTCAGTTTCTTGTATATTTTCCAGAGATATGTTTTGCATGTTTACATACATAAGCATATTTACATGTTTTTTTAACACAAATGGCCAAGTATTCCTATATAATTTTTTCCTCTCAAATATATCCTGAAATAGGTAATGTTGCCCCCATGTTATAGATGAGGTCACTGAGACTGTGAGTAACTTGTTCAGTGTCACACAGCAAGTGGCAGAGCTGGAATTCAGACCAGGGTTTCTGGCAAGCAAATGATTGGACCCTGTAAGCAGGTTCGCATTTGCCCCAATCAAATCAATGTCTTTTAAAATTGTGCATTTATTTAGATGAGGGGTGAGGGCTTCACAAAGGAGGAAGAGCTGAGTGGTCCTTGTGGCCTTGTCTCTCCTCCCTGGAAGTTCAGCTCCCAGATTGTATACACCATCCACCACAACGGTGTATAGCCAGACCCTGCCTCCTCAGAAGGCCGCTTAGGGACGGGTGGTGGTTACTTGCCCTCCTGCCCACTCGAGCTTCTTATGGTATTCGCATGTCTGGTGATGCTTTGGCTTCCTGTGAATGCTCAGGCCCCCATGCAGATTGGCAGCTCAGCCTTTACCTGTCCCAGGTGCTAGGTAGGTGCCAGTGCTAGGTGCATTCTTTGGTAGAGGTTGGAGCCGTTTCGCACTGGGAGCAGAGCAGACCCATCCTAAGCCACATGGTGTTCCAAGAGCCTGCACTCTCCTCCCAGGCGTGGTAGAGATGCTCGGAGCTGCAGAGGCACTCCCAGCTCCTCCCATGATGACAGCAGCAGCGACTGTTGGGGTCATCTTGAAACCAGATGGATTGTTCGCAGTCTCAGTGGGAGTTCTCAGCATGACTTGTCAGAATGATCTAGTCGGTGATTGGCAGGTTGGGAAGAAGGCACTTGCCCCATGGGGACTCTGGCCAGAGGTGTCTTTGTGGCCGAGGCTCCATGACAATGCCTCCCAAAGGCTCTGGGCACCTGCTCAGGAGAGCCTGGAGAGGGGACATCCGTACCATTTAGAGGGTGTCGTCTAACCAGAAAGCAGAAATGCACACTCTCCTACACAAAGTGCTATCTGCAAACCAAACCCTGTTTTTAAATTGCGGTAATTTAAGGTGCATGTGTAGAGTTTTAGTTCCTGATGCTAATGAGACTGAGCTGCATTGCATGACTTTGGACTTACCGTTTCTCTTAATTTGCAGGCAACAAGGAGGGAGCGCATTCTTCCACCTTCTGGGTGCTGCTGAGTATCCTCCTGGGAGCGGTGGCCATGCTGTGCAAAGAGCAAGGGATCACCGTGCTGGTGAGAGCCAGGGCACGGGCAGGGCCCACTCTTCGTCTGCATCCTTCCCCCTCTGCTAGGACATCCTGGGCCAGCCCTGCCTCTGTGACCTCCTCTACCTCTCAGCCTGAGGTCATAGACCTTTCTGGACAAATGACCTTTACTGTCACAATTCTGGCATTTCAGATGGAGAATTGACTGTCTTCCTTGAAAGAGAAAAGAATGGTTTGAGTTTTCTGGGATGGTCTTACATATTTCAGCAGTCCTAGG
>CM052445.1:55113951-55226590 GCA_028533085.1 Varecia variegata | reverse complement strand
TTTTTTTTTTTGAGACAGAGTCTCACTCTGTTGCCCAGGCTAGAGTGCCGTGGCGTCAGCCTAGCTCACAGCAACCTCAAACTCCGGGGCTCAAGCCATCCTTCTGCCTCAGCCTCCCGAGTAGCTGGGACTACAGGCATGCGCCACCATGCCCGGCTAATTTTTTCTATATATATTTTTAGCTGTCCATATAATTTCTTTCTATTTTTAGTAGAGGCAGGGTCTCGCTCTTGCTCAGGCTGGTCTCAAACTCCTGAGCTCAAACAATACACCAGCCTCGGCCTCCCAGAGTGCTAGGATTACAGGCATGAGCCACCTCGCCCGGCCTAGTTCATATTTTAAATTCTATTTCAGGCTTTAAAACCAAGCTTCCCAACATTTTTTTTTTACTATTACTTTATTGAGATATTATTTTGCATACAAGAAAATGCTCCCGGTGTAAAGGTATGGTTTGAATTTGGCCAAATGCACACATCTGTGTAACCATTGCTCCAATCAAGACATTGTGGGGGAAGCAACATTTTACCCTTGCAGGGGTTTTTTTTGCCTGGGCTTGAAAACTAAACTGACATAAGACATACTGACAGGAGAAAAGCATCCAAATGTGTTTAATATAAGTTTCACATGACGTGGGAGCCCTCGTGAGGAAATGAAGACCCAACGACGTGGCAAAACCTACATACTTTTATCTTAGGTTGAACAAAGATGCAATTATAGAAAAGTAAAGTCTGTGAGGAAGGTAAGAATTATTTTGACAAGATCAGTTTGTACAGAATCCTCTTAGTCTCAACTTCCCTGCAAGGGAGAGGTGTTGAAATCCACTTTCCTTTTTCTCCATTCTAGCCAGTTTTCTGCTTTATATTATTAGAGGAAATTTTAGAAATTAGGCACGTGAGCAGAGGTAGAGAAATGGAAAGCAAAGGTATGGGATTTGGAAAACTGTATAGGAATACCTTGGGAAAGGGAAAGCAGTCAAAGCTATTTGGGGGCTGACACAAGTCAAGGCAAAGATTAGTGGTTTTATTAGGCTGTTATCTATTAAGATTAAGCTAGCAAGGAGGTGGTGTAGGAAGAGTTACTATGGAGAGATACTTGAATTTAATGAGTTACTTTTTAAAAGTTTGCTCTAAACCAATGTTTCTCAACCTTGGCACTACTGACATGTTAGACCAGATAATTCTTTCTTGTGGGGGGCTGTTCTATGCATTGTAGGATGTTCACCAGCATCCCTGACCCCTACGTACTACATGCCAGTAACCATCCTTTAGTTGTGACAACTGAAAATGTCTTCAGACATTGCCAGACATCCCTCCGGGGGACAAAATCAGCCTGTTGAGCACCACTGCTCTGAAACCTTACCCTGATGGGAAGTGTGGCCTGGAGACCTGCAGCCTCAGCATCATCTGGGACCTGTTGGGAATTCAGGTTCTGAGACCCCCACCCCCTGCCCCAGGCCTGCTGAGTCAGAATCCTCATTAACAGGGCCCTTGGGTGACTCCTATATACATTCACGTTTTGGAAGCACAAAAGAATTAGGTGGAATTTCCGTGAATACAGGCAATGGTGAGATGCCGCTGTTTTCAAAAGTGTGACTAAAATGTGGACGTTTTGATGATGCGTTTAAATGGAAAGGGAGAGGGACGGAGTGCCAGTCTTGCGTTTGGCTCAGTTCTCGTGACCAGATGACTCTGTCACCCCTTGGTGTCTGTCCTACAGCTCACAGAAAACAAATAGTGTAAGAAGGCAGCTATAGCTAAACAGGGAGCTTTTGCCTTGTAGAAAATGGCTTTCAACCAGGCAGAAACGGTCTTCTGTGACCCACTAAGATCACGTATCACATGGGTGAATAAAATCGGGATTCTTTGAAATGATTAACCCAGCACTGGCCCGTGTGTTGGATAATTAGTGGCTCCCAGCATTTATGGGAGAGGGTTAAGTAGGGATGTCATCCTTGCTCTGAAAACCACAATTACCACTGACTTCTGATGATTTATGATCTTTTTTACTGCAAAGAAGATCATACTAAAGACCCAAGTCATTTAGGGGCAGCTTTAACCGTATACGCCGAGTATATTCAGACCGCTTTATCCAGATTGAGTAGGGAGTTCTGCCAGGTGACATTGCCTGTAGCAGCAACATTTGTAGGGTAGAGAATAGAATCCAAGGCTTGTCTTTCCTTCAGCCTGTAACTATAGGTGTAATAGCGGCAAAAGCAGCCCTTACCTGCTAGAAAGAAACTCTAATGGTGGAGGTGGCTGTCCTCCACACAGCAGGCCCAGGCTGGCTGGGGCCTTGCTACTGTCAGTGTGTAGTTTCCATCCCAGCCAGCTGGAAGGGGAAACCAAGTGGTGGGCTGTGCCCAGGATTTACAAGCAAACCCCCCAAACGATGCATATCACTTCTCCTTCACATGCCAGAGGCCAGAACTCAGCCATGTGACCTCACTCCACTGTAGGAGTCTAGCTGTGTGCCCAGCAGGAAGAGAAAACTACTGGACAACTAAGACTCTGTGCCCAAGAGACCTCTGGAGTTCCATCAGAGATTATTATGTGTGTTCCACACCTTCTTGTGCTAAACATGCCCAAATCAGTCAGCATTTGAGGTTTACTCATGTGGCTGGGTGCTCCAGAGTGATGGCCCCTTTATCCTCCAGCATAATTACTGCCCAGGCAACCACTCTGTTATATGCACTGAAGGACTGTTTTATAATTACAAAAAAAAAGGGGTGGGATGGGGAAGAGAGACCTCTGGGGGACTCTTCCTGGGAGCCCAAAATTTCTAGCAATCCTGAATCTTCTAGTATTCTTATATGCAGACTATATGAATCATTACTGTCAGAGACTTACAAGGTAATTAATGTGATATATTACCATGAGCTAATTTCATGGAAACATAGGGTTGTTTTGTTTTGTTTTTTCTGAGAGCTGAAGAGGTCTGTGATTATCTAATGCACTGCATTCCTTGTCTAGATTCGGTAATAAAATTGTAGAGTGTGATTGCTACTTAATCAGAGTTAGGCTCTGCCATCATCGATTGTCTTGCTTTGCCTCCTTAGGGTTTGAATGCGGTCTTTGACATCTTGGTGATAGGCAAATTCGATGTTCTGGAAATTGTCCGGAAGGTACTACATAAGGACAAGTCATTAGAGGTGAGTATTTACTTTTGTCTCCAGCCTAGACATGAAAAATACCAAGGACCAGCTGATTTTAAATGCCATTTTCAAAGTACCTCTTGTGATTTTGAATGCTAAAATCACCAGCCTTCCAAAGCAGTGTCAAAGTAGTTCAGGCAGAATCGCAGCACATTTGTACCTGGCTTGGCCACACTTTTATTTGAACGTCTGCACCATCAGTGGCTTTGGGCTGTCCTTGTAGAATGTTGGCCTGCTCAGGAATGGGGGCCTCCTCCTCCGAATGACCCTCCTCACCGCCGGAGGGGCTGGGATGCTCTACGTGCGCTGGAAAATCATGGGCACGGGCCCGCCGGCCTTCACCGAGGTGGACAACCCGGCCTCCTTTGCCGACAGCGTGTGGGTCAGGGTGAGTCCTGTGCCTCTTCCCCTTTGGCTTGTTTTCTTTCACCACAAGATTCCCAGATCCTTCATCCCTCCTCCTCCTCCTCTTACCGCTCCCCACACCCACAAAGTCCCTAGTAAATGGGGCGCCTCACGTTCGCTTGCTGTCACTAAGGTTATTCTAGGACGAAAGCAGGCTTTATTCGGTGATTGGGAGGGTGCACGTAAGCTCCTCGTGTCTCCTTTCTAACGGGAAGTAAAGCGGTGGTTCCTCCTAACACCCAAGCCCTTGCCAGTCTTGCTAACATGCTTCCTGACCCTGTGGCTGGGTTGAGACCAAACGGAACAGTCTTGCTGGTGTCTTTAGAAGTCTAACAGTGTCAAGACCCCTTTATTCTTTTCGGTTTACCTTTTTACTAAAGGCAAGGGTGTCAAGTTGCAAATTCTTAGCTGTGCATTTCATAGAGACCAAAATCAAGAGAAGAACCATAGAAACTTGTTCTATATCATTAGGCACACAGGTGACCCCAGGGCCTTAGATTTCCTGGGTCATGGGCTTCAGGCAGCACTAAAGAATTGGGTCCTAGTTTGGCCAGAAGGATAACAAATGCATTGCCCAGTCTGATGGCTTTGCTTTATTTTTATGTATTAAAATCCAAATGCCTTCAATAAATTACAGACTATAGTCCCGTGCCCGATATACAAATTGGTAATATTCTATTTTATACAACTGCTTAGAAGCATATGAATGCCTCAAAAATGAAGTTAGGAGATATATGTATATATGTTTTTCAAGTTCAGTATCAAATAAATGTTTGTTTTCCTTTGACTGACAGGCCATAAACTATAATTACTACTATTCATTGAATGCCTGGCTGCTGCTGTGTCCCTGGTGGCTGTGCTTTGATTGGTCAATGGGCTGTATCCCCCTCATTAAGTCCGTCGGCGACTGCAGGGTAATTGCACTCGCAGCTCTCTGGCTCTGCCTAATTGGCCTAATCTGCCAGGCCCTGTGCTCTGAGGACGGCCACAAGAGAAGGTAAGAGGCAGCGCTGAATTCTAACTCCCACACGGGTTGAGTCAGAAGCATTTTGCAAATCCAGCACGGATGCTTTTAATGATTTTGTGGAAGTAACGTCTAAGGACATTTGTTTCAAATGCATATTTAAGGCTGGGATGAGTTCCATCCATTCGGAACCCACCGCCAGCTTCCAGGAACAGGGAGTGAAGTTGGAAGAGGGGGTACGGATGACTGCTTTGTCCCCGCCTCCGTCCCCGAGAAGTAGCATTTTGAGATCCTTTTCGCTCTAGGTGGTAAGGAGTAATTTATGGTCAGAACGGAGAGTGTAATTGATGTGTGTTGTGCCCATTATTCCACAATTCTCCTTCTGAAAACCCCGGTGAATGCTAGCGTGAGGCCTTCTGTTGTTGTTGGGTACAGAATAAACTGCTGCCCCAAAGAGACTATTCTTTCTCGACAGAAAGAAAAAAGTTATTGAGAAAATAATTGGGAAAAACAAATGTGTTTCATGAAAAAGAAAACTGTTTAAGATGATTTCCTTTAAGCATTAAGTGTTCATGGAATTAAATTAGTAATTTCTCAAAACAAATTCAATTTTAAGATTACCTATGTCTTCAATTGCTCGGTAGTTCTAAAGAACAACAAACTTTAGTCCCGGTTCACTTATATGTGTGAAATAGGATTTTTATTTTTTAAGACTGTAGGCACAGGGTCCGGGAAGAGGCCACTGAATATGACCTAGCTTCTTATTAATTCACTTTCTTGCGTCACATAGGACATTGGAAATGACCAGCTAGTTGGGAAGCGTTTCGGTGCCCAGCTTTTTTTCTGCTTGGCTGGAATTTGTGGAGATGTAGCAGCCAAAAATGATACTAGATTATTTCAGTTTGTATAAAGTTTAAACTACTTAAGTGTCATTATTCCTGTTAAGTTTAGGGAGAATTTTTTTCCCCCCACGAAAACTGCATTGAGTAGTTTTTCCATGAAAATCTAGTTGAGACCAGTGTCCACTGAACTATTCAATATCCAAAAGGCTTGAGACATAGTTAGGAGTAGGTGAATTAATAAGACCTCACAAGTGTTTCTAACTTTATCCATAGGAGTTGTGTGATGTGTAAGTTTAACCCTTACTTAGGCTTGATGATAAGTGCCTGAGTAATTTTTTTTTATGTCTTATCTCCATAATCCCAGGCTAAACCTTCTCTACTGATGACATATTTTTGCTGACAATAATACCTTTTCTCAATTGACATCATGAAAAAAAAAATCTTTATCACTAATGTTGTGTAGGACATTTTTGAGAAATCTGAAAATAGCCATTTATTAAAATTTTTTTTTCATTTTCCAGGGTCCTTACACTGGGCCTGGGATTTCTCATCATCCCGTTTCTTCCTGCAAGTAACCTGTTCTTCCGAGTGGGCTTTGTGGTTGCGGAGCGAGTCCTCTACCTCCCCAGCGTAGGATACTGCGTGCTGCTGACTTTGGGATTCGGAGCCCTAAGCAAACATACCAGGAAAAAGGTACCAACCAAGAGTGGCGGTGCCACCTCTAACCAAAACGACTGGATACATCTCACTGATGATATTTACCATGTCTCTCTATTCTTAAGAAACTGATTGCTGCTGTCGTGCTGGGGATTTTATTCGTAAACATGCTGAGATGCGTGATTCGCAGCGGCGAGTGGCGGAGCGAGGACCAGCTTTTTAGAAGTGCCCTGTCTGTGTGTCCCCTCAATGCTAAGGTACCTTGGCTGCCAGATTTCCTTTTAAAAGACTTTACTAAGAAATGTTTTAAGTTCTTCAGCAGAATAAGAACGTTTATCGTCGTATGGAATCTAGTGTGAGATCATGACCAAATACTTGGGTTTTTCTTTGTTGCAGGTTTTTTTTTAACCATTTTGATAAGATTCATTAAAATTCTACTTAGCCAAAATAATTTAAAAGAAATCACTAAAAGCAGATAATATCAGTGAAACAGATTAAGCGAGGTCTTACTCATCTGCCAGGTGACCTAGTCTCACCCTTTGAAGTGGTGTCAGGGAAGGTGATGTCATATTTCCAGGTTGGGATTGGCAAGGCACAAATTCTGATATTTAGAGCACACTTTTCAAAACGCATCCTCTGGCAGTAGCATTAACTAGCCTCCTCTAAGCTGTAATTTGAAGGTGGCAATACCTACGAATGGGCAATCATTTGGTTCAGGAAGTTTGAATTATGCTGGGTTCTGCACAGTAGTACATGTTTACATCACTTTTGAGCTCTCTGCTTGGGATTCCTTTTGTCAGATTAGGTAAACATAAATGTATATATAGTCATGTACCTCGTAACAATGTGTCGTTCACCAACAGACATATACAATAGTAGTCCTGTAAGATTACCATGCCATATTTTTACTGTATCTTTCTGTGTTTAGATGTGTTTAGACACGCAAATACTTACCATTGTGTTACAGTTGCCTACAGTATTGAGTACAGGTATATGTTGTACAGGTTTGTAGCCCAGGAGCAATAGGCCATACTGTACAGCCTAGGTGTGTAGTAGCTGTACCATCTAGGTTTGTGTAAGTACACTCTGTAATGTTTGCACAAGGATGAAATCGCCTAAGGACACATTTCTCAGAACATATCCCTGTCATTGTTAAGTGACACATGACTGTACTTTAAAATTGGCGATGTTTTTTGTTGAAGCAGTCTGGTAGGAAATTATTTCATTTGTATTCTTGATGAATCCAAGCTCTTTACCTAACCCAGCTGTGCTTTTTTGGGTGAAAGTAAACATTTTTGAACTTTAAGTGCCCCTCTCTATAATAAGGGAATAATACCCATCTGCTGAGTTTGCTGTTAGGGCTGAATGAACTAAAATGCACATAGTAGGTGCTCAAGAAATGTTAGCTTTTGTAGGCTCATTTTAGTTTTGGTTTTGCATTAAATGACAGGATGGGAATGCTGTTTGCTCAAGATGCGGGGGGCCTCAGTTAGGTTAGAATTTTCTGTTAGTATAATCATTAAATAATGATTTGTTCTCTCTTATAGCATCAGAATTGGAGCTGCCTAGGATGCTTAAATGTAATCCTCCTGGGTAGGTGGGTGAGGGGGCTGCCTGGATTCTGGCTCATTTTCTACATTCTGTATTTAAGGGAAAGCAATGATTTCAGGCAAAATTATATAAATAACACTAAAGAATAGTAGACAGTTTATTGTGACCCTGAAGTGCTGAATAGTGTATAAAAGGTGCTGATTCCTTGTTTGTCTTTTTCTTGGATTAAGACATCTTGTTAATATTTTACAGTTAAGAGACTTAGATAATAAGAGCAAATTACTTTGAGCTTTTACCTTTAATTTGATTTGCTGACTTATCAATTTATTTCATGCTACCAAAAATAAATTGCCTGTGATTTAATTTCATAAACATTAATAGATTTGCTTTATTTTTACTTTACTGTTTGAATAGCAGTAATTACCCCTTCTATTTATATAGTTCCTCACCACAAGGAACTCAGATTCCTTTGTAGAGGCTCTATAATTAATCTCTATTATCTCTCACTAAGGTTTTAGAGAGAGAGAGTATTATTTTTTTTATTTGTCCAGATGGGAGAAACTGAGGCATAGAGAGATTAAACTGGCATTCTCTAGGTTAGTAATGTAGGTGGCTGGATAGCTGGTATGGTACTGTGCCCAGGTTACTCTAGTAAATGAAGGGGGATGGGAAATACATGACATCTGAGCCCGACAGTCTGCACAAAAAGTGATTTCATACATTATAGGCTTGCACGTGTGGGCATGCACACAGTTACTAGAGAGTATGTGTGTGTGGTTTTCTCTTTTTAAGGAATACATACATGATCTCATCTTCAAAACAGACACAGTGGTAATAATCCAAGAACTTTTTTCAATGATAAGCAAGGTACGGGTTTTGTTGGTTTTTTTTTTTTTTAATTTTCTGTTATAAATTGAGGTTTCGTAAAATTATCTTTACTTTTTTTTGAAAAAGCTAGGTTGATTTCAGGGAAGAGATCTCATTTAGGAAGTTGCTGGTTTTCTTCAACTTCTTACAGGGAATACTTTTTCTATACTGGTTTCACTTGATATTCAAGGAATAGTAAGGGAGCAATTGACAACTGGCTCTAGTTTAGGGCCAGATTTATAAACTAAGATTTATTTATTTATTTTGAAAGATTGCAGTATCTACGTAGGTAGTGTTGGTGCCTGGTCGGCATTTAAATTACCCACGGTGCCTTGCATATGGTAGGCATTGAATTGAGCCAAACGGAAATTGGATTCACTGAGCCTACTGTGGATGAGATACCAGGTAGCTAATTATGTACACAGTCATTTTTAGTTTTTAAGGCTTACTGGTATATTGCCCTTAATACCAACTCTGTAATACAACTCTAAATTCTTTTAATAATAAAAAGGATCATACACCACAATGAGGTAATTTCTTAAGGAAAGACCCAGGGTGAGTTGTAGGATTTTTATGTGTTTAAAACATTTTAAATTTAACATCAAATGTTGGCAGGATATTTGTAACAAATTGGTTTAGCACTGGTTTTAAAAGTGCTTTTCATTTACCGATGCTCTTATTTCATTTGCATTTGCATATTACTAGGTTGCAATGGATGCTTTTATCTTTGGCTTCTCCTGTGCTGCTAGTTCATTGCCTCAGCACATGAATCACAAATGCGGGAGGGAGAGTTGAAGAATAAACAGGCTTTTTCAATCTTTTATATTCCAAGGAAACAAAAATCACTTAGTCTGTAAACACTATTTTAAGTGACCTGTTTGTGAGGTTTTTGTTCTGTTTTACAATCTTGGCAGCTATTTTTGTATTCAAAGAATTCCCCCCATATAACCCTAGGATAAAGCTGGCCTCTGGGTAAACCCGTTTCCCAGTTCTTAATTATGTACTGCCTTCTAGGGTAGTATCAGATTTTTAACTAGTTCCATTTAAGTAGCTGCAGTCTGAATTTCCAGAGTCCCGGTCCTTCTCCCTTGATCTGGTCTCTGGCATTCTGAGCGTCTAACAGAACACTGTCTCTACTGCAGAGGGCAGTTGAACTCTTTGTCTGGGCTTTTTATTGAGAAAGCAGAATTTGCCCGGAACAAAGGAAAGCAGCAGGAGCGTGGGGTGGAAGAGACAGGAGTCATGTTGAAGTCAGAGTAGAAGCTGTATTTGTATTCTGGGAACCACAAGGACATCGCTGGCAGGTTGGATTCTCCAGCATCGGGTTCTTTTGTGCATGGGACGGGAGGTGAAGTCACTTCCACACTGGGTTGGGGGAGGCGCAAATTCTAACCATTTCAGAGCACACTTTTTCTCAACGCACGCTCTGGCGGCAGCCTTCACTGAGCCTCCTCCAAGCTATAATTTAAGGATGAAAGTACCTATGAATGGACAATAATTTGGTTCAGAAAGTTTAAATTATACTGTGTGGTGTGCAATAGTACACATTTACATCACCTGCGATTTCTCTGCTTGTGATTCCTTTCATCGGAGTAGGTAAACATAATGTGTATACTGTTCAATTGGCAGTTTAAAAAAAAATCTCTGTTACATATGTGCTTAATGAATGTCACACTGCTCCATACCCTTCCAGAAATATAAGTATTTTTGAGGAAATGCTGTAACTGTAGGTTAAGATTGATAAGGCAGGATGTGGTTCAATTTTCGGAGGTAGTTTTGAAGCAGTGTTCAGGCATAATGTTACTTGAATGTGTTTAAACCGTTATTGTATTTCAAGATTTATTAGTCTGCTTGGGCTGCCACAAAAAAACGTGCCACAGACTGGGTGGCTTAAACCACAGAAGTTTATTTCCTCACGGTTCTGAAAGCTGGAAGACTAAGATCAAGGTAACGGCAGGGTTGGTTTCTTCTGAGGCCTCTCTCCTTGGCATGCGGACGGCCACGTCTCCCTGTGTCCTCATGTGGCCTTCCCCCGTGTGTTGGCATCCCCGGTTTCTCCCTGTGTGTCCAAATCTCCTCTGTGTGTAAGGACACCAGTCAGGCCGGGTTGGGGCCCACCCATATGCCTCATTTTACCTGTTTAAAGACCCTGTCTCTGAATACAGGCGTATTTATTCTCGGATACCGGGGCTTTCACATATGAACTTTGGGGGACTGTAACACATGAGACGAAGCATTAATTTACTTTAAGAAAAAAAGCTGATGGTACAGATGAGTGGATCTAGAAATTGGCTCAAGTAGTCGGCACCATCTTCACCCGGCGTAACTGATGGGTGTGATCTAGTAGGACACAGACGCTGGACCCAGGGTTCAGGTCCGGCATCACAGCCCTGGATAAGACGCTTTAACGACGCGGGAGCAGTTTAGCAACTCACAAGGGAGAGTCGAAGCAGCCACCTCGCAGGGCTGTGGCGAGGAGAAGAGACTACACGCACACGGTGCCAGCCCAGCTTATGGGCATCACTCAGCCTGCACTGGCTGCTGGCGTCACTATTGTTAGTAGTAGTCACACTTCGTACTCCTGATGGAATGCATTTCTGTAGCGTCATCTCCTCCGGGATTGCTACTGGCCTTTATAGCGCATGGTCCCCAAAGGAGCTTTTGGGCATCATAACTACTTTTGACAATAATCTTCATGAGTCTGTGCAGTCTTGCTGCCCTGGGCTTAGTTCGGGCCCCCACTCCTTTCCTTGTAATTTATTCTAAGCTGCATATAGTTAAGAAAATGCCGTACGTTAGCCTCCTGGTGCCCTTGTTCCAAGGTGACCTGAGAAGTCCTAGCAGGTCTGCGGCTGGGAGTCCTGTTCCCTTCACCTGCTTTACCACCCTCTGTAGTCATTGCAAACGCTCTCTCCTCATTCTCTCTCTCTTCCTCCTTTTAGTGGAGGTGAAATCTCCGTAACATAAAATTAACCATTTTAGTTCCTCAAAAAATTGAAAACAGAATTATCATGTGATCTAACAATTCCATTTCTGGGTGTATACACAAAAGAATCGAAAACAGAGACTCAAAGAGATAATTCGAACACCCACGTTCATAGCAGCGTTATTCCCAATAGCTAAAAAGTAGAAGCACCCCAAGTGTCCATCCAGAGATGGACGGACAAACAGAGTGTGGTGTATCCCTACAAGGGGATATTACTCAGCTGTAAAACAGAAGGAAATTCTGACACATGTGACACAAATGGACAAGTACTGTACAATTTCACTTATGAGCGAAAGGGAGTCCCTAGGGGAGTCAGAGTCATAAAGACAGAACGTGGAATGGTCGTCGCCAGGAGGTAGGGGAGGGGAAGATGGGAGTTGTTGTTTAATGGGTACAGAGTGGCAGTTTTGCAAAATGAGAAGAGTCCTGGAGATGGATGGTGGCAGTGGACTTCCAGAGTGACCTGATTCCTGTCGCCCAACAAGCCCGATCACCCATTGCTTCTCATCCATTCTGTTCTGAATGTTGGAAACCTGGCACTCATTCTTGGCTCCCTTCCCCCTCTCCTATCAGTACGTCACCAACTTCTGTGCTTTTCGCTTCCTTGATGTTCCTCAAATCCCTCTAGCGCTTCACCATCACCCTAGCTCATTCTGCTGTCCTCTGTCCCCAGGACTGCAGCCACAGCCTCTCCCTGGACCCCAACGTCTGCTTCTCCCCACTCATATCTCTGATTTGTTCCACAGGAACACAGATCTGAGTACGACACTCTGCAACCCTCCCACCCCTGGCTTTCTGGTTGTGGGTTGAATTGTGCTTCCCAAAAGATGTGTTCAATTCCTAACCTGGGACTGCGTATATAATCTTATTTGGGAATGGGGTTGTTGCAGGTGTAATTAAAATGTAAGTTGAGCGGAGGTTGTACGGGAGGAGGGGGCCCTTAATCCAGTGTGACTGGTGTCCATGTACGAGAGAAAGAGAGACACAGAGACAAAGAGGGAGAAGGCCCTGTGAGGACAGAGGCAGCAATCAGCTGCAAGCCTGCAAGTCTGCAAGCCGGGGATCACCAGCAACACCAGAAGCCGGAAGAGAAGCATGAACAGTCTCTCCCTCAGAGCCTCTGGTAGGAACCAGCCGTGCTGACACCTTGATCTTGGCCTCCAGGACTTTGAGAGAACTGTGTTGTGTTAGGCCCCCCAGTTTGTGTGCTTTGCTGCAGCAGCCCCAGGGCACTCACACTCGTGCAGACGCTACACCGGCCTTCCGTCGCTCTGAGGGCAACAGCTAAACCAAACCTGCTCATGCTCGGGGTTCCCTGTGTGCACGCTGCTCCTGGCAGACCTCCGGCCTGTGTCCCTTGCCCTCCTAGCTCCAGCAACACTGGGGCTCTTGTTCAGACCAGGCTTTCTCCCCGCCCTGGAGCCCTGCCCACCTTGCCTCCTCTGCCTGGGCACCCTCACTCCGCCAAAACCCCCCTGCCCCATGGCGCTGTAAGATCTCAGCCAGTAGGCACCTGCCATAGGACCGCCTTTCCCGGGACTCAGCTGTCCTCCAGAGCCCTGAGAGCTCTTTGTGGTGACAGGTGTGCTCACGTGGTTGTGTGACTCCTTAGCCGGGGCCCCGTGAGGCAGAGACCGATGGGTTTGCCCACTCTGGCATCTCCCAGTGCTGGCACAGTGCCTGGCACAGTTCACGTCATCATTACCTAAAGTAAAGAGGGAAGGTGGGTTCTAATAGGTGTTGTCTTAGTCCAGGCTACCATAACAATCCCACTGACTGGGTGGCTTAAACAATGAACGTTGATTTCTTACCGTTCTGGAGGCTGAAAAGTCCAAGGTCAAGGTGCCGGCAGATTGGGTGTCTAGTGAGGGCCAGCTTCCCGGCTCACAGGTGGCCGCCTTCTCCCTGTGTCCTCACATGGGGGAAAGAGGGGAAGGGCGCTCTCGGTGGTCTCTTTTATAAGGGCACTGATCTATTCCTGAGGGCTCCCCCTCCTAACACCATTACGTGGAGGTTAGCATTTCAACCTGTGAGTTTGGGGGCGTCATTCTGCCCGGAACAGGCATAAAGTAAAATGCTTGTGCTGCTACAGAAGAAAGGTGTCATGCCAGAAGGGGCTGTGTTTGTTAGAATGGGTGCACAGCATCACGGTTTCTTCCTCTCATCTCCACATGGGATTGGACTTTGTTTTCTCAACTCTAATGGGGTGTGAGATGAGAGGGATTTGAGGATTTGATAATAAAAACAAACTGGGCATCATGGCACACGCCTGTAGTGCCAGCTACTTGGGAAGCTGAGGCAGGAGGATCGCTTCAGCCCAGGAGTTTGAGGCCAACCTACAAAAATATAGCGAGACCTTGTCACAAAAAAATAAATAAAAAACAGCCCAGCTTTGTAGTTTTCCAGTTTTCCCTGGTGAGTTCTTTAGTTATTTCCCATCTGTCTTGCTTTAGTGATGCCATTTGCTCGTACCTTCCTTCCTTCTCATCTTTTCTTACAGGGTTGGGGGTTGAAGCTCAGGCAGCCCTTCCCGCTGCAGGGTTTTAGCTAAAGTTCTGGTGGGTGATTGTTTCCAACCCCTTTACCTTTTGTCTTCGGTTAGAAGATATGATAGTGTTCCTGGCTCTGAACAAAGAAGTCTGTCTGCTGACAACCAAATTATTATCTGTGTTTTCAGGTTCACTACAACATCGGCAAAAACCTGGCTGATAAAGGCAACCAAACAGCAGCCATCAGATATTACCGGGAAGCCGTAAGGTACGGCAAGCATGTCCCATGGAAGAAATAACATTTATGCACACGCATTGTTCTTACTTTCTGGGATTAAAAACCTATCCCCTTAAAGACCCAACTTTAAGATGTCGTTGCCAATTCCTGAGAGTTTAAGTGAAAACTGCTGTGCGTTAACAGTCGGCTTGGTTTCTCTCTCAACTTCCAGATTAAATCCCAAGTATGTTCATGCCATGAATAATCTTGGAAATATCTTAAAAGAAAGGAACGAGTTACAGGAAGCTGAGGAGCTGCTGTCTTTGGCTGTACAGATACAGTAAGCATTGTTTTCATAATTATGCTGGGACAGAGAAGAAAGCTCCTGCATTCCAGTGTCTAAGCCTCTCTTTTTCTTGTTTATCTTTTTAAAAAATACTCTTCTAGGCCAGACTTCGCTGCTGCGTGGATGAATTTAGGCATAGTGCAGAACAGCCTGAAACGGTTCGAAGCAGCAGAGCAAAGTTACCGGACAGCAATTAAACACAGAAGGAAATACCCAGATTGTTACTACAACCTCGGGCGTCTGGTAAGCTCAGCATGCCCTGTGCCTGCGGAAGGAAAGATTGATTCTTTTTCTTACGTATAGTAAAATGATAGTAGTGACGCCCACCTAGCACTCTACAATTTTTTTTAATTTGTTTGTTTGTTATGGACAGGGTCTCACTCTGTCACCCAGGCTAGAGTGCAGTGGTGTGATTGTAATTCATTGCAACCTCAAACTCCTGGGCTCAAATGATCCTCCTGCCTCTGCCTCCCAAGTAACTGAGACTACAGGAACGCACCACCACACCTGGCTAATTCTTTCTTATTTTTGTAGAGACAGGGTCTCACTATGTTGCTAAGGCTGGTATTGAACTCCTGGCCTCCAGTGATGACCTTGCCTCAGCCTCCAGAGTGGCTGGGATTACAGGCATGAGCCACTGCACTTGGCCTACATTTTATAAAGTTCTTTTACATATGTTTATCTCATTTGAGAGCAGCTATTTGATTTCCTTATGTGTAATTTTTTAAAGCTCTCATTAGAGAGCAATTCAAGTTGAGTTAGTGAAGTTTAAGAGATCACCAAAGCAAAAGGTTAAACTAAGGAATAAATTAAAATTTTTTGAATCCCTCCTGTCCTGTAAAACAATGCTCCAAGGGGCAACTTCCTGATAAACATCAGTTTCTCCGTTTTTAAAACAATAATTGAATAAACATTAAGATAAAAAAAAAAAAAAAAACGGTAGTGTGATTTCTGAGCTCCCTTGTTCTGCTTCCTCAAGGGAACAGATCTCTTCATCTGCAGGAGGCATTTTCCCCAAATGCGATTTATTTGAAAGGGCTTTGGTGGGATAGAAATAGAAAATAATGTGTTCCATAGTAGCTTTATATTTTTGGTTATTGACAGAATATTTATGAAGATCTGATTGCTTTTGATTTTCTTGACAAAAAACAAAAATGAGACACACGGAAATAACAAAATTATTTAAACAAGAATGATTATATTCTCCCCACAATCAACCATTTAATTTGGTTTCAAGAAACCAAATATACAAGTTTGTAATATATTTAGATTTATTATTATATAATAGATCAAAATTTTTTATTTTTTGGAGTGGGAGGCTATGAGGAGGGATGTTCAGTTGCCTTGTTTGTTTTTGTTGAGACAGACTCTCACTCTGTTGCCCTGGGTAGAGCGCAATGGTGTCCTTGTAGCTCACTGCAACCTCCAGCTCCTGGGTTCGAAGCAATCCTTCTGCCTCAGCCTCCTGAGTAGCTGGGACTACAGCCGTGTACCGGCAACGCCCCGGCTGGGTTTTGTTCTTTCTTTTTGGTAGAGACAGGGTCTCACTCTTGCTCAGGTTGGTCTCGAACTCCTGAGCTCAAGCGATCCTCCTGCCTCCACCTCTCAGAGTGCTAGGATTACAGGCGTGAGCCACCACACCTGGCCTAATAGATAAAATTTTGAGGAAAAACTATTTATTCATTTTAGCCAAACTGGAATTCATGTATAGTGATGTGACTTTTAAAAGACGTTTATGTGTAGATTTCCAGACTTTATCCTGCTTAGCCTCACAAGTGGGATGGTGTCCTGGTGTTCTAAAGAGAGGCCTGGAGCGTCTTGGTTTTAAGGAGTCCTTGTGTTATCAAAACCAGTAGTTCCCAAAACTGGTTTGTACATCCACATCATCCCACCCCGTCTCAGAGTTAGGGAATCACCAGCTCCATAGGGAATCTGTATTGAAAAATAACAATAATAAACCCCCCAAGTGAATCCGATACCCTGTCCTTGGTCCTGCATCTGGGAAGCAGCTCTGTCTGAACTTTGACCTGACAGACTGAGCATGAGCAGAAGGGACCTTTTGGGGAGAGCAACCTAGAAAACATTAACTGTTTTAAATTGATTGGAAACCAGGCATCAGTTTTTACCATGATATGATAAATGTCTTTGTTTGGTCTTAATGTCTTTGTTTCTGGACTGGGGAACCATGCTTTTGTGAGTTGTGGAGATAGGATTTTCTGAATGGAGGAAACAAGACGGCAGGAACATGTGGCTGACTAATAGTAACAATCTGACTTTTCCTACCCTGCAGAAGTTGCTTTAAATGGGCCAATAATGCTGGCGTGATAAATTTTACAATGAATGTGTTTTGGTTATGACGTGCCATAGGAAGATACCATCTCTGTGTGCTTCCTCCAATGTGGAAAAGAGGAATTATTTCTTCCTGGGCACAGAGAGGAGGGTGGCAGGAATGTGCTGAATCCATGGGACAGCAAGATGATGTTTGGACAAGGAATGTGGATAGCAAGACATTCCTGTTGTCCCACGTTAACTTTCTCTAGTACCACTGGACCTTGTGTGCATTTCTGTTTTATTTTATGCTTTAAAATTCTGGGCCTTATAATCTAGTTACATGCTTTGATGCTGAAACAGCTTTCTCTATGAAACCTGAAGATTTGGAGAAAACTGAAGCTATTAGAGTGATAAGCTGGTAGGGAAGGACAGTAAAGCCTCACTGTAATGGTACAAGTAGCGACCCCCAAATTCAGTTGCAGGCAAGGCAGGGGTTGGTCCTCGCAAAGTTAGTGAAGTGAGAAGGAGGCTGGGGCAATGGGGGGGAAAAGCAAAAGGGGTATTATCTGAATACATGCAGGGAGTGGTTATGAATATATTGAGCAGAGATCACTGTTTCTATTTACTGTGTCTGTTAAACTAGTACTGAGTGACGTATTAGACTTGATATCCATTCGTGAATCTTCTTTCATTCTTTTTTTTCCTTTCTGGAGGTCGCTGTTCTCTGGGTTATTGCTTGCAAAGTGAGTGAGTCTGCCTACAGCCTCCTTTAAAGCTCTACTCTTCAGTCTTTCTCCCTCCCCTAGCAGCTGCCAGTCATTGCAATTCCTTAGGACTTGGAAAATAGAGAGTTTATGCTAAATGCACCTTCTCTAAGAGCTACATCCAAAGGAAGGAACGTTAAATGTAAAACACCAGCTTTATCATGTACTCTAGTCGTGGGGATTCATTACACTTTCACTTAGAAGATCATCTGTAGCACTGAACAGACCAAGACCTGGTACTGCTCTTTGTTTATATTGTTTACTAATTACGCTACCGTGAAATGGTCTTCCCATGTTCCCTTCCGCCAACTGTTCCCGCTTATTTAAGGCTTTTGCTCTCCATTGTGGTTTAATTAAACAGATTTGCCTGCTTGACAGCTTAAAAGCATTAAGAGCTTTAACAACTCAACTAACCCATTTATATATTGGCAAATAAGAGGAACCTAATAACTTAAAAGTTTCTTTTTTAGAAATCACTCTTTAGTAATGGAAGACAGAAATTTGTTTTGATTTCTAGACCTGATAAGAAGAGAATATAATGCAGTTCTCTTGTGGAATAGGGTCTTAGGAAGAGCTGGGTTACTTGGGACATATTACTGATCTTGGAGAGTTAGGGGTGGCTGGAGCTGCTGCTGGAGACAATTCACAATGCAAGGACCGATTGTAGCACTGAGGATGCGTTCAGGAGAACATAAGCCACGCCAGGTATTCTAAATGGAGAAAATTTAGTACAGGGAATTGATTAGACAGTCATTGGGAGGCTGGAAGAGCAAAATGGAAAGGTAATACTAACTCAGAGATTAGCGAATGAAGGAAATGCCATAGGTTTAGGGGAACAGACAGGAGAAGTGGTGCTACCAGAATCTAAGAACTCAGAAGGAGCTACCATGTCAGGGGCTACTGCAGTGAGCTGAGATCTTGGAGGAAAGACCACTGCTTCCCGTTCTGGGACTCTGGAGGAGGGGACACAGCCGCTTCAGAGACACTGCCAGTGGAAGGAAGGAAAGGGTGAGAGTGGGAAATGTGGTTTGCAGACTCCCAGCCCCAGCCGCCCAGAGCAGAGTACAGACAGGCACAGGACTGACTCACCCATCTGCTTTCCGGACTGGTGGTTCTTGCTAAATCACCCTTTTTCTCTGCTTCCCTTAAAGCGTTTGCCCCCTTTGTAAAGATGCCGTAAGAAGAGTAGAGGTCAAGACAAAATGAAAGCAAATTTTACCTGACTCAGTCTGTTGTTATTCTTCAATAAATAATAATAATGATGGTAAAATATGTGAAGAATTTTGCTGTATTATATAAATGAAGTTATGTTGGTTGTCCTGGGTGTGTTCGAATGTCTCTATGGATTTTGTCCAAGTGACTCAAATGTTTGTCACTTGCTGGAGAGAATTGACTTGAGAAATCACTGGGACATAAAACTGAAACAATTAAATGTTGGTATGATTAATCATCCCCAATTGTTTTAATTTTTTGAACTTTCATATCATTTCCTCATATAAGGGATAAAATATTGTAAGTTGAGTTTCTGAGTCTTGTGGGAAATTTCTGATAACATCTTTAGCAAATGGTTATTTGTAAAGGTTTCCATAATTCATTAAACCTTTCTTTTTCTTGCATCATATGCTACCTATTTGCCATGTGGGTCATAGGACAAGGCAGAATGTTTCTATTGTCTAAAGAAAAGGCAGACTCGGCAGTAAGTAAAGGACCAGCCTTAAACTCAGATAAATTGTGATCAGTTGTACTTTTTGCACAGTTAAAGGGATCAAGTACGTTCTGATGAAATATGCATTTCAGCCGAGTGAAAGAGGGCAAGAGGGTCACCTGCTAAAAAATCCATCACTTTCTCCCCGTGGGCTTTTATTAACAATGCAAATTGAGAGCTAGCCATTTTGTATTCTGTTATCAATGTTAAACAAAATCCCTCTCAAAAGAAAGCAACAGATAATTCTCTCCTTCCTACATGAGGCAGATAGGCTCCAAATTGCCAACGGGTTTTACGTTACCATAGGTGACTTTTCCAAGGAGTTTACACAGTATGTCTGATGTCCTCATATTTTCATATTAAGTTTAGGTGTAGGCAGGAAGAGACTTCTAGACCATACTTCACAAGGTGAATTGGACACATACAGCTTTTGGTCATGTGGAATATTTGAAATATTTTGTTTACTATTTTAAATAATACTTTATTGAAGATGGACTTACAAAGTCTTTTTGGAAAAAGACTAATGATTCGGGTAACTTTGGGAAAGTTACTTAATTTCCCTGTGCCATAGTTGCTTCATCTGTAAAATGGGGATAATAATAATATCTACTTCACTGGGATTGTTTTGAAGACTAAATGAGTTGATTGAAAAAATTAGAAGCTCCATAAATAAAAGTTTGTTTTGTTTGTTTGGGGGGTTTTCTCTCTTTTTTGTTTTTGTTTTTTGGCTTTTTTTTTTTTTTTGATAATACCTTGGAGAGAGAAAGCAGAAAACTTAACTTGTAATATTGACTTCTTGGCTTGTGCTTTATTTTCAGTATGCAGATCTAAATCGTCATGTAGATGCGTTGAACGCGTGGAGAAATGCTACTGTGCTGAAACCAGAACACAGTCTGGCTTGGAACAACATGATTATACTCCTTGATAATACAGGTACAGAAAGGTGAATTAAACAAATTGCTCCATAGTACACAACCATTGAATAATTAGGAAATAGAGATCACTGTGCTTTTTTCTCCCCTAGTTTAAAAATTAATCAATATGGGGTGAAATATTTTATATTATAAAAATGTCTATTCTTTTAGAAAATAGAATTTCCTGTGACATATTGGAGTATGAATATTTGTGAAAATGATACTTCACTTCATTTTCCCACGTCACTTAGAACCGGTGCTGAGTAATGGGGGAAGAGACATGATCATATCTCTTTTCTTCTGAAGAAGATGGGCTTAAGAAATGGATGGTGCTAGGTCTGTGCTCCAAGTTCATGGACTTTACTCAAAGGAGATGCCCTCAGTTGACACTCCCAGCCATGGATTCTTATTTTTGATAGAGTGCCAATAGACTTAATCATCTGGTGTCTTAGCCCATAGCAGACCAGCTTCAGTCAATTAGAAGTTACTCTGCCCAGTTTACGTTAAAAATCCAAACATTCTTTAAGACATGATGGTGTTGGGCACAGAAAGACAAATATCGCCTGTTCTCACTCCTATATGGAGCTAAAACAGTAAATCTCGGTGGAGGTGGAGAGTAGAATGGAATGATAGTTACCAGAGGCTGGGTAGGGTGGGGGGAGAGGCAAAGAGTTTGGTCTATGAGTACAAACACGGATATGTTCTAGTGTTCGATACAGCACAGTAGAGTGACTGTGGTTAACAATGTATTATATATTTCAAAATAGCTAGATGATTTGATATATTCCCAACACAAAGAAATGATAAATGTTTGAAGTGATGAATATCCTAAATACCTTGATTTGATCATTACACATTGTATGCCTCTATCAAAATGTCACATGTATCCCATAAATATATACAATTATTATGTATCAATAAAAGTTGTTTTGATATATGCTTATTTCTAGGGAAAATACAGAACATGTACTTCAATATGATAAATATGAAAGTGTTACTATGATACTCTTATTTTACAGACTTGTTTTCTCTGGTTTGGGTGTAACTGGTATCTGGGGAAAAAATAAAAGTAGATTTTATATGCTTCGACAGACTTTAATCAAAAGCTGTTTATGTACTATGTCAGGATTGTGCTGAATTGTAGTGGCTTTGCCACTGATGGGATTTGTGTGTAGGTGTATGAGTTACAAGTTCTACACGGATTTTCTTAAGTTGTTTATTCATACTTGCTGTGTACTATGTGCGTAAGCCCTGTTAATTATAGAGAATAAAACCCAAGTACAACATTAACATGTTTTTTTATTTTTCCATTTTTTACTCCCAGGTAATTTAGCCCAAGCGGAAGCAGTTGGAAGAGAGGCACTGGAATTAATACCTAATGATCACTCTCTTATGTTCTCCTTGGCAAATGTGCTGGGGAAATCCCAGAAATACAAGGTGTGTAAACTGCAGGCCATGATTTCTTGCAGTTAATGCCAGCATCTGACAGAAGCCATAAGTGTTACTTCTGCCCAGTTAAATTCGGAATCAGGCCAGAACAGTGGCAGCGGTGCACTGTGTGGCTTGGTCAGTTTGTTTCCTGGAGAAGACGTGCAGGGTAAAAGTCCGTGTCTTTTGCCATCAGAATTAACCGCCGTGGTTCCACGTGGGGAGGGGCGGGAACAGGCAGAGCTGCTGCACAGTTGGCCTCACCTGCTGTGCGGCTGGTGGAGAAGAAGGACTCAGGACAGCAATGGCGCATCCCGGGAGATGCCCCAGCCCCACCCTGGCATGAGGGGGTTTGATTCTGTCTGGAGCTCTGGGTTTTATTTGCCGGTGCACAAGAATAACTGGTCCATGAGTGTGCACGACTGGTTCTTATGCTTCCAGGTTTTTCTTCATCTAAGTTATGGGCCATTAGCAAGGCCCAGAGGTTTCTGACCAACAAAAGCCACAAGATACTAAATCTGTGCTCTGGCTGGGCTCCCAGGCTTGGTCAGGAGTAGGCTCTGCGTAAGTCCCCGTGTATCGAAGGGGACGTGATGTTCCTAATAGCAGGGATCTCAAACTTTAATTCTGTGTGTCAGACAGAATCACCAGGGAGCTTGTGGCAACATAGATGCCCACATTCCTCCCCACGAGAGATCGTCTCCGGGGGCTCGGGCAGGTCAGGGCAAACGCGTGTTTAACTGGCATCCTGGGTGTCTGGCACAGACGTTGCAGGAGCAGGGCCTACCTCCTTTCGTGAGGGAAATATTTCATTTCAGAATCAGGGGCTGTATCATCTTTTGACCACTCTGAGGCTGTGGATAAGACAGTAGGACTAAAGGTAGGGACTAACTAATACTTGTCCAGTGTTACTTCTCCTTTCCTATTCATTAGATGTCATTATCAGTATAGTTTTCTATAAAATAGTAAGATATTTCTCTCATTTTTGAAAGTCAGGGAATTTAATAGCTTTACTATACGTGGTTAGCATTTCTAGATTGTGCTCCAGAGATAGCTTTTGGAGGAGTTTAGTTTTATCTTTGGTGGATTTACTTGCGTAGCAGGGGAAGGAGGTGAGGTTTGCAGGTTTCCCTTCTAAGTGACCTTTCCAGCCATCTGTCAGCCTGGGGCGGGTCCAGAATCTCAGTTCTCCTCCAGTGACCCAGCTACATACAGTGAGTCATCTTCAAGATGTGGCTTATGTAATCATTGTATTGATTTTTCTATCTTCTCGCAGTTTATAAACTAGAATTTCTATTAAGGGGACAGAACCCAGGATTCATTTGGCTTCCAGTTCATGTTTTTTTTTTTTTTTCCCCAGCTAAAGTAGAGAATACTCGATAAAGCAGAATGGAGAAATCAGTTTCCCATTTCTCTACACATTTTGCATCCTAATTGTTGAGGTCAGGGCACTGAGCCTAAGATAAGGAAACAGAAGATGGAATCTGAAATCAGGAGCTCACTATGAGCTCTTCAGGAGCTACCAAGTGGGGAACATGATGGGACTCCCCAAGCAATGGTGTCAGCCACCAAGCAAGCATTTAATGTATTGTTTAAATGAAGAATTTGGAATTTTAAACAACTGTTCAGGTTTTTCTCTTTTAGTGTAAATATGATACCTGTTTCTCCTGGTTGGCTGCGTCCCCGATACTGTTTTTTCAGGATGTCGTGCAAAGGGCCTGTTTCCTTGCAGAGCACTGGGCGGGGTGCTCTGGGGAAGAGGGAGTCTGTGCCCACAGACCCCCCAGCGCAGCCATCCTCCCCCAGGACAGGCCTCTGCTGTCTGGACAACTCACTTTGCACCTAGGCGCTTGCTGTTTTATGTTGTCATTCACTTGGTAAATCTCCTTAGAGCACCCGGAGGCTTCTTGAGGTTGGGACCGAGTCTTCAGTCCTATTTTTATGTCTCCGTTCCTGTCCAGCCTGCTGATGGGCAGTTAGTACGCATGAAATGACCGAATGCATCTCTTATTTGGCCCTGGAATGTTCAGGCTTTGGGAACCTGTTTTGAGACTTCAGTGTGCAGAGTGAGCATATTCTCATGATATCCATGTTCTAGGGCACCTTTTTATCCTATCCAGGCAGCCCTTTTTAAAACTTAACAGCAGTCGCTTAACCACTCCTGGCCTCAGTTTGTTCATCTGTAAAATGGAGACGGTGACCTGCCCAACCTACTGACAGGGCAATATGAAAAAGTGTACAAGAATGTAATTTGTAACTATTACATGGTAAATATATAATAATAATTTTAGTGATCATTAAATAAATCTCTAAGTATAAAATGTATTAGAATTTAGGTTACTTCTTGCCATGTAATTTCCAATTTGGGGCTAGTGTGATAAAACAGAAATATAAAAGTACTGTTTTTCAGTGCTTAAAGTATTTTTTCCTGTGATGATTTCTCTTTCTGTATTGCTAATTTCACTGGCCCTGTAGTTTAAGAGCAGATTATGTTGATAGAGCAGTTTCCCAAACTTCAGGCATCTGTACCACACCTTTATGATTTCTTTTTTTTTTTTTTTTTTTTGGCCAAATCTAGATATTACCTGACTTATTTTCTTGATATTTTTCTTTAAATAGACTTTTAATGTAAATAAATACATTTAGAATAGTAACATCATTACTATACATATAAGGTAACTGAAAATGAAGTAATTTTATGCAACACCAGCTAGATACTCTTGCCGGCCAAGGCTCTGAGCCTGAGGGTCACCCTCTGTTAGCTTCCAGGGTGTTAGAGGGTGCGGCCCACAGGCCACCACTGGGTGCAGACTTCTGCCCTGACTCAATCAGAAGGAAGGAGGGAGTATTGAAGAGGGAATAACTCTCTTCTGTGTGATTCATGGTTCCAGCTTCACTGCAGACCACCTCCCTGACCTTTCCTAATTCCAGTGGCCTGCAGGGTGGCCCCTGTGAAATGCTGCCCGGGAACACAGACAGGTGGAGGACCTGCCGCTGCAGATGCTGCTACCCTCCGCCCGTCCAGACTTAAAGACCGGCACTTGTTCCTACGTAGAGACACAGTTTGCAAGGCCTTTCTCAGTGCTAAGCCTCTGTTGAATATATTTTGTCTAATATGCTTGAGAAAATATTGCATTATTTTTTCCTTTTGGTTCATGAAAAAAGCATCCCAAGTTTAAATATGAGTTATTGGTTCATTGGCCTAAATTGGCTCATTGCCTGGGTCTTTAAGCATCCAGACACCTCCACAGAAGATGAGTTTATAAACAGTTCACTGCTTTTCTGGGGGCTATTAAAAAGCCCGATTTAATGGATGAGTATTTCATGGGCTTTGAATACCCACAGATGTTTGTGTTGTAACATGGCCTCCACACCTGACACCCAGGTACAGGCCCAGGGGCTGCCCCAGTTACCTGAGATGGAATGTGTCTGACTGATGCTCACCTCTCCCCAGCCTAGCTCTTCCTCCTGATGCCTTTTTTTTGGTCCATGTGCCATTGTGTTTCTATTTTTCCTCCCCTGTTGTCTCCCCAGGCCGGTTCTTTCTGCCTGTTCTTCCTCACAGCCCTTCTCAGCACCCTGCAGAGTCCAGGCCCTGCCTTGCAGAGACAGCAGCCCCCTGGCGAGGTGTCATCCCCAAGCCCTCCCTGTCTTCCACACTACTGTGTCCCCCAAACCTGCGCACTCCTTATCATTCTAAGTGATCCTCATGGGCATTTGAGAATTTAGGGGAATGACTAAAGAAATGCATCTAGCATGTCATAGAAAACTCCTAACTTGCTTTTTTTTTTTTAAGAGATGGGGTCTCGCTATGTTGCCCAGGCTGGACTCAAACTTCTGGGCTCAAGGGATCTTCCTGCCTCAGCCTCCCAAGTACTATCTCTAAACCAGTTCTCTAGTTAACACTACAGTTAGGTGAGGGACCATTTTTAAGTAGATTTAGTTCCTTTCTATTTCTCAAGTTTTAGATTTTAAATGGAAATGTTTGAAAATCATTAGAAACAGCACAGCTACTTAGAAACCACTGCAAAACTATACAATTCATTTGATTATTTGATTTTTGTTTTCATTTTTGTTTTTTTTGCAGCTACCTGATGTGGTAGGAAAATCTTAAATCTCTTTGAAGGAGTTTCAGCTACTGAAACTTGGAATGTAGACACTGACTTTGAACTGACATCCTGTATGTTATCCTGATGTCTTAATTCGGTCCCTCTTGGATGACAGTTCTAAAACATAAATTTTTTCCTCTTCTAGCTCTGTCTAAAAGGTAGTGGTTTCAGAGATGTTCACTCACAATCCCAGACGATATCTCTGGAGTCCCACAGGCCATAACAGGGCAAAGGGGCTGATTGCCTTGCACTTTAAAAATGCATAATCTTAGATGTGGGAAGCCCACCTAGAAAAACTCAGTATGGCACAGACAGAAGATGCAAAAACTATCCCCAAACCAACAGCTTTGGTCAAGCTCAGCATTTGATACTGATTAAAGTGTACATGGCCCTTTAGGAATGAGAATGTGGGGTAGCATGAACAGCGCCCCCGGGCACACGTCAGTGAGGACAGATGAGGCGTCTTTATTTCTCAGCACAGCGGTAGAAGGAGACTGTCCAGCCTGCAGTGGTGCAGCAGTGATCAGGGAGGAAGACGCTTTGCCCTGCTGCTTAGGGACCGGATTGGAAGGGAGCACTATTTGGAGGAAAAGCAAGTTTGTGCAAGCATCAGTTCACGCCCATCAGGGGCGTTTGGTCATGGTCATGTCCAATACTGTGACAGCTTAGGTGACAGGTGGCCGTTCCTTCCTCATTCTCTCTGCTCATTCTTTCCAGCTGAATGGGCAGCTTCTAGGTGTTGCTGGTTCTTGAGGGAGATGAGATAGGTCCCAACTCCTGCCTTGAGAGCCCTGGAAATGCGTTCCTTGGTGCTGGCTGAAAATGGCGCTTGCAGGGGTACGTCCAGCAGCCTGGTCTCTCCTGTTCTCTTGACCTTCTCTCATCCTCTGTGGCACCCTGACCCCAGTGACCTCCTTCAAGTTGCAGAATTCCAGTCGCTGCAGGGAGGCGGGTGGCAGAACCCAGGAGCACATCCATCCCCTGTCTGCAGTTGACACCGTCTCCCTCCTGATGGCCCAGTCACTTTTGCTCCCTTCTAGCTCCTGGGAGCTCCCTTCAGCAGACTGTGGCCCTGCTCGGCCTCACGACCATTTCTGGAAGAATTCAGTGGTACACGAGGAGCGTGTTAAAAGTTTGAAAACCATAGGAGATAAAACTAAGAATTGCTTTTGCTTCATGTACAGTAAATACCTTTTCTTCTCTGTTATGTCTTTCATTTTTAGGAATCTGAAGCTTTATTCCTCAAGGCAATTAAAGCAAATCCAAATGCTGCAAGTTACCATGGTAATTTGGGTAAGAAAAATTTTCAACTTGAATTATATTGAAATTCTATGTAATTTTAATGAAATGGGTGCATTTCTATAAAATCAATGTTGGGAGAGGTTTCTTTCAAAGCTAAGGCAGTATTATCCTTCATAATCTGGTTTTAAAATGTGGTTTTATTATTACATTAAAAGGGTAGCAAAGTGATAGTCACATTTGCAAATCTTAGTGCATGGCCAGAACGATCCCAAAAATTGCCCACTCAGTTTATCGTTTTCTAATGATTAAGACTCAGGTGTTCGTTCTTTGTGTGAAGGATCCTGGAACGTTAAGCTGAGAAGTACTTTGGAAGTTTGCCTCTAACTTACTTCCTTTTCCTTCCTTCTTCCATAGTAGACCTTCTCCTTCCAGCCTGGTCTCCTCTGCTTTCCCACATCCCCTTAGGCTGTGGCTAAAAATGCATTTATAATCATTTATCCCCTAGAATTCATTCCTTCCATTTTTACGTCTCCATAGTTAAGATTTTTAGAGCACAGCCTGTTGGTGTTTTGAGTGCTGTCATGAGAATGTTTTTCGCCAACTCTGTTCTCCACCAGATTTGCTTTGTGCTTCTTGTCGCAGAAGTCACAAAGTATCCACGGGTGCCCGTGTAGATGGTTGGTTTTAGTAACAAAAGCACAATAACAATCAGAGGCTTATCATTCTAATAATTAGGCTTATTGGAACTGCCGTTTACGGGTCAGATCTTGATGGTAGAGGCCTTATTTCCAGGTGACAACAAATAAGCTGCTGCTTCACCAGAAGAGAAAGGGAAATCTTTACATAAAATGAGTAGCTGGATTTCTGCACCGTCAGGGCTCTAAGCAGTCCCTGGCCACGCCCTACCCTCCTGGCTACCTGGAAACTTCGCGACAGTCTCAATGACATTTAGTGTACTTTTTTTTTTTTAACTTCTTTATGTAATAGTGTTGCAACAGGCAGATGTATCCCATTGAAGTGCCCTAGACATAGCTGGCGGTGGTTAAATCGACAATCACCAGGGAGTGGGATTACAATAAACAGTTTTCAGTACAAACAATATTTTTTCAACACAATGATTTTGAGAACTATTTGCAAAGGTTCTGTAATATTTCTTTGCACACGTGGTGAGGAATACTGCAAGCTATTCAGAAGCATTTCCAATGAAATTCACCTCCTGCTATTTCAGCTGTGCTCTATCATCGCTGGGGACATCTAGACTTGGCCAAGAAACACTATGAAATCTCCTTGCAGCTTGACCCCACGGCATCAGGAACGAAGGAGAATTATGGTCTTCTGAGAAGAAAGCTAGAGCAAATGCAAAAGAGAGACGTTTGATCCTTTTTCCTTCATTTTTTGAGTTTGAGTGTGTGTGCATGAGGCATATCATTGACACTATGCGGTTAAGTTTAACCACTTAAGTCTTAAACATGTTGTTTATTTTTATTGTTTTTTTCTATGAAAACAAAGACATGCAAAAAGATTACAGCACCAGCAATATACTCTTGAATGCTTGATGTGATTTTTGCATTGAAATTGTATTTTTTCAGACAACTCAAATGTAATTCTGAAATTCCAAAAATAATCTTTTTTAATTAAACAGAAAAAGAGAAAAAATTATCTTGAGCAACTTTTAGTAGAGTTAAACCTGCATTTGGGATATGAGCCTCATTGTGTATGGACAGCACTATTAAATTTCTATTGTGGCCAAGAAGGGACAGACTGACTCCTACAATTTATATAAATATCCAGTGTGTCTGTATATTAGCATTTTTATTTAATGACAAGAACACAAATTAAGATTCTTGGTTTTTTAGTCTCTTTTTTTAAAACAATGTACTGTGAACTTCATTTGTAAGGAAATATTTATTTGTCTTTTTATGTTTTGAAGAGGGCAAATAATTGAGTGAGGACTGGAAATGTTAGCATCTAGTATAGGTATATGCTTTTCTTCCATAGGAAGAAATTGACTCCTGCAATATTTTTTTGGATTCTCCAACTTGTGCAGTTTCAATACATAGATTATGTAATAATCTTCATAAACTGCCACTATCAGTAGAAAATTCAAGCCATGTTTTGGCAAGAGTAGGCAGCCTGACACTTTTATTTTTGTTGTATACAGGGTTCACAGGCAACACATCTATGTAAGTTGCTTTTTTGTGTTTTTAATTGTAAAGCAACCTTCCATTTTGCTTAATGGAACTACAGACATTATCCAGAAAAATGCAAAATTTTCTCACTAAAGGAGCCACATTTGGGGAGTTTGTGGCATTTTTAAGAATTATTTTTCCTGTGTTATTTGGTCTGATTGTCATGCTTATTTGTTTTGCTTTGTTCTTCTCTATATGCTATTGGCTTAATGATTTATGCAATCTCTAATTTCTTATGCAGTAAAATTATTACACAAACTAGTATGAAAATGTCACATTGCCTTCTTAATAGATGATTTTCAAGTTAGTGAATTTTGTGTCCTCCTTTCCCTTAAAATGAAATCAAAAATGACCAGATCATCTTTTCTAGCCCGTGGCTTCTGTTTTTTTTAGGGGAGCATTTCACAGAATTGCAATAGAGTTACCCAAGTTCAGAGAACAGGGTGAACAGACTCATACTGAGATGAATTTGATTCTCCACACTCACTTTTTGGGGGGTAGATCTGTGTAGAGTTGTAAATCAGTAATTGTAAATAACGATGGTTGAGATATATCAGAAAAGGAAGTGCCGTGTTTCGAACATTTCTTAAATGGTCCCAAAACAACAGTAATAATTTATAGCTCTCTCAGGGGCAGAGGCTATCTTATTATTTATGTTCCTATAGTGCTTAGCTTGGTGTATAATAGATGCACTATATGCTTTGTTGACTGTTTTAAAGCAAATTTCTTTTTCTGAACCAGTCCTTGTCTTTCGAGAGTGAAGAAAAAATGATGTTTTTTGTAAAAGCCCCTTCAGGATCCATTTTTTTTTTCCTATTGATACTGCAAATCAAGACGTGCAAATCTGGACCGACCCCCGCCTACAGAACGAATTCCCTTAGCTTTCACTGCTTAGCTCTCGGGATTTCCATTGCAGCTGTTTTCTTTCCAGAGAAAACAGTCATTAATTTGATGGATATTTCAGGAAGTCTTTTATCTCTGCAGATTTTGGAAGTGCACCATGCCGGCTCTCTTTTCTGCTTTATCCGTCTTAAAGCAGCCACCCTCTTTATTTCCCGGGTTTCCTTCTGAACAAGGCTGAAGTAGAAGCCTGTCTCCTGGCTCCTCTCTTATTTGGTGCTTTTTAATGTTTTCATTACTAACGACAGTTGGGAGGCCAGTGTCAAAACAAACCTGGGGAAGTCACAAGGTTGGGAAACCTCATCGTCATCCTTCAGCTCCCCGATGGGCAGCAGCATCCACTCTGGACAGAGGGCTGGGGTTAGTGGTGGTTTGGTTTGTTGGTGTCACAGGTGTTACTGCCACATTTCTTCCCTGGCCTTTCCTTGCTCAGACTTTTCAGTTTAGATGGAGGCTTCCATTTGTTTCTTACAAGTTTCATGCTGTCAGAGAGAGCCTACCAGGCCTGGACAGGGCCCCTTGGGGTTCGGATTCTATCACATTTCTAAAGCAGGTTTTTTACATTCTATTTCAAATGACTGACTTAAAATATCATACAGAAGACTGAGTCCCACACCAAAGCAACAGGACACCTGTGTCCATATTTACACCCAACCAGCTTGGACTTTGGGGTGAAAAATCTGAGATTTGGGCCTTGGCTCTCCCACTGTGGCATCACAGGCAAGTCTTTTGGCATCGTTGAAGCCTGGTTCCCATCTGTAAAGTGGGGACCATAAAACCTCCCTCCTAGTGATAAGGTGCAAAGCTCTCGGCCTGGTAGACCCTCGATAAATGACAGGTTGGGTTTTTGAAAGAGGGTCTATGTTTGAAGCAGACAGATCTGGCCTTAAATACATTTATTCCCCCATTCTCTCAACAACTATTAAGTGCCTGCTATGTGTCAGATACTATCTAAGGCACCAGGAGTACAAAGGTGAGTGGAAGTGGACACGGTCTCTTGCCCTCAGCAGTGGATAGTCCAGTGAGAGACGATAGTTCTCAAGTGGTGATACGATGTGAAGAGGTAGGCCTGATCTAGCCTGAAGAATCAGGAAAGGGCTCCCTGAGAAGGTGGATTATAGACTGAGGTTCGGTAGAGAAGAAGAAGGTTACTCACAGCCAGTTCTCAATTAGGGGCGATCTTGCTCTCCAGTGGGTATTTGGCAAGGCCTGGAGATATTTTTGGTTGTTGCAACTGATTGGCGGGAGGAGAGGTGAGGGGGATGCTGCTATACATCCTACAATGCATAAGACAACCCCCCACAAAAAAGAATTACCTAGCTTAAAACAACAGCAGTATCAAAGTTGAGAAAACCTGGGCCATGCAGAAGAAACAGCATATGCAAAGGCCCTGTGGTGAGAAAGCTGAAGTCCGAGGAGCAGGGGAGGGGCACTTGACACGGCTGGCAAAGGTGACTAGAGCCCACTCAAAGCAGGGGAATGACATGATCATATTCATGTTTTGACAAGATCACTTTGGCTGCTGGTGGGGAAGGAATTGGAAAGAGACCATTCCAGGTGTCCAGCATTGAGATAAAGGTGGCTCAGTGTAGCCAAGTGGCAGTGGGGTTGAAGAAATGTTTAGGAGTCAGCTGGTGATGGATAGGAGGTGGGTGGTGAGGGAATGAGAGGTGCTGAGGACCCCACGCAGTTCAGGACAGATAGAAGCCATTGGGAGGGAGAAGCTGGCCTTAAACCAGAGAGAGAAGATTCTTGAGAAGAAAGAATGGGACGGGGCCCCAAATCAGGTGGAAATCTGATCATCTTCCCTACCAAACAGGAAATAAAGCTCCTGTATGCTAAGAGACTGGGACCAGTAATCAGAGGGGCAGAGGAGTGTCCTTTGTTCTTTGTTCTAAACCACAGGAGATGGCTCAACGGGATTGTCTGGGAAAAGGGCATGAGGTCATCTTCATTGGAGATAAGGCCGGCCAGGACCACCAACCATAAACAGGAATAGCCAGAGGCTGAAAACCCCCTTCAAAAGCTCTATATTTCTGCTTACGAGCAGGACAATGGTTCTTTAAGACGAGAGTCTGCCATCCTCCACATTTGCCGGCAAATTAATAAAATTTTCTTTTCCTCAAACCACTTGTCCTTATTTTTCGTTCAGCTTCGGGGAGAAGTACCAAACTTTTGGTAACACATTTGCGCAATCGCTAAACCCCAGTTGCAGAATTCATATTGGTCATATTACAAGAATGTCAACCATTCCAAGCCTCATATGAAAAACTTCCTCATATGAAAAAAGCAGATAATGTTTAACTTGCAAGGTTGCTGTGAAGATTAAAGTTAATATAATAAAATGTCTACAGCTGCACTTGAATTGAGCACTTGAAATGTGGCCAGGCCAAGCTGAGATGGGCTATAAGCATAAAATACATGCTAGATTTTGAAGACTTGATATGAAAAATTAATGTGAGATATCTCAATTTTCATGTTGATTAGATGTTGAGATATTTTAGATGGATTAAATGAAACATTAAAATTACTGTCTCTCTTTTTTTTTTTTTTTACTTTTTAGTGTAGCTACTAAATTTAAAATTACATCTGTGGTTTGCATTTGTAGCTCACTTTATATTTCTAATGGGCAGCATTCATCTAGAGCATAGTAGGAGCTAAGGATATGGTGCCTACCTAGCAACCTAATTCATTTTTTAAAAAGAACATTTATTGCATCTAATTATTGCAATCTTATTAAATTTTTAAAATTATTGGATTCCAACAAGGTCTACATTTCTCATCTTTGTCCCTAAGGCTTTCCTAGATGGAGCAGTCAGATGCCCTTTGGAAAACTGGATTCAGCATGCCTGTTGAGGTTACATGATTAGCAAATAGCCACAGCTGATCAAAGAGAATCTTCTTCGTAAACTAATTAGAGCTAATAAGTGTTAAAAGAATGAGAATTAAGAAATTATCCCTTTTTTTTTGGTTCCCAATGAACTATTAATAACCCCTTTCATATTGTCCTCGGGTAAGTTGTATTTTTGTCTTTTGGGTCCATCTTTTTAATATCTTTATTTAACGGGGAATTCCCTGGTGTTATTGCATGTTTTAGGTGCCTCCTTATCCCCATCTTTTCTCTCCCTGGAGTCACAATCCAAATTGCACTTTTGAGAGCTGAGAGCCTCCCTATCCTCTTGAGCTGTTTACTTAACTTCTGGAAACCTGCCTTCCTAAAGCTTTTGATCTGAGTCTAATTGCTCCTGCACAGCCGTTCCTGTGTCGGCTTTCACACACTCACTGTAGAGCCACTTTGTCCCACAGTTGCTATTATTTTCACTTTACTAATCGACTTCCATTTGTTGATTAGAAATAGGTTGTTCCAGTTATCTATTGCTCCAAAACATAGTGGCTTAAAATAACAATAATTGATTTTGTTCATTGTGATGGTTCATTTCATGTTTCAACTTGGCCGGGCCATGGGGTGCCCATATATTTGGTTAAACATCATTACCCTGACTGATACACATGCATCTGCAAGTTGAGCTGGATTGGTCCCAATAGCTCCTCTCTTGCAGCCTCCTGCATAAGCTAGGGTGGCACAAAGGCTGGGGCCTGCGGTCCTCTGAAGTCTTGCTCACTCACAGGTGTGGCAGTTGATGCTGGCTATTGGCCATGACCTCCTCAGGGACTGAGACCTGGAATATGACACCTGGCCTCTCCGTGTGGATGCTTAGGCTTCCTCACAGCATGGCGGCTGGGTTCCAAGAGGAAGGTATATTGCCTTTTCTGACCTAGCTTTGGCAGTCACAAAGTATCTCCTGCCATAGTCTTGGGTTCATTCAGCTTCAAGGAGAGGAACATAGACCTCACTTCTCTGGGAGGCATGTCAACATCACGTTGTAAAAAAAGCACATGGAATGGAAAATTTTGTTATGGCCATCTTGGAAATATAATTTCCCAGGTAGGTCTACAGTAGTGTTTACCTTCTATTTCTAGACTATTCTTTGAAATTGTCAGTAAGACAAGTCAGAATCTTGACAGAGGCTCTGCCAAATACTACATCCAGCAGGTATTCACATCATCACCAGAGCATCCTTCCACTCTGTGTTGCATTGGTGCCAATTTGGGGATTTATATTTTGAGACGCATCATTCGTTTCCCCCACCCAAGCAAATAGACAGTAGTGAACTGCTGCAGTAATATCACAGATTGCCGTTTCTCTTTCCATCCTCTTTGGGTTAGCTTCTGCCTCTAGCGTCGTAAGTTTCCACACAGGTGTCTCTCTTTTGATTAGAGTGCCTTCCTCAGAGGTCTCTTTCATTAAACCGGGTATAGCTTTTCAAAGTCAAAGTTCATCTTGAGTCACATCCTACCACATTTTGGGTTGGTGTCACCAGAGGCAGAGATTGGAGTGATGCTGCTACAAGCCAAGGAACACCGGGATTTGTATAAGCATGCAAAGCAGCTCACTTTTGTAATTTCTTTTTCAGTGGACATCTTTATAAGATTTCATTTTTTCTTGAACCTAGAGGTCATGTTCATGCTCGTGTTTCTTGAACCTAGAGGTCAAGCTGAAAGAGACAAGGAAGGATTCTCCCTTAGAACTTTTCAAGGGAGCGTGGCCCTGCTCACCCCTTGATTTCAGACTTCTGGCCTCCAGAACGGTGGGAGGACACATTTCTGTTGTTTTAAGCCAGTTTGTGGTACCTCGTTATGGCAGCCCTGGGAAACTAATAGGACAAGTAACTTAATCTTCCAGCACCTCAGCTATAAAATGGGGAATACTACTACCATTTTCATGGAATTATTGGGAAGTTTAAATGAGAAAAGTTATATAAAGCCTTGGGCTGGTGCTCGGCATATAAAAATATTTGACAAATAATTAAAGGGTGCAACCACTCACTTTTCCTGTTTTTATCCTGTAATTCAATGACCCAGAAACAATCTCAGATTTATATTTTGATCCCTTATTTTCTAAGTCTGATTAGTTCAAGTGCTTTAATCTGTTACATTGTTTATCAAAACTGCCTTGAGTGTCCTACATGTCTAATCATTTATTTTTAAATATGTGGCATTTCTCAAGGACCAATAAAGCTTTCTTCTTCCTACTTATAATTAAGTGTTTGAGAAAATGTTTTCCCTCTTGATCTAAATTGCACTTTTATCCATCTTTTAAAAACAATTTTGTCTCAGCAGTTAAATTTCAGTAGTATTCATTTTGATGGCTAGACGTGAGATTTGTCTTGAGGAATAGCAAAACTGCTCATTTCTAGAACTTTCTGATAAAGTATATAGATGACAGTTTTTACAGTACTGGCCTAGAAAACTGCAGACCTCATACAACAAGGAGATGGGGTGGAAAGAACACGGGAGCAGGTGTGGGAGATCTATCCTAGGGTCACTTTCACTGGCATGTCTTTTTTTTAAGCTCCAACAATTCAGTTAGATACAAACAATTCCAACCCTGAGGTTAGTTACCTGGACCCTGGGAAGAGTCACTAAATTACTCCACATCTCAGTTGCTTCTAATAAAAATAATGATGGTGGTCCCTGCTTTGGTTAATTTCTCCTCTATGAAATGAGAAGGTTGGACTAAACCAGCGGCCTTCAAACATGACCTCTAGGTTCAAGAAAAAATGAAATCTTACAGAGATGTCCACTGAAAAAGAAATCATAAAAGTGAGCTGTTTTGCATGCTTATATAAATCCTCATAAAAATCTGTTGTGAAATGTAAGAATGTTTGAAATTCTAACACCCTTGTGGAAATAAAGTATTTTGAAGGTTTCTAGTCCTGAGATGGCCTGAGAAGGTAATACCCGAAAAAGTAAAATTCTGCCCCTGCCATACATCATCAGGCCGAGCTAGCACCGGCAACGACAGCTGCCAAGTGAGCAGGAAACATGTCTTCCAAGGACATGATGATGTTGTCACAGGTCAAATAACTCCCTTCTTTGAGTGATTTCTGCTTTCTAACTCACCAAGACAATTCTCCTTCTGGAAAATCATTGACTATCAGAAACTCTGTTGTTTGAAACCATCGGTAAGAGTGAAACATACCACGCTTGCCTAATGGATCCAAGATGCTTTGAAACCAATGAGCAGCCTCCATTTCCAACCCAGGCGCAGAGCTCCACTGAAAGGGTTTCTGGATGCACTGTAATCTGTAATCTCCAAGGATGTAGGACCCCGGGCCCACCCCGGAACCATAGTGACATTTAAGGTTCAGACCTGATGTTGACCCTTTGGGCTCAGCCCTCTTTGCCTTAAACCTGTCAAAACACTGTGTCCTTTAAAGTTCACCTAAACTCGACCCCTCCCCCAAATCTCCAAACTTCATGTTTGTTTGCTGAGGGATCCCAGGGTTCCTCGGGTCTGAGTTTCCCCTCGGTGCAGGGAGCCAATAAATCTGACTTTGTCCAGCTACGGTTTTGTTCCTGATGGTCTTTGATTGGGCTAAGACAAGTCACTTGCTAATCAAAAAACCTTGGTCAAGTCGTCTAACAGCATAACCTCATCTGCAAAAGCAGAAGAAATTCTCCCTGGCCTTTACTATACAATGCATGAGCAAGGATCAAACTGAGCGTGTATATGAAAGCTCCTCGGTGAAAGAACTACATATGTAGGATCATTTATTAGAACTAGTACTTTTAACAAAGAGGTTCAAGTATAAAAGAAATGATTAGTCCTGATAATCCACACTTGGTGGTACAATATCCAGCTTCCCTGGTTTAGCCTTCATGTGAAAGAGTGATTTCAGCTCAGCTGGATGTGAGTTTGAGTCTTTGCAATCTTGTTGATTGGCAGTGTAGCTTTGAGTGAGCTACTTTGCCTCTCAGAGAGCCGTTTCACAGGTAGAATGGGAATGACAATATCTGGCTCATGCTATTGTTCAAAGGATGAAATGAGAACAGCCCTACTGTGCCTGGCCCAGGAGGCACTCAACATGTGTTCATCCCCTACCGACCACCCAAGGGAGTCAAGCTACACTTCATTTTGTCATTTCTACATTACAATACCAGGTTGGCATTATTCCCTTTAAAAAGTTACTGTTTGGATAGCGGGGTCCAATAACTTGATTCCAGTTTCGAGAACAATGGCAGCAATGTGACAGGGTTAGAGATAGGTTGTGGCTTGGCTATGGCTTTTTGCAATGTAATTAGCTTTGATCATAGTGGATGGCATATTTGGTTGATCTAGTTACTTCTGAGAATTCTACCCATTATCCTCCTATTCATGATTAGGGATTTACTCACCAGAACTAATGAAATAATCTCATAGAGTGCTTTTAGTCTTTGCTTATTATTCTGGAAATTACAGAAGACAGGCAAGAATAGCATAAACCATCACAACCACAATTGCTTAGAAAATTGCTTAGAAAATCTTAATTGCATATACTATTTAGAAAAGATACTGCTTATCTTCTGTGGAGAAAAGGTCAATGACTTATTCAAAGAAAGCTGACAGCAACCCACATCATCTTTAAAACATTAATTCCAGAAATACCAGGATTGAATTTAATGTGAGTGGTTGGGCGTGGTGGCTCACGCCTGTAATCCTAGCACTCTGGGAGGCCGAGGCAGGAGGATCGCTTGAGGGCAGAAGTTCGAGATCAGCCTGACCAAGAGTGAGACCCTGTCTCTACTAAAAATAGAAAAAATTAGCTGGGCAACTAAAAATAGAAACAAAAAATTAACCACGTGTGGTGGTGTGTACCCGTAGTCCCAGCTACTTGGGGGGCTGAGGCAGGAGGATCACTTCAGCCCAGGAATTTGAGGTCGCTGTGGGCTAGGCTGATGCCATGGGACTTAAAGCCTGGGCAACAGAGTGAGACTCCCTGTCTCAAAAGAAAGAAGAATTTAATGTGACTGAACGTAGCTTCATGAGGTTGCTTTTCTCCACTCCTTAACTTCTTTGCTATGGAAATTGTTTAGCAGTGAGACCTGTTGTACCAACTAAAATAACTTCACAAAATGAAAATAAATAATAATTCTGCTGCTTTCAAATTAAACAAAAAATTTAAAGAACCAGGTAAGGTTCTTGGAAGTAAGAAATCCAATGATTTGCAGAATATATGCTATTTTCTATTTTTTGAAGACAGATTTTCTAAATTAGCCTAATTAATGGCTCCTATGTTGAAACTGCAGAGTCTTTTTGTTAAGTTCATATTGATTTACATAGGGAAATGATCAAAAAGTAAACTTCAGCCAGGCTTGGTGGGTTGCACCTGTAGTCCCAGCTTCTAGGGTAGCTAAGGTAGGAGGATCACTTGAGCTCAGGAGTTTGAGGGTGCAGTGAGCCACGATCCCACCACTATACCTCAGCTGGGTGACAGAGCAGGACCCCATTTCCAAAAAAAAAAACCAAAGTGAACTCAATTAAATAATTGAAGACCTACTCTGTGTGCCATGGTGTGAGACGCTTGAAACATACACACAAAGGGATTTAGGCCTGGGCTCCAGTAGAGTCACATAAATCAACTGTGACAGAAAGGAGAGGAAGGTGTTGAAACAGAAGCTGGAGCAAGAGACAAAGTTTGCAGGGTGGGCAAAGTTTTACTGTAAAAGAGAAATTAGTAAATATTTTAGTTTGTTCAGGCCATATGATCTTAGTGGCAGCTATTCAATTCTGCCACTGTCCCGAAAAAGCAGTCATGGAAAATATGTAAACAAAGGAGAATGGCTGGGTTCCAATAAAACTTTATTTACAGACACTGAAATTTGAATTTCAAAAACTATTATTTTTCTTTTGACTTTTTCCCAAGCATTTAGAAATGTAAAATTCATTCTTGGTTCAAGGGTCGTACAAAGCCAGGTGGTGGGTTGGATTTGGGCTACAGGCTATTGAGGGCCCAAGACGACTTTTTAATAATTTCTAGAATATCTCAGTACCTTTTATAGTGTTGTTCAGTTGGACTTGAAGATCTCTATATAGCCTCTCCTTTTCGTTGTTTAATTCACATTATAACTATTAGTATAATTTCAAGAGATGACCAAATAATTAGGATTAAAGACTATTTGTCAACTCCTTGGAGTTGACACAGGAAATGTTTGCTGAGCTTTGAGCTCGTGCTTAGCAGTTTGCTGGCTGTGTGGCCCTAGACTGGAGGGTTGGGGAGATTGAAAAAGGCAAAGCAAACCGACCAGAATAAGCAGAAAACTGCCCGAAGATTTTTCTCAGGCATTCTCACACAGGGTGAGCTGAACCCTTTGCATGAATGACTCAACTACACCAAACTGACTTGGCAAGTCAACCCATTTCCTAAAACCACCTGAGCAGTTGCTTGCCAAGGCGTCCTGGGTAACGGACCAACCCTAACCTGAGAAGCCCAGCACTTGCCTAGACCGACCAATCCATTGCCTTAGACACTTTGTGACTTTTTTGTCCCTATGAGGGAATTCCCCTGCATCCTTGTCACCTGGGCCCCCAGGTGGCATTGTGTACACCCAAAATGAACAACTTATCTAGAGAAAAATTCCCCTTCAGCATTTAGTTCTCACTCCTCTTCATTTCTGGGAATCAAATTAGTCCTGGGGCCAGGTGATAAGTCATCCGTTCCATTGTTTCCTGCGACCACAGTTCTATTCAGAAGAGGAGAACTGGTTAATAAGCGGGCAGTGAGACTGTGTGATTATCTGTGCCCGGTGTGGTACCGGTGCTGAGTGTGCATGCTCAGGTGTGAGGCCTTGGCGGGGTGTGTACCTGTCCTCTGTACAGGATGCATCCCCAGGTGCATCTATCTGATGTGGTGTGTCCCCAAGTTTATGGAGTCCTTTGTGAGTCTGTGTGTTTGATGTGGCGTGGGCCAGGCGAGTCCGGGTCCAACATGGACTCACGGCTGAGCCGCGAGCCCAGGTGTGTTAGGGTGTGCGTGACTGGTGTGGGTCGTCCCCAGGTGTGTGGAGTTGGCTACGCTGCGTTTGCGGCGAGGCGTCCCCGTGAGCCGGGCGCTGGGGGGTAGAAGGAGACGGGCGAGCGGCCGAGCCCCGCGTCCCGCCTGCAGGGGGCGCCGCCCGGGGCGGCCTGGGTGCCGCGCGCCCGCCCCGCCCTGCATTTCCGCTCCGCGGCCCCGGCGGGCTCTGACCGACGGCCCCGGCTGGGCGGCAGGTGAGGCCCTGTGCGCAGGCGGGGACCGGGGGACAGGGTGGCCCCGCCCCCCGCGCGGCGCGTCCCGGGCACCGCGGGGTGTCGCTCCCAGCGCGGCGTCTGGGCTGAGCCCCGGCACTCGGCGTCCCCCCGGGCGCGGCGGGGAGCGAGGCCTGGGGCGCGGCCTGCGAGGCCCGCCGGGAGGGAGGGGACGTGTGACCAGTTGGCCCAGTTGCTCCACGGGAGGCAGCGGGACGCGATTGCGAAATTGGGTGAAGGGCAGAAAAAGCTAGGAACTGGCTGCAAGCCTAGGCGCTGCTCGTTCCTAGTGAAGGAAAAGTGATGACTGTTCAGAAGGTGGTCATAAAGGGACCTTTGAGCTGAATGAGGCTAACACTTTTCGGAAATTCTGGTTTTAATTTTAGAGACACCTGTTTGTGAGGAGACCAGAAGCTGCATTAAAAAAAAAATCTAAAAACTAATGACATTTGCGAATTTATTATCTTAGGTTTCTTTGGAGTCATTAGTGAAACACCTGAATTCCTTGGAGACCTTTCTCTTACTGCCTTGATTACTAAGTATGGTTATCATTGGTGCTTTACTTTGTTGGCCAAGGGTAGCCACGATCTCACTCGAAATCCAACATAGGTGTTTTTTGAACACAGCTTCTTGACACCAAGCTTAAGTGATTAGTACTGAAGTGTCAAGAAAATGCACTAGCCTTGGAGCCTTTAAAAAAAAAAACTCAGGTTATTCGTTTTGCTTATTGCCACAGGGAAAAATCATGAATTAAAAACTAAAGGACTGGGAGGCCGAGGCGGGAGGATCGCTCGAGGTCAGGAGTTGGAGACCAGCCTGAGCAAGAGCGAGACCCCCATCTCTACTAAAAATAGAAAGAAATGGTCCGGACAGCTAAAATTATATATATAGAAAAAAATTAGCTGGGCATGGTGTTGCATGCCTGTAGTCCCAGCTACTTGGGAGGCTGAGGCAGAAGGATTGCTTACGCCCAGGAGTTTGAGGTTGCTGTGAGCTAGGCTGACGCCACGGCACTCTAGCCCAGGCAACAGAGCGAGACTCTGTCTCAAAAAAAAGCCCAGAAAAACTAAAGGATATCTCTAAATCAGTTGGATTGACATATATAAAGTGTAGGTCTTGCAGCGTGCAGGCACACACAGGCACACACATTCTTATGTACCTTTACCTGTAAAGGAAGACTTTTCCCTGACCCCATTCAATTTATTGAAATGCTAATAGGGAGTTAGTGAGGGAAATGCAGTTTGCCCTCATTTTCCCCTAGAACCTTGCTTTCCTGAAATTACTGCCAGGAGAAGCCCGATTTTCCTGAATAAGCAGACCACTCCACCATAGCAGAGAGCATTTGTATTTTAAAAGCCAAGTTTGCAAAGTTAATTTCTAATTGGTAGATTTTTGTATGGACTAGTTGTTGACCTTACTAACCAGGGCCATAACTATTAATACTAGTCCTGGAGAGAGTGGTTATTCCTGGTGGGCTTGGACAGTGGGTAGCAATAAGTAGAATAGAAGTGTGATAGAAACCTGTATACTTAACTTGTTAAATTTTTCATTTTACTCTTTATTTGACATAGTGAGTGAGATCTCTTGAAAGCTCCAATTCATGTCTGCTCTTGAAGTGGAGTCATCGGAAGGCTTTGTACCCGCTGCCAGCCAGGACCTTTACTGGGGGTCAGGACACCCCGCAGGCTGGCATGGAGGTGTAGTGCAGGAGTGTTTGAAGAGGGACTGGGCTCAAGGAAAGGTGACAATAAGGACAAAATCAGTGATCTTAGCAGTCCTCTCTAGAACATTCTTCATCTGGGCAAACCTTAGATAGTAGGGATTTTACTAAGAGAGCCTCAGTTAAACGTGACAGCTCAGCATCTTGCTGAACAGGAATTTGTTACTCAGTTGAAGGTCTCTATCGTCAGCAAAACTGCCCAGGGCAAGATAGCCTTGTTTTGGCTGTGAGGACCTACCCTGGAACTCTGAGCTGTATAGGCCAAGCTTGCTCCAGGTGATGTGTTATGATACCCCCTCCAGTGGATTTACAGAAAAGATCTGGCTATTGGAAGTCTCGGGTTCGTATGGCATTGTGAGATAATAGACGTGGTAAACAGCTGAAATGCTAAGAAGAGTGAAAGCAGAGGCAGTGTGCCCTTGGAACCCAGAGGTGATTGCACAGCAAAGGCCGTGGAGAAGGCCCCATTTGGAACAGACTTTAAGCAGAGAGTGAATTTTTATACGCAGAGGAGTGGAAAGGGGTGTTCCTGGTGGAGGACACCTTGAGCAAAGGTAAAAAGCTTAAAATGAAACTGTGTTGAGAGAAAAGCGAACAGCTGGTTTGCTGAGTGAGGCTGGACTCCGTGTGGGGAGGGGTGCAGCCAAAGGGGTGCCTGGAAAGAAAGGCACCCCTTTCTTTCCTAATGAATTTCCTAATATCTATCAAATAGATTTCACAATTCTTATTTGACCATATCTGCTTTATATATATATATATATATTTTTTTTAGTTGTGGTTGAAGTTTAAAGCAGTTCATTCCAGACAACATAACATTTCACACCTAAATAATTCAGTGTGCACCTCCAAAGAAAGGGCATTTTCTGGTATAACCATAATACCATTATCACCACCCAGTGAAACTGACAATAATTCTTTGAGTTTTCTAAAACCCAATCCATGATCAGATTTTCCTGATTGCTTCAAAAACACGCTTATCTTTACTGTTGGTTTGTGTGAATCCAAATCCAAATGAAGAACCACACATGATATTTTGTTGAATATCTGCTGTCTCTTTCAACCTAGGGCAGGGGGTTGGCAAATTTTTTCTGGGAAGGGCCAGATACAGCTTTTTTAGGCTTTGCAGGCCACGTGGTCTGTGTCATAACTGCTCAGCTCTGCCATTGGCATGCAAAAGTAGTATTCCAAAAGGTTATATGGAAATGAATGAGCATGGCTGTGTTCCAATAATATTTAATTTTCAAAGGTTTTTGTTTTAAAACCCACTCGAAGGCTGTACTTATCCACAGGTCATAGTTTGCTGACCCTGGTCTAAAGCAGTCCTGGTGGGTTTCTTTAATGCCAATGTTTTATTGATGTCACTCGGTTGATTGCCTACAGCATGATGTACATTCAGGATTTATTTGGCTGCTTTTTGGGTAGTATGGTTTAGCTTGCTCCTCTCTCCCGTCTATTTGCTGTAAACTGGAAGTTAGATCTGAAGGCTTAATTAGGTTCATGTTCACCATTTTTGGCAAGTCTACTTCAGAAGTGGTTTGAGTTCTTTTAAATCTAAATTTATCAGACTTTAAAAGACTTGGAAACCCTCAGCAAGGAAGCTCAACATTACTAAAATAGGCTTTGCCTGATGGCTGAGAACACACTTTTTCTTTCCTTACTTGTAGGAGAGGATGTAGCTGTTTTTTCTGAAGGAGGTCGAGAACTTCGAACCCCTTCTCTAGGTCATTGGAAACTTTATTCAAGGCATTCCTTGGCCCCTTGAGTGTGTGGGCCATGTTTTTCCACTGAATGGAAATACTTTCCTTCATTGTGTCTGAGATTGCCTTCTAATGGAGAATTGACTCATTTGTTTGCTTTTAAGCTCCTTATCTCTTAAACACTCAATTTTCTTCTGTTGACTTCCTCTTATCTCACCTCCCAGCAGGTCTAAGAACTGGATATTTGGGCCACATAGACTTTCTGGTCTCTGTGTGAGTTGGCACGCTTTTCCCTGTGTCCTGTGGAAAGATTCTGAAGCTTCTAAGACTCACTGTGGTGCTGGATTCCACCGCAACACATTTCTGAAGATACAGGCTTACAGGTGAGAACTGTTATCCTCTATTCTAGAATGTTCATTGTTCCTAAGTTCTACAGCGCCAGAGAAAGTATGCTGATACATAGTGCCAGCTGGAAGCTCTTGTCTTTTTGTCATTTAAGAACAATAGGGGGAAACGGTACGTTCATTCCTTTATCCATTTTTATATTAGATATTATTTTTTATTTATCTTATTTATTATTATTAATATTTTTATTTATCTTATTTTTATTTATTATAATAAAACTTATTAAAATAATAAAACTTATTATTATTTATCTTATTTATTAGAATTATTTATACATTGAGAATACTAATTTTTTGTCAAATATATTACAACTATTAATATTTCCCTCCCCCTTTTTATACTTTGTGTACAATATGCTCTGCAGAAAATTTTAATTTTATATAGTGAAAAGTGTTAACCTCCCCTTTACAGTTTCTTTGTTTTCTGTTTTGCTTAGAAAGACTTGCCCATTTTAAGATTTCTTTTTAAAATCCATGTTAACGCAGATAAATGAACATGTACTGAATGCTAGAAACCTGTGATTCTGAAAAAGAATGCTGTTGAAGGGGGACTTTTTCCACCAGATAATATAATACCAAGCTAATTAAATGTGGGCATTAAGATTGGCATTAAGATTGTGTGGATAAATGACAAAGATGGGAGATGGGTATTTAAGGAATCGTTATATCATTACCCCTAGTTTTGTATATATTTGACTTTTCATAGTAAAATGTTTTCTTTAAAGAAACAGTAGTGGGAAAATGCATCTTTGTCCCATTTGTTCATATTCAGCAGCTCTTTATTAAGCCATTCTGGACACTGTGGGTATTGTGTTAATAAATGCACAAGGTCTTAGAACTTATGTTTCTTACATGGGAGACAAATATTAGTGTCATGGTTAAGGGCACCAACCCCTGTGTCTGACTGTCTGGCTTCTAATCCGGGTACTCCCACTGACTAGCTGGGCAATTTTGAACTTTTTAATTTAAAAAATCGGGATAATAGCCTTCTGGAGGCTCTAGGGGGAATCTGTTTTCTTTCCTTCCCCAGCTTCTAGAGGCTGCCCACACTCCTTGGCTTATTGGCCCTTCCCTCCATCTTCAAAGCCAACAGTGTTGCCCCTCTCTCACCCTGCTTTCATCATCACGTCTCTCTTTGATCTGGGCCAGGAGGAGTTTTCCACTTTTAAGGATGGATGTGATTAGGTTGGGCCCACTTGGATAATCCAGGTTAATCTCTGCATCTCAAGATCCTTAACTTTAACCACATCTGTGAAGTCCCTTTTGCCGTATAAGATGATATATTCACAGGTTCCAGGGATTAGGATGTGAACATCTTTGTGGGGGGAGGGGCTGTTATTCTGCCAGTCACAGATTTGAAGAGATGAAAGGAGGTGAATGTGGCTAAAGCATTGGCAGGGAGGAGATGGGATGGAAAAGGGAGCGAAGCAGAGAGGGTCATACTAAGTTTTGAAGTTTATCTCAACAGCAAGAGGAAGTCATGGTCAGATTTACTGCCCCAAACCTGGAATCAGCCCTTTCTTCAAGGCGCCCTGGTTAGCTGTTTTAAATTGAAAAATGGTATTTAGAGACCATGATCTGGACCATGGGGTGCTCATTGCTATTGGGTTGGCAGTTATTGTTAAGCCATTTCCATGGATAGAGAGGAAAACATTGTTTGGGATAAAATATTTCATGAGTTCATGCTGATAACTTCCAAGTCTGTTTCTGGACTACAGGGTTTTTTTTGTTTATCATCATAGATCTTATATGCATACCTCTTTCTTCCACTCCAAAAATCTCAGTTCCCAACAACAGTAGCATAATTGGTCATTTGCTTTATCCTTCACCACACAAAGAATCGCTGCTACCAGGGGTGTGGGTTTGGGGAGGAAGACCAGTAGGTAAAGTGCTGTTTCATCACATCATATCGAGGCTATATACTGTCAACGTGACTTATCCCTTTTGCTGTTGACCTTGATGACCTGTCTGACGTAGTGTTTGTCAGGTTTGTCTGCTGTAAAGTTACACTTTTCCCCTCTATTCATACTGTACCCTTTCAAGGAAAGTCACTGTGAGCACCCTGCACTTAAGAAGGGAGGAGTTAGGAGTTATGTTTCACCTCCTTGAGGGTGAAGTATCTACATAAAGTATTTGGAATTTTTTCTGCACAGATTTCTCTATTTTCTCACATTTATTCAGTCATTTATATCATTATGGACTCATGGATATTTATTTTATACTTTAGGTTATAATCCAGTACTGCCTATTTTGTTCCTCAAATTGTTCCTGCTTTACCCATTGGGAGCTCTCTCATTTGGCATCTGTGTCCCTCTGCCATAACTCCCATTATTGTGCATTGGTTGGTTATTTATTTATTTTTGAGCACTTCCTTGCTTTCTAGCCCTACTAGATGTTCCAGATTCATCTTATATATTCCCTGCACCAGTCTTAGAATCGGCCATTTCTCCAAGGAGCCTCAGTTCTGTCTATTGGAAATGGTAGTAGAAACCAAGAGCTGGATGCTGGGTGTGCTCATTTCTACTGCAGTGTCATCACTTTTGAGTCCCCTCAGCTGACAGAACAAAGAACCGTATAAGTAAACTAACCTGTGTATATGCACATATGTATAAATACTTCTGTGTGTAGCCATCTGTGTCTGTAGTAAGCTAGACTTGAGTTCACACTGGTGTCTCCAGCTGTCATCCTTTACCACATGCACCATGGGCCTGTCTGTGACCTCCCTCTCCAGCAGTGGGAAACCTGGCTCTCTCCATCGGCCATTTCCTTACTTGTTCGGTGCTCATGTCCATGTATAGCAATATCAGAACTTCTAACTCGTAACCCTCTAACCAACTTAGACCAACCAACTGGACCAACTACAGTCCAGTGTTTATGTACAGTTCCTTTTACCTTTAGTCCTGAAACTGTGGACTGGGCCAGTTACTTTCTTTGGGCTGATTGAAATGAGACCGTACTACCTTGAGAATATCTTACCTGTCAGATCTACAGCATGGAGATTCCATGGCTTCCCACAGCAGTTCTTCTGTCACTTAGACACCCTGGCTGTTGTAGCACACTGAGCACACGAAGCCAGGTCAGCCTTTGCTATCCTGACTTGATAGAAGAGTTACTTAGTAACTGTATTAGTTTTCTAGGGCTCTCATAGCAAATTACCACAAACAGGGAGGTTTAAAACAACAGAAATTTATTCTCTCACAGTTTACAGAAATCCAAAATCAGAAATTAAGGTGTGGGCAGGACCACACTCCATCTAAAGACTCTGTGGAAAACCTTTCTGGCTTCTGGTGGCTCCAGGCCTGCCTTGGCTAGTGGCTGCATAACTCCAGTCTCTGCCTCCGTCTTCACTCGGCCCCCTCCTCTGTGTCTGTCTGCTCTTCTGTCTCTCATGAGGACATTTATCATTGGATGTAGGCCCCCCCCTCCAATAACCCAGGATGATCTCTAATTAATCACACCTGCAAAGTCCCTTTGCCATGTTAGGTAACATATTCAAAGGTTCTGGGGATTAGGACGCGGAGGACTTTATTCAGTCTACCTCACTTTGCAATACAATAGTCACCGCAGAATCTGAGCCACTCGCCAGGCTTTTTGTGGCAGGTACTTTAAGACCAGGTGCTAATAATCCTCCAGGTGTGTTCAGGCTACTCTTCCACGCAGGTCCTGTTATTACCCTTCAGGTCACTCCTTCCTTGGCATTGAAAGGAGGGGCCTTTGGATGAAAGGAGACTTTGGTTCCACACGTGAAATCCTTTCTTCAGAGCTCAACTGAACTGCGGTCAGAAGCCTTCTTCGACTCCCTCTTCTCCCCATCATAAGGGTCATGGCTGACACCCTGTGACAAAGACAGGTTAACAATAGAAAAGCATAACAAACACGTTTATTTAATCATAGTTTTACATGGCATGGAAGCTTTCAGAACAAAAACTCAAAGACACAGGGCGGCTGTCCGTATTTATGCTGAGGTTCGGTGAAGCAGGACAGCCATGTAAAAAATGCGGTTAGAGAAAAAGGGTATGAGCTCATGGAAATAGACCGAGTGGGGAAATGCAGCCAGGCCTGTCTGTTTGGATTCTTCTTGGCCTCTCCATTGTAGCATTTCCTCCTTCCAGGCATGGGGCAGGACCCCTCTGGAATGAGGGTCTCATTCCATAATTTCTTTATGACCCCCTGTTACACAGAAAGGCAGGGGGAAGATTGGAGTCCTATTTTTAGGGTTCTTGGCTGGCTTTGGAAGAGGTCCGGCTTCTAAGATCCGCCTTGGGGAAGAGGGGTTATGGTTTCTCTGGCTAGCCTCGGGGCAGAACGGGGGCCAGAGACGGGAGGGTGAGGTAAGGTCAGAGAGAAACTTTGCTTCCGAGGCCTTCACTTTGGGGTACCCTGGTTTTTGAACCCCCATCCACCCCACAGCTGTGGGAACTCCTGCCCCTGCACGCTGTTGATGTTTTGCTGCAGCTGCTATTGTACTTATTTAAATTTCATGTTATTTTGTCTTGTGTGATTAATTGTTTTTCATACGAGCCTGAACACTGCTGGACTGTGAGCTCTGGTTGGATGGGAACCACGCTGTCCTCATATCGGTTCCACCACAGTGCCCTCCGCCTCGTGGCACCTGGTAAGAAAGAATTCATTTCCAGTTAGTCTAGAGTGTTTTTATGGAACTCTGATGTTTGGAGTCATGCCAGAGTAAATGAATTAGAGTGTGGAAGAGTAAATGAGACAGAACTTCTCATACGATGATGCTGTGCTCATGTCTATCTGTTCAGATTACACTTTGGAGTGTTCAGTTCCTCTTCCTGCTTTTGCCATCTGCATTTAGGTATATGCAGCAGATAAGTTAATGAAAGTTATTAATATTTCTACATCTCATGTTGGTTTCACTAACTTATGAGCATTGAGGTTGGAACAGTGTTGTTTGAGTCATTATTTTTGAGAATAATCACCACCGCCTGCTTTGAATTACTCTTTCTCCTTTGATACTGTTTTCTGCAAAGTTGGATACAGATTATGAAAGCCTAGTAAAAGCTTATGAGAGGAAATCAGTGTATCTTATAAATGAATAAAGAACGATTGGATGGCATTCCTGGAAATATTTACAAAGTCTAAGTCACTGTTAATGTGACAATCAGATGAAGAATTGTGAACAGCAAGATCTTTTACAATGGATATCAGGTGGATTCACAGATAAACCAGGTGTACCAGTGTCCCAGCGCATGAGATCCGCTGTGATACACTGTGAATATACCAGCTGCAAGAACTTTCCAGAAGCTTGGTTCCTTGCTACCGCTTACTAGGTTTCTCTAGTCTCTGTGGTCACTTTCCATCTGTGCTAACCTGCAAGTGTGTGGAGCAAATGGAACACATTCTGAACTCCAGTGGCCCAGGTTTCAGTGGAGAGGGGGCGGGTGTAGGTGTTTTATAGTGTTGCTTTGGCAGAATGACTAACAAAGCGCCGTCGGTAACAAACACTGGCAGTGTTTGGGATTAAGCTGCAGAGGCAAAGGCAGCGGCTGTCTCTCATGGAAAGCAAAGAGCACTCTTGGTGCTCAGATTTCTCTGTGACTTGGCGGTGTCAGTATCTCCTTATCAAATGAATGGTTTTCAAAGTCAACTTTGTGATCCAGGCCTCACTTAGAAAACATCTATTTCCCTTTCCTGTCTTTTTCTTCTGGTCTTTTAGTTGTGCCTGAGTAAATAGCAAACCCCTGATGAAGAAAGGCAAGTGGAAACATCATCCTGCCCTTTCTGCGTAACAATTAGGTACAAACTGGCTTTAGCTTGGCTCCTGCAGAGACAAGAGACACTTCCAAGTAGATGAACCCTCTTTCCCTCCCTCCGTCTCTCCCTCCTTCCCTCCTCCTCTCCCTCCTTTCTCCCCTTTTTTCAGTGCTATACTGTGAATGTTTCCGGGCATGCTCAGAAGTGGAGCTAACAGCCCTCACCTGCCGGCCACCTGGCATCAGAGGCGGGTGCACTGTGCTGGCTTTGCCACACTTGTTCCGTTTGCCCTCTTCCTTTGTGTTTTGGAGTCTCGTTTGTTCTCGTGCTTCTGGAGAATTCTGAAGCAAATGCCAGAAATCATGTCATTTCACCCTCAAATATTTTAGTATGAATTTTGTTTAAAAGTTGTTTTTTTTCTTGAATAACTACAATTCTGCCTAACAATGAACAAAAATTCCTTAATATCATCTACTACTGTGTTCAGCTTTCCCCAGTTTTCTAAAGATCTGTGTAGTTGGTTTATTCAGGTCAGAATAAAAAAGCCCATTCATTGTATTTGGTTTTTACATCTCTCAAATCTCTTTAATAACAATTAATGTTTGCCAGGCACTAATTTGATTTCATGCAGAGTAGTCTTATTCTTTTACCTGTCATTTTTAACCATTTTAGAGTAGTTGCATGCTGCCATACTTTCATTCATTATTACTACTTAAGTTTATATACAGTAAAACTGACTTTTTGGTACAATTATCTGAGTTTTAAAATGTGTAAATTCTTGTGACCATCATCACAATCCTGATACACAGTGGTTCCACCACCAAGAAAACCAGGAAACAAAACAAACCCTCATTCTGCCCCTTTGTAGTCAAACTCTCCCCCTCCCCTATCCCTGACGTCCTTGATCTGTTCTGTCTTTATACATTTTGCCTTTTCCAGAAGGTAATATAAATGGAATTATATAGTATTAACCTTTCAGACTGACTTCTTTCACCCATGCAATGCCTTTGAGATTCATCTGTGTGTATATCCTTTCTTATTGCCATTGTCTGGACATACCACAGCATGTCTGTCCATTTATTAAAGCACTATTTGGATTATTTATAGTTTTTGGTGATTATGAGTAGAGCTGCTATAAATGTTTGTATATAAGTTTTTATATGAAGAAAAGTTTTCATATTTGTAGGGTAGATTCCTAGGAGTGCAATTGCTGGATCATATGGTAATTGTATGTTTAATTTTATAAGAAACTCTCCGGGGTATCTGTACCCCTTTGCATCCCCACCAGCAATGTGTGAGAGTTCCAGTTGCTCCACATCCTAGTCAGCACTTCATATTATCAGTTTGCTTTTTATTTGAGCCATCCTAATAGTTCTGTTGTTTCCATTTTTAATTATCTGATTTTAGGTTTTTTGAGATTATTCTTTTTTTTGTTTTTGAGACAGAGTCTTACTCTGTAGCCCTGGGTAGAGTGCAGTGGCATGATCATAGCTTACTACAACCTGAAACTCCTGGGCTCAAGCAATCCTCCTGCCTCAGCCTCCCAAGTAGCTGGGACTATAGGTGTGCACCACCACACCCGGCTAAGTTTTTCTATTTTTGATAGAGACAGGGTCATGCTTTTATTCAGGCAAGTCTCAACCTCCTGAACTCAAGGGATCCTCCAGCCTTGGCCTCCCAGAGTGCCAGGATTATAGGTGTGAGCCACCACGCCCAGCCTTAAAAAAGTTTTCTTAATAATTCTTGAACAAATTACTGAATTTATTTTATATACCTGTTATGAAAATAAATATTTTTGGTTTACTGATGATTTTCCACATTTAAATATGGTAACTAGTCTATACTGAAAATAAATTAAAACTAGAACATTATATAGACAGGAATCATTCTTAAATCTCACCAATTGAGAGCTCTGTAATCAAAAGATTACAGAATAATATCTGAATACATAATGCATTTTGCAACAATTTGTTATATGCAGCTTGTGAATGTCTCATTCTTCTTTTACCCTCAGTAACCAAGAGTGCCATGTTTGCTTTTGCCATGCATGAATAGTTAATTTTATGAAAGCAAATTGGACATAAGCAGGGAGTAATTTCTTTGAATGCACTTTATAGTGCCACCATTGTTTTTTAAATGAGCTGCTCCAAATTTCTGTTTGTGAACTAAAGATCATGCATCTCTTCCTTTAGATGACTTAGGAACCACGATCACTGGTGGCTATTGCTTAGAAGTATAGAGTTGGCTCCTGGATTAGTTACCAGAATGCCACTGTTAATGTTGTTTGTCATCCCTTGCTCCTCCAGGTGAAACTGTAATTGTCCCCAGGTACACAAGGTCATTGCTGAGAGAAGCCCTGTCTGTAAACTCAGGCCTCTTCCATGAGTTGCTGAGGTTGGGCTTCCAGTGGGTGGTAGTATTTAAAAAACAGGTGTCTGTCATCTACTTGGGAGAACCGTGGCATGTAGGTTTTATTTTGTGACTTGAATCTCCCTATTCTTGTTTCTGAAAAGTTGCTGGAGGGTTGGACCAATTGATAGACCTTCCTTTCTAATGTAGGGACATCAGAAAGAAAAAACTGAGCTGACAAAGGAATACTGAGGACAGATTGTCAGATGGGCGTCTTAAGGTGGTTGTGGTTCAAAGCCTCAGAGGCCAAGTACCGGGAAGGTTTGGTTCAAAGTGTTAAAAAAAAAAATGGGGTGGATTTCTGCAGTCAAGTCATTTTTGGTTTAAAACTAGCATATTAATTGACCTTTACACCAATTAAGGATATTACCTCAGTTGGACCCAAGTCTTTGTTTTGTTTAAAAAGTTATTTGTGGATCTCCTTTAAACTTTAGGTTTGTTGAAATTGTGTTAATAAAGTGACATATATGTGCATGTATACATCCTGGGGGTTGGGCGGAGGGGATAATGGAAATGTCTTGGGGCCTGTAGTCCCGGGTTTTAGAATACCAGACTATACACCTGCTGCCCCCTGGTGGCAGCGTGCTAAACAGTGCAGTTCAAAGGAAGGACTTTGGAGAGTGGCGTCCATTGTACTGCCCTGTCCAGAGGATTGTAGAGGGAGCAGGGAGATACAGTTTCTCTTTTTTCCCTAGTCTTCTTGTGATTACTGCCTGTATGATCTTAGGTAAATCATTTAGTTTGATTAAAGTGTAGGTTTCACTTTCTTCAACTTTAAAATGTAATTTCTAAAGTTTCTTCCAGCTTTAACATCCTATGATTCTCCAATGGTATTAGCAAATATTACATAACAAAAGATGTCAAGTTCCACTTTTTCCTTTGACACCTATATCCTATTAAATCCCAGGTATCTATTCAAGAAAGCAGGTTCTGGAGTACATCCAGAGGCTTGATGTGGATTCAGTGCTGGACAGCACCTGCATAAATCTGTAGCACAGCCCATAATTAATCAGCCTGGTGACCCTGAATTCTTATGGAAAACTTAAATCATTTATATTTTTATTTTAGTTATAGAAAAAAACACATAAATTTTACCGTCTCAACCATTTTTAAGTGTACACTCCGATAGTAGTAAGTATATTCACATTTTTGTGCAGCCAATCTCCAGAACTTTTTCATCCTGCAAAACTGAAACTCTATATCCATTAAACAACCCCCCATTCTCTCTCTCCCCGCAGCCCTGGCACCCACTATTCTACTTTCTGTCTCTATGGATTTGACTACTCCAGGTACCTCACATAAGTGGAATCATATGGCATTTGTCTTTTTGTGACTGGCTTATTTTGCTTAGCATAATGTCCTCCAGGCTCATCCATGTTGGAGTGTGTGTCAGAATTTCCTTCCTTTTTAAGGCTAAATGATACTCCATCGTGTGGGTGTATGTGCCACGGCTTTGTTTATCCATTCCTCTGTCAACGGGCACTGGGTTGCTTCTACCCTGTGGCTATTGTGAATAGTGCTGCTAGGAACATGCGTGTGCTGCTAGGAACATGCGTGTGCTGCATAATTTGTCGTGCGCTGTGTTTAATGCAGAGAAGCATTTATACAATTTTTTTTCTGTGCATAAAAGGTCAAATTTCATTATAAAGAACATTAGTTAACCATACTAGATAACTAATATATGGCTTTTTGTATGGACGAGTAAGCTACATATTTATTGGACACAAGCTATATGCCAGGCACTATTATATCTGATACATTCCATTATTTAGTCCTTACGGTAATTCTGTGATTTACCCTTCTCTCAGAAGGGGGCTAATAGTTGTAAAAATCACCTGTAGGACAGTATCTGTGTCTATGTGCGTTATCTCCGTACATCAATCCTTGGGGTGGGCATTATTACCCCATTTGTCGGGTGATGGGCTGAGGCTCGGAGAGATGAAATACCCTGAACAAGGTCACACAGCTAAAAGATGGCAGGCTTCTACCTGACTTTGAAGTGAAGTACATCTAGTTCAAAAGTGTGTGCTCTGCCCACCCCATGCTTTCTCGGGGAGTCACACTACACATCTACGACCTGAACGATATAAGAACAATATCAAAAAATGGCACTGATGTGTTGATAATGAGAAAAACTTCTGTAACGTCTTTGCTTAAATAACAGTCCTTTCAATTTTCCTTGCAGAGACACGGCATCAATTCAGATGAGTTTATCTGAAACGTGTTGCCAAGGCTTGCCTCCTGGGGGATTTTGCAAAATAAATCTCCCTGCTTCCAAAAGGGTGGTTCTTATGTGCCGATTGCCGTGTTTCTGAGGGTGTCCTCCACTGCATTATTATTCTCCCCTGTTTTCCTTTCTCCGTTTCCTTTGATTGGCAGAGAGTTAGGACAGTTGTCATCGCTCTTTGCTCCCTCGTCTCTTTAATGCCGCAGTATTTGGGGCTGGCGCTTTGATCTGCTCTGGCACCGTGTTTTCACACAGCTAAAGGGCTATAAACTGTCCTCATAGGGGGTCCTTTTCTTGGAGACTCAGCAAAGGCTTGGGGAGGCCAGTTGCAACATTTTCTCACATATGGGATTTTTAGATGAACAAAGAAGTGCTGATACATCATCCAAGCCGCCATCTAAGCATCTCTGAGATGTTTTGTGCATGCAGGGGGACATTCCTTGGGACTGTATAAACCTAGAGATGCATAAGGACTCAGACGGCTTCCAGAGGTTCATTCGAGGTCTTCAGTAACCCTGACAGCAGGCCGTTGGCCAGTAAATATGAAAAGTGAGAATGGCAGAAATTGCTAGTTGCCACTAAGTATCCATTCTCTCCTTTCTTGGTTCCTGTTCCTGTTTTAGCCAGACTTACTCCTGTGCCTAAGTTATGGTGAAGGAGAGGCAAGCAGACGTGTGGGACTTCCAGGGAGGTTTTGCAAAGGAACCTGGTTCATTTGGAAGTAGGGCCCTGGTGCCCCACCTGCCTTCCTCATTCCTGCTCCTTTGCATGCAGCGCTGTGGCTGGAGCTCCACCAGCCGTTTTCTCTCATGAGGGGAGCTGGGGAATGGAAGCCACAGGCTCGCAGTGAGACAGAGGGCCTGGTGCGTTGATTGCACCCACGGCTGCAGAGCCTTCCCACGCCCTTCGCACGTGCCCGTGCAGTGTGGCTTTGCGGCTTCCCCCACAAAGAGATGCAGTCTGTCTCCAGCCCTGGAACCGGGTGTGGAGAGTCTGAGCCTGAGTCGGGTGAGTAGGCAGACCTTGTGGGGGGTCGTCCTGATGCAGGGTCAGAGCCTGAGCAGGGGAGATGGGGGTGGCTGAGATTGGAAATCAGTTACATATGGAAGGATAAGTTACTGCACCAAAGCTAATGGGAGCCAGGTTTCCCAGTGTCAGAGAAGAGTTACGAATACAGAAATGCAGAAAATTGGAATGAATCCTGTGGTGTGGATTGGGTTGAGCGTATTGGTGTGGTTTTCAATAAATACAGCTGTTGTAGAAGTAAGTGTGTGTGTGTGTGTGTGTGTGTGTGTAGATACGGGCACATATTCCTCTGAGGGAGCTGGTGACAGACGTACCCCAGCACCAAGAAGCAAACCTCACACCCAGATCTTGCCTTCCAAGTACCATTTTTCACTAAGAGGAATAAGGGCTCCTTGGAGAATTGCTGATTCCAGGGCTGGTTCAGGGAAAGTACAAGATGAGCCTGGAATATCTTGAGACAGAAAACAAGGGAAGCGTGCTCCAAAAATGATGAGGATGGGCCCAGGGGACAGGGAAGCCTTCTGGAATTAGCTCCATCTGTCCCGTTAGGGACAATTTGAGCATCAAAAGAAATAATGGTAGCACTGGATGTAATAGGAAACTGTAAGTCCATATAGATAGACATAAATGCACGAGTGGCAGGTTTGATGGTGAATGAGGTATCTGCACAAAGGCCCTCCTCATAAGGTACTTAGCAGCTATAAAGGGCACACGAGTAACTTCCCCATGGAGAAGCCTGGCAGTCCCCACCTTAGTCGAGGGATCAGAGTGAATGTCTTCAATAATGAGACAAATTGAAATCATGTGCCGCCTGATGGGCAGCGAGAACACGGCATCATTTCGAGATTCCTGCTGCAGGTGTGTGACCTGGATGTGATCAGGAGGAAACAGCAGACAAAACCAAATTGAGGGACAGTCAACAAATTCAGTAGCCCAAAGTCTTTAAATTAAGATCATAAAAGTCAAAGAAAGACTGAGGGATTGTTCCAGATTTAAACTGTCAGATTTAAAGGACAGGATTATTGAATGCAATTGGGATTCTGTGCTGGGTCCTTTTGCTATAAAGCATGTTTTTAGGACAATTGAAAAAGCTCAAAAGGGCCTGAGAAAAGGTGGTAATCCTAGTCGTGGGTGTTGCCTGATGTTGAGGATTGTGTTGGGTTGGATGAGAGATGTCCCAGTAGGAAACAGACATTAACATGTTCAGGGATGAAGGGACATCAGGTTGGCAACTAACCAATGGTTTACTCTCTGCGCAGACGTTCACTAAACCACCACCACATCCCAGAACCAGGGTCGAGAGTCGGGAAGCACAAGTCACTGGTGCCTGGGCCCTCTCAGCAGTCCAGGGAGACGGTGACCCCAGCAGGTGCGACGCACTGCACATGTTCCAGGATCAGTTCTGCCCCCAGGGCTCAGGGACCAGGGGGATTTCACAGGGGGTGACATTTGAAGTGACCTGGAAACCTTGAAGGATGAGTAGGATTTTGCCAGGCAGGATGTTGAGGAAAGATGAGTTAGGGGGCCTTAAGGCAGTAGCTGCCTTGTGAGCAGAGAGAAACCAGGTCCTACCACAGCACAGGTGGGGCGGGACCTGGCCTTCGTGAGCCACGCAAAGAAATTTAGACTCAGCCCTCTGGAATTTAGCTATTGCTGAGGAACAAATCACCCCCAAAATTAATGGCTGAGAACAAATCTTACCCCTTGGTTTGTGTGGGGCAGGATTTGAGGGCTGTTTGGGCAAGTGATTCTGGCCTGGGGTCTCTCCCAGGCTGCAGCCAGGGTGCTGGCCGTGCTGTGGGCAGCTCAGGCCTGCTCACGTGACAGTGGGAGGCCTCAGTGCCTCTCCACGTGGCACCTCTGTAGAGAGGCTCACAGCATGGCAGTGGCTTTCCTCGGAGTGAGGGAGCTGAGGGAGAGAGCAGAGGAAGCTCCCAAGGTAGAAGCCGCAGTCTTTTCATAACCTAATCTTGGAAGTGACATCCCCCACTTCCTCTGTGTTCAGTCTGTTGGAAGTGGGTCACTAAACCTGGCCTGTGTTCCAGGGGCAGGAATCACACAGGGACAGGAGTGCCGGGCAGGCTCAGTGGGGGCTGTCTGAGAGGCTCCCCACCAGAGCCCGCGTGGCCACACAGGCAGGCACGGCCTGGCACGAGCCTTGGAGAGGTCACCCCAGCTTTGGTGGGGAGCGGCAGTGAAGCCATTTCGGAGTCGGTCATCCAGGATGGACTTACGTGGGGAAGAAGGAAGAGGCATCGTTATCAGTGTAAAAAACTGCACATAGCCAGGGAGGGCAGAGGGTCAAGACCCTGAGTGGGCAGAAACCGGTTTCTGCAGCGAGGGTTTTGCAGGATCCTTTGCTGTGAGAGCTACGTGGCAGGTGACCTCGTTTCAAAACACATTTTCAAGTTGTGAAATATCAGGGCTGTTATTTTTTCAGTTATAAGCACGGCGGTTCCTTGGCTGTCAGCAGTTAAATGTGCAAATGAAAGCTGTTAACGTTGTCAGGTGGTTAACTGGGCCCGGCTTTACCATTCTGAGCGATCCCTGATGCAGGACAACACTCCGATCTGCAGTCCTGCCCGGTAAGGGCTTGTGTCTCGCCTTTTGAAATTGCCCCTTTCTTTGAAGTCTGACCTGAACACAAATGACTTTAAAGAATGAAGTTTTTACAGAGATTTTGGATTTTTTAGGCTCGTCATCACCAAGCCAGTCAGAACAAGATTCTCTGTGAGTTTTGGGAGTAGAGCTGCGCTTGCAGTGGGCAGCAGAGTCAGGCGTTGGGGAGGAGGAGGTGGACTGGCCCTGGCTTGTGAAATGTCGTAGAGAAGCTGTTTCAGGTCTGGGTCGCTCCGGTCTTTGCCTTGCATCATTGTGCTGGAAATGAAAAACAAACATAACAAGCATCCTTTAAACCTGTAAGTTCCCCAGAAATAGCAGCCATCTGGGGTGTGGTTAAAATCCTGCTTCTGGAAGGGTGACCCGGACCGGGGGCTCCGCTCCCCTGTGTCGGCGGCTGCCACCTTGCTGGGGCACACCCAGCGCAGAGCACTCAGAGCTGTGTCCTGTGTTATGCTGGTGACACCAGGTGTTGAAAGTAAAAAATGTAATTTATTCCACACTTTTCAGATGGTCATTTTTGTTGCTTAATATTCATACTTCGGTTGACTTTGAATCATAGGAGAGTAAAACATAACGCTCTTAGAAAATTTGTACTCAGTGTTACTATTTAAAGAATGGTCTCATAGTTACAGTAAATGGTGGGGATATTTAAAGGGCTAACTAATATGTACTAAACTTGGAAGGGTTACCTTTTGGTTATCCTAAGGTTTTTTGTGTTATTGTCATTTTTATGTATTTTGTTTTCCTTTTGTATAACTTGGACCCTTAGAGCATTTTTAAAAAATATATGTACAGATGTTAAATCTTTAATATGAGAAATTTGCTTTTTTGGTTAATTGAACTTTTCATGTAGATGAAGGTTAAGCAGAAATCTTTCTTCAAACATCCCGTGAAAATGAATTAGTGTATCTTATCTGTGTTTATAGTATATAGAGCAAGAAGAATCCTCCTTAATCTAAAAGTTAATAATTCAAGACCATCACTATAAAACTGAAAGACCCTTCCCACAATTAATAGTTTCCCAAAAGGTTAAAATTGCCAGAATCACCTGGAGAACTTTTTAAAATACTGTGTTTCATTTTAAATATAGGTTCCTGACCCCTAACACCCAAATTACTAAATCAAACTCTCTTGGGAAGGGGCCTGGAACATAAATGTTGAAATGTCACATGCAGCACATGCAGGGCTCAGGGCGCCACATGCTGCGCTGCCAGCCCAGGATCCTGCATCCAGTCCTCGTCCTTTGGCTCCTAGTAGCCCACAGGCCCCGAGGGGCTCCCGACCCTGGGTTCCCTGCACCTTCCCACTGGGGTCCTCAGCTCACACCGGCCTGGAAGCCCCCTCTTCTCTTTGCACCGTAACCTCCCCCTGCCCTGTCAGGTCGGTTCACGAGGTGCGGTTGGGGGCCACTTCCAAGTCACCCACGAGCAGAATTCATTCCCCTCTTTCCTGTTCTTCAGGACATGCTGTGCAAATACCTCTTTGGTATTCAACACATCAGATTCTAATATTTTATCTGTGTCATTTGTAAAGATTTATTTATTGAGGTGAAATTCACATAACAGACAACCATTTAAAAGTGAGGAATTCCCATCAATGCATGAGTGGATCAATAAAATGTGGTAAATGTATACCATGGAGTTCTACTCAGCCATAAAAGAAGTGGCGAACTAATAATACCTTCTGTAACAACCTGCATGGAACTGGAGACCATCCTTTTAAGTGAAGTATCACAGGAATGGAAGAACAAAAACCATATGTACTCACTACTAAATTGAAACTTACAGATCAACACTCGTGTGCACATATGGTAGTAAAATTCAACAGAATTCAAGCAGGTGGTGGTGGAGGGGAGGGGTACATTCACACCTAACGGGTACAATGCACACTATCTGGGTGATGGCCACACTTATAACTTTGCCTCAAACTGTACAAAAGCCAAAACATTTGAACCCCAGTAATGTTCTGAAATTTTTTTAAAAAGTGAAGAATTCCGTGATATTTCGTACATTAACAATGTTGCGTGACCACCACCTGTGTCTAGTTCCAGAACGTTTCCATCATCCCAAAAGAAAGAAAACCCCATCCACACTAAGCAGTCCCCACTCCCTGCCCCCTCAGCCTCTGGCAGCCCCCAGCCCCCGTTCTGTTGCTGTGGCTTTAACTCCGTATCAGTGGGCTCAGGTAACATGTGACCCTTCGTGTCTGGCCCGTCTCAGGACAGTGTTTTCGAGGGTCCTCACGGTGTAGCGTGGATCAGTGCATTAGTTTGCTATAACCAGTACCACAGACTGCGTGGCTTCACCAACAGGCTTTTCTCCCAGTTCTAGAGGTCAGAAGTCTAAGATCAAGGTGTCGGCAGGTTGGTTCCTTCCGAGGCCCCTCTGCGTAGCTTGTAGACGGCTGCCGTCGTGTTAGGTCTCCCGTGGTCTTTCCCGTGTGCTGTGTGTGGGTGTCCCTGGTGTCTCTGTGTGTGTCCAGAGTTTCTCCTCTTAGAGGGACACCAGTCAGACTGGATTAAGGGCCGACCCCAAAGACCTCATTTTAACTCAGTCATCATCTCTTTAAAGATGGTGTCTCCAAATACAGTCACATTGAGTCACTGCGGGTTAAGGGCTTCAACCTGTGAATTTTGGGGGAACACAGTTCAGCTTATAACAGTCAGTGTTTCTTTTCTACAACTCCATTTATGCACCGTTTTCCACTGTAGAGTTCTTTGGCTTCAGGGCCCAGCCTCTCTCCTAGACCGGGAGCTGGAGGGCAGAGCTTGTGTGTGTGTCCTCCTCCCAGCCTCAGCGAGCGCGGGTGCTGTTGTCCGGCTACTGTGCCGGCAGCGGTGAGCTGAGTGTCCACTTCCCCGTCCAGGGTCCTCTGCATTCTCCGTCTGCAGTAAGTGCACATACGTGTGTGTGGAGCAGTGAGCTGGCCATCCCTGGGTGGCTCATCTGTTGGCAGAGGGAGTTTCGAATTAAATATCAAAAGCTATCTCGTCATTTCTTTGTGATCAAATTAGAGAAAAGAAACTGGCTAATTGAGAATCCCAAGGACCAGATGAATGAACGTGTTCATTTTCTCACACGTGTTGCATTATGGGGAAGGAAGGAGTTAGAATGGGTCCCCGGCCCTTAAGGACTTTAGTAGAGAGAATGTGGGCTAGGATGGACTAAGATGCAGAAAGTCAGAGGCAGCTTGTGGCGGAGGCGGAGCCTGAGCCGGGGTGTGGGTGGGAAGATGTGAATGGGGTGTCTGGGTCATCAATAAAAGATTAGGAGGTGGGGAAGCCAGGGAGCGCTCCGGGAGCACCCGCAGGTCAGCTGGTCAGCTCAGTGGAGCTTGGGTGCGACTGCAGGGTGAGAGGCGGGCTGGGGAGGCCAGTTTCTTGGAAAAGGAGTCGGGACATCCTGAATGTCACCGGGGAGCCACTGAAGGGCTGGAGTTCGGCATCAGGCAGATCAGTGTGGCTTTGGGGTGAAGGTGGTAGCGTGGGGATCCTGGAAGGGAGACCAGATTAGAAAGGGTTACGGTTTGTAGGGGTTGAGCCCGGTTGCTGAGGTTCCCCTGCGTGTGGCAGGGCCAGGCAGTGGAGGACGACAGGGCAGTGCGGCTGTGAGCCGCCAGCCTTGGGGAAGAACTGGAGGAAAGCAGGGAGCCCAGTCCGAGCTGGATGGCGTGTGGACGGTGGCATGGCACACCCAGGGCAGCTGTGCAGCAGGTCCCCACGCCTGAGCGCAGCAGGCAGAGGCCGAGAGAGAGTCGATCGAGATCCCCAAACAGAGAGAGGGAAGAGCAGAATAGGGCATCCCGGCAGGGCGGGCTTCAGTGGCGTGTTTCGTGGTGACGTGTGTTAGTTTGCTGTGGCGCAATGACAAAGGACCACGCGGCCTGGCTGGCTTAAACACAGAAGTGTCTTTCCTCACAGTTCTGCAGGCTGGAAGGCAAAGGCGTCGGCAGGGCTGGTTTCTCCCTGGCTCAGAGATGGCCGTCTGCTCCTGTGTCCTCACGTGGTCTTTCCTCTGCGTGTGTCTGTGTCCCGATCTCCTCCTCTTGTAAGGGTACCAGTCGTGTTGGATTAGCATCCACCAACCTCATGTTGACTTAATTACATCCGTAAAGACCTTGTCTCCAAATCCAGTCACTTTCTGAGGTGCAGGGGTTAGAAATTCAGCATGTGAATTTGGGGTGGGGATAGAATTCAGCCCATAGGCCGGGCGCCGTGGCTCACGCCTGTAATCCTGGCACTCTGGGAGGCTGAGGCAGGTGGATCGTTTGAGCTCAGGAGTTTGAGACCAGCCTGAGCAAGAGCGAGACCCCGCCTCTACTAAAAATAGAAAGAAATTATATGGACAGCTAAAAATATATATAGAAAAAATTAGCCAGGCACGGTGGCACATGCCTGTAGTCCCAGCTACTCAGGAGGCTGAGGCAGGAGGATTGCTTGAGCCCAGGAGTTTGAGGTTGCTGTGAGCTAGGCTGACGCCACGGCACTCACTCTAGCCCGGGCAACAGAGTGAGACTCTGTCTCAAAACAAAAAAAAAAAAAAAGAATTCAGCCTATAAAGATGTGAACGTAGGATTTATGTAAGTAAAGATTATGTGGCCTTTGCTTGCAATTCCAGGTGAGTAACCCCTTGATGCTTGCTTTTCCAAGTATGTGGGGGTGGGGGATGGGAGCCCTTTCTTCCAGGTGGTTCAGGGCTTGAGCTCCAGCCCTGCTCAGCTGCTTATGAGCTGTCTGGCTTTGGGCAGGTCACCTGCGCTCTCTGTCCCGGCCTCCTCCTAGGTCCAGCTCCACAGGCCACCGTGAGGCTGAAGCCAGTTATGTTAGGCGCATGCTGTGCATGTGCCGGGTGGGTGTGATAACCTTTGTGATACCTGGTTTGGAGGGGGTGGTGCTCATACAGGGAAAACATTTTCTTTTCCTGCGCAAAACTGAAGTGTATTTATGAAAATGGAGTCAAGACCCAGGCCTCCACTGACCTCAGTTATATGGAATATCCAGGGTAGTTTCCGTCAAGGTCCACACAGGCAGTGGGCAGGGGCTTGCCATGTTATAGAAGAATAAAATTCCACAGTGACGTCTGCGTACTGCCAGTAATTTGAGCCTTTGTGTGGCGCTTACGAGATAGGCCTGATGAGAATTTCTGTCCCCATTTAAGCATCACCTAAGCCCCAGTGAGGCTGAGCGAGGTCACTTGGGCCCCCAAGCCCCGTCCTTTTGCACCCCACCACTGTCCTCACCTTGCAGCAGTCCCCGCACTGATGCTCTGTCTCCCGTCCCTTCTCAGGGCAGGGAGGTGCTGGGATGTGACCTTTAAGCAGAATTAATGTTTTTCTCTTTGTTGTTTATTTCATTCAAAACAACCACCATTTGTTGGACCCACCCATGCCAGGCACTTGTGCTCTCTCAGGGGTGCCCACCCTCTGGAAGGTGCTGGGGTCTCATTGGGGGACGGAGAAACTGAGGCTCAGAAGTCTGGTCAGAAGCCAAGGTCATGAGCCCAGGGCCCCCCACTGAGCAGTACCTCTGTCCCCGAGGGCCCAGGTGGAGGTGTCCCAGGTTCTTCTAAGTAGGAGCATCTCTGCTGACATGCACTTGATCTGCTGGGAGGACCACCACCCCTTGCATGGTGTTTGGCCTGCACCGCACGTTCCAGAATCTCATTTCCTTTCAGTGTTCATAGCCCCAGGTAAGGTAAGCCCACGTGTCTCAGAAGAGCCTCCACAGCCAGACACAGCACCAAGGTGGGTCAGAAGAGGCAGGACTCACGTGGACACTGGCACTAACATCGGTCAGGAGTGGGCGGCTCTCTGGGGCCATTCTTGACCAATGTGGAAATCTTGCTTATCCCAGAAAATGATAACCAAGAGGAAATATAAAACAGAGTCCAGGGAAGTTGTGTGAATAATTAATGGCAAAGTATGAGGAGCCATATAACTGGAGATACAAAAACTGAGTGTGCCAGGAATATTAATGTTTAATGAGACGTAGGTGAGTGTAGCCAGGAGCTCACCCGCAGTGCAGAGTCAGCTTGGGGAAGAAGAGGTGAGTGTGCCTGCGACTGTTCGGGTGGTCTGGGAGGTGGTCTGGGAGATAGTGGGTGACACCACACTGTCCTGAGCCCTGGGGGAGATGGCGGGGAGTGCAGCCCAGGCTGTCAGAGTCACTGGGATTTCAAAGATTCTGGCCCATTTTCCCCCCCACGTACATCAGGCTTGTTAGATCTCATGTCCCAGTTCTTTAGAAAATCACTCCATTGTACTTTAGGACACTGTGTCCCGGGAACACATTTACCCAAACAACCTTGGCCAAGAGTCTAGGAAAACAAAGGTAGATTATGTGAAGAAATGGAATTGTCTACCACAAAACCCCAGTTGAGATAAAGCGATCTCATAGGGTCAAGAGATGGCAGAGACCTAAGAGTCCTTAGCTGGGAGGGGTCAGCAGGTGAAAACAATGGAAGCAAATGTTTGTCCCTGGCAGTGATCCCTGTTAAGCCCCCTTGGGGCCTGGCTGAGGAGGTGGTGGGGGGGCTGTCAGTTCCCCTTTGTCTCTGGAAGTGCAGTTAAGCTCCCCTGGGTCGAAGGCTGAGAAAGGAGAGCTGGAGAGACTTCCCAGCCTCTGCATTCCAAGTGGGGGAAAGAGGAATGCATGAGCCACGTGGGGCACTAACAAATTACAAAACAAGTAAAGGTGTGGGGGATAAAAGGACTTTGTTCAAACGCTTTTGCTTTTTAAAATAAATTAGCTTTATTGGTTTACGTGCAATAAAATCCACCCATTTACTATTTAAAGTTCAATGAATGTTTTTTGAAGGTTCCATGAATTTTGTGACAGATGTCTATGGTTACGTATCCACCACCAAAATCACAACACGGGACTGTCCATCACCCCAGACCTACCCTCGGGCCCCTCTGCAGGCAGTCTCCCTCCCTGTGAGGGCCCGGCGGCTCTGTCCCCAGGCCTTGCCTTTTCAAGGATGCTGTGGACAGGTGCAGTGTGTGGTCTTGTGTCTGGCCCCTTCCACTCAGCAGGTGCAGGGAGGTTCATCCGTGTCACTGTGTCTGCACACCTTGGCCTGTTTGTGCATTCTCAAGTTGACGGGGGTTTGGGTTCTTTCCAGTTATTGGCTGTTATGAATAGAACTGCTGTAAACATTCTTGTGCAGGTCTTTATTTTTTATTTTAGGAATCATGGTTCTTTATTTTTTTTTAACTGGCATACATAACTGAATTATGTGTAATACAACATCTTTTTGACAGCTAGATTGCTTTTTTAAGGCTTTCACAATCACCCATGAACAATTACATTTATGATAGAAATAGTTCTAATGTTACTTTATATTCACAACGAACTCTGTAGAGAATTGCAGTGTTTTAACAGCTTTATTGAGGTATAATTCACATATCATACAACTAACCCATTTAAAATGTACAATCCAGTGGCTTTTGGGTTGTTCACAGAGCTGTGCAGCCATCACCCCAGTCGGTCTCAGAACATTTCATCATCTGGTAAAGAAACTCTAGAACCATCAGTCATCAGTCACCCCCTATTTCTCTTCTCCCCCCAACCCACCCCCAGCCTCACACAATCATAGGTCATGGTTTTGTTCCTGTGTTTGCCTATGTGGACAATTGTGGACAAGTGTAAGAACAAGTGCTATTTGTCTCTCTATGCCTGGCTTATTTCTCTTAACATAATGTTCTCCAGTCATGGACAGGTCATAATGTGGATAAATGGGTTCCCTTAATCTTGGGTGTATTCCCAAGAGTAGGATTGCTGGGTTGTGTGATAAATGTATGTTTAACTTTATAAGACACTGTCAAAACTATTTTCTAGAGTTGCAGTACTATTTTGAATTCCCAGAAGCAATGTATGAGAGTTTAAGTTGCTCTACGTCCTTGCTAACACTTGATATTGATAGTCTTTTCAATTTTGGCCATTCTAGTGGGTATTTGGTATCTCATTGTGGTTTTTATTTGCATTTCCCTAATGACTAATGATGGTGAACATCTTTTTATGTGCTTACCTGAGGTTCATGTATCTCTGATTAAGTGTTTAATCTTTTTGTGTTTAATCTTAAGTGTTTAAATATTTTGCCGATTTCTTTTTTGTTTGTTTGTTTGTTGAGACAGTGTGTTTCTATGTTGCCCAGGCTGGTCTTGAACACTTGGGCTCAAGAGGTCCTCCCACCTCAGCCTCTCAAGTAGCTGGGACTATAGGCACATACCACCACTTTTCAGCTATTTTGCCCATTTTTAATGGGGTTGTGCTTTTTCTTCTTGAGTTATAGGAGTTCTTTGTATAGTCTGGATACAAGTCCTTTATCACATAAATGTTTTGCAGGTGTTTTCTCCCAGTCTTCATTTGCCTTTTCATTTACTTACCTGGGTCATTTCAGAACAGATGCTTTAAATTTTGATGAAGTCAAAACTTATTCAGGTTTTCTTGTTATTGTTTGTGCTTTTGTGTCCTATCAAAGCATTTCTTTTCTAGAAGGTTTAGCTCTTACATTTGTATACATTTTGAATTAATTTAGGTGTATGGAGTGAGATTAGAGGGGCTGTTGTAATCCACTTTTTTGCATATGGATATGTAGTTCCCACATCATTTAGTCGAAAGACTATCCATTTCCATTGAAGTACCTTGGCGCCTTTACTGAAAACAGTTGCTCGTACAAGTGTGGGCCTACTTCTAGACTCTTTGTTCTGTCCCATTGATTTTCTTAAGTTGTGTTTTTTTAATTGAGATATAACTCACATGCCATAAAATTCACCATTTAAGAGTGTACGAGTGAGTGGGTTTTAGTATATTCACAAGGTTGTGCAACTGTCACCACTAATTCCACCTCATTTTCATTATCCCAGAAAGAATGTTCCATTGATCTTAATGTCTATCTTTTCTCTATTTCATACTGTCTTAATTGTAACTTTGTAGTGATTATTGAAATATAAACTTTGTTCAGCATTTTCAATATGGTCATGGCTATTCTATATCTTTTAAACATTTATGTACATTTTAGAATCAACTCATCAGTCTCTACAAAAAGAAAAAACCTAGGATTTTCATTAAGATTATGTTGAATCTGTAACTTGATTTGGGGATAATTAGTATTTTAACAATGAAAATGATCCATGAAAACATGGTATATCTCTCCATTTAGATACTGAATTTCTCTCAACAGTGTTTTGAATTTTCAGTGCATAGGTCTTGCACGTATTTTGTTAAATTTGACCCTAAGTATTTCAAATTTTTTGTGCTATTTTAAATTATATTGGATTTTTAAATTTCAAGTTCCAGTTTTTCTCTTGCAGTACATAAAAATACAATTGATTTTTATATACTGACCTTGTCTCCTAAGGTCTTGCTAAACTCTTTAGTTCTAGTAACTTCTTTACAGATTTTCTTTGGATTTTCTATACAGTGATGTCAACTGCAAAAGAAAAGATAGTTTTTCAAAATTTATTTCTAAACTGTGTACCTTTTATTTCTTTTTCTTCCTTTATTAACCTGCCGGGAATCTCCTGTATCCAGTGTTGAATGAAGTGGGAAGAGTAGATATCCTTGCCCTGCATCCAGTCTGAGGGGAAGGCATTTGATTATTCACCATTAAAAAGGGCATTAGCTGTAGGTTTTTCATACGTGCCCTTTATCAGATCGAGGAAGCCTCTTCTATTCCCAGTTTCCTAAGAATTATTATCATGAATTTGTCAACTTTTGTCAAATGTTTATTCTGCATCTATTGAGATCATCATATGGTTTTTCTATTTTAATCTGTTTCTATGGTGATTCATTTGTTTTTAAATACTAAACTACCTTGCATTCCTAGAATGAAACATGCCTTGGTAATGATGTATTATCCTTTTGTATATTGCTGGATTTGATTTGCTAGTATTTGTTCTAGACTTTCGCATTTATGTTTATGATAGACAGTGGCCTGTAGTTTTTTTTCTGTCAGTGTCTTTATTTGGTCTTGTTATCAGGGTGATATTGGCCTCATAAAAGGAGCTGAGAAGTGCTCCTTCCTATTCTATTTTTTGGAAGTTTATTTAATGTTGGTTTTATTTCTTCCTTAAGTGTTTGGTAGAATTCACCAAGGAAGCCATCTGCCTCTATGTAAGGGTTTTTAACTGTGAGTAAAAGCTGTTAATAGACACAGGGCTGTTCAGGTTATCTGTTTCTCTTGAGCGATCTTTGGTACTTTGTGCCTTTCGAGGAATTTTTTCATTTCATCTAAGCTGTAGAATTTCTTGGTATAAAGTTGTTCATTATATTCCCGTATTATCCTTTTAATGTTTGTTATATACAGTGAAGTGCCCTCCTTGATTTCTTATGCACACATAAGCTCATGAGTGCTCTCTATAAAGATAGAACAGTGCAATGGTTCTCATATATCCATCACCTAGATTCAATAATTATCAAGATGTTGCCATACATGCTTCATCAGTTCCCTCTTTTCCTTGATTTGCTGAAGTATTTTAAATTCCAGACATTATGACATTTCACAAACCCTAGATACTTCCATATGCATCTCTAAAAAATAATATTTTCTTATGGAACCATAATTCCATTATCATACCTAAAAAAAGTAACCATGATTCCTTGGTAACATCTTTTACCTAGATACACCTATATGATTTTCCAAGTTGTCTCAGAAATGTTATTTTACAGTTGGCATGTTCAAATTGGAGTCCAGACAAGGTCTATATATTACCTATAGCTGTTATGTGTCTTAAGTTTTTAATCTAGGGCAAAGCACCCCGTTTTTTCAATGCAGAAAACAGTCCTTTCTCCCCTAGAATGCTCTGCATTCTGGATTTGTCTGTTTCCAGTTGGTATCATTTAACTCTTCTAAACAGGAGTTTCTTCAGTCTGAGAATGACTGAATTGTGACTTGGAGCCTCTGTCCCCCTGAGCCATCCACCGTGGCTCTCCCCCCCAGGGAGGCAGGAAGAAGGGTGGGAAACTGTCTGCTTCAAGGCCTGGGAAGTGTCCAGCTTCTCTGTCCAGCTCAGGCCAGGCCACTCCATGAAGCCTTTGACCCCTCTCACCTCCGAGTTCCACTCAGTTACGCGGAGCACTGAATTACGTATCTTTGTCTTCTTCACTGTGGTTTCCTTTGTGTAACTCTTGTCCTTGAAAGTCTGTCCTCTGCTCTGTTACGATACGTGTAGTTAAGATTCTGTGTACGTTTTATGGAAGTGCCTCAGAAGAGGGTAGAATCCCTGTGGCCGCCTGGGTTTCCCTGACGGTTCCCTGACGTGGCACGCGTGTAGCTGGCACCCGGCGCACAGGCCTCTCGCCTTCCCCCCCAGTGGCGCCGCTGGCCTGGAGTCCAGAAGCAGGGGATCCCTTTGGCTGTCACTCGTGTGCCTTCAGATAAATACATCATGCAGAGTGCACAGTCCTGTGTCTGTCTGACCTATGTCACACGGCACTGCTCGTGGTGAGATCCACCCCTTCATTCTCATTGCTGTGGAATATTCCAGAATATGCCACAGTTGACTGACCCGTTTGACCATCAGTGGACATTTGGGTACTGTCTACTTGGGGGCTGTCACAAATGGTGCTGACCGGAATAGTCCTATCCATGCCTCTTTGGTGAACCTGCGCTTACATGTGTCCTGCATCTGCCTGGGAGTGGAGCTGCTGGTCCTTGGGTGAGCACAGGTTCAGCTTTCATAGAACTGCCCAGCTCTCTTCCACTGGGGACGATTTCTTTAAGACCCACATCTTACCATGTCACCTCCCAGGGTCAATACCCTGGAATGACTCCCACTGTGTAGAAACTGGAACCCAGACTCCATGAGGTGCCTGGGAAGGGCCTGGGCCTGGGCCCTGCCTCGCCCCTGCCGCTCTGCTCCCCTGGCCAGCCCCTCGGTCCTCCCGAGTCCTGTGTGTCCTGAGACTCTGGGCTTGCTCAGGCCGTCCACTGCTGCAGGACACTGACGCCCTGGTTCTCCACACGCAACTCCCCTTGTCCCCACTACAGTGTCTCAGAATCAGCTTTCAGTGTGTCTGCCGCCCCCGTTAGGCCACAGCTTTTTAAGAACAAGGGTCGTGGTCTTATTTCAGATGTCTGAATACATAATGAGCCAGCGAACGCCCTCAGCCCGCCTGGGGGTCCTGAACACTTGGCAGATGATCGTAACGGAAACTTGGTGGCTAGCGGTCCACTCCTTGCTTTAGGAAAACATGAAATCTAGTTTTGGGGGTTTTTTGTGTTTTTTTTAAATTTCAGAATATTATGGGGGAACAAACATTTTGGTTACCTTTGCTTTACCCAAGCCAGAGCTACAAGCATGGTTTTAAAGTTGAAAAGAGAAGGGCTCAAACCACAGCCTTTTGCACAGAGTGATGGGTGGGGACGGATAGCAGGGTTCATTGCGTGGTCGTAGTTTACATTTCAAAACAGTGGTGGTGAGTGCAGGCGAGAACCAGCATTTCTTCAACTGAGATCCTCTGCGTTTTTCTCCTAGTTGACCACAGGGTGTGTTGGGGGAAGGCGTGTGTGGATTTTGGATCAAGCCCTGACTTAAATCCAGGCCATTCCATGTAAGCTGTGATGTTTTAGTTAAATAACTCCTCTGAGCCTCAGTTTCCCATGTGTGGAATGGGACAGTAACACCTGCCTGGCAAGGCTGTTGGAGGATTGGAGAGAACGAATCAGTTCCTGGAGAGCCACCGACAGCCCCGTACAAGGTCTCTCTCCTGGGGACATGAGGAGGAATTTGCAGCCTGGGCCCAAGCAGGTTTCCGCCGGGCTCTCTCTGCCTTCCTGAGAGACCTGGGCTGGGCTGCACTCAAGGTCTGCCCTGCACCTGGGGGAGGGGAGTGCTGGGGCCCTGGGGTGCTGGTGCTACAGAGCCAGCATATCTGGGGGAGGGGCCCCTCTGTGCATCTTCCTCGTGGGTTGGTCCCAGGATGGGGAAAGAGGTTTCTTGGCTTGGACAGCTGAAGGGCAGAGAGTAGAGAGGCCTTGTTTTTTCCTTCCTGTTTATGTATACATCTTGGGGCTTTTTGTTTGTTTTTTACTTAAGAAAGTAGTTTTGGGACCAGGTGCCATGGCTCACACCTGTAATCCTAGCACTCTGGGAGGCCGAGGCAGGAGGATCCTTTGAGGTCAGGAATTCAAGACCAGCCTGAGCAAGAGTGAGACCCCGTCTCTACAGAAAACAGAAAAGAATAGCTGGGCGTGGTGGCGCGCACCTGCAGTCCCAGCTACTCTGTAGTTCCAGCTACTCTGCAGTCCCATCTACTCTGTAGTCCCAGCTACTTAGGAGGCTGAGGCAGGAGGATTGCTTGAGTCTAGAAGTTTGAGGCTTCAGTGAGCTATGATGACACCATTGTACTCTAGCCCAGGTGACAGAGCGACATTCTGTCTCAAAAGAAAAAAGAAAGTAGTTTTGAGTGAGGGAAATGAGAAAGCTCCTATAAATATCTCCCCACAAAAAGTTAAATAAGTTAAATGCCTAACTAACATGCCTGAGCTATTCAGTTAAGAAAATGGATGAATAAACATAATTTTAACTTCAATGAGTTCTTCTCTTTATCAAGACTAAAAGAACACTGAACACTTAAAAAAAAAAAAAAAAAAAAAAAAAAAAAAAAAAAAACCTCCATAATGAAAAACAAGCTGCTGTTCTGTTTTTGAAACAAGTTGATTTGAAAGTGCTTCAACTGAAGGTAGCCTGCGTCTGTCCTGCGATCGCCATAAAGCGGTAACGAGGAATTTTCACATTTTCACGAGGGATTTTGTTATCCCAAGAGTGGACCATGCGTTGCCTTTTAAGTGCTTTTTAAAAGCAGAGTATATACCAAAATGTGCTTTTTAATAATATTTAGGGTCCTGGCATCCACTCCCAACACTGGAGAGGCCAAAGAGTTGTAAATAAACCCAAAGGCAAGACTGGTGTGTTTGGCTTCAGCCTCTGAGTCCTGGCCCTGGCTTTTGTCAGCGGATCTTGGCCGTAATAAAGCTTTTAAAAGTGGGTTTTTTTGGTGGGGGTATAGTGCACAGCAGGGTCAGATTCCATTAGGGCAGGGCATGTAGTTTCCTTAGAAGTGCCAGTCACTCCAGCACAATGCCTTTCTCTGGAAGTTTTGGACCCAGAATTCAGGCTGCCGTCAGCGAACAGTGACCAGCTGTGTGTTCAGGACTTGTAGGAATGTGAGTAAATGGATCCACTTTATATAAAATATTTAAAAGCATATTTAATAAACATGCCCTTAATTTCCTCCCCTAATCCCCTTCCTACTTGTCATTCACAGTTTTAACATCTCTCAGTTGTTTTAATTGAATTTAACTTTAGGTAATTATACAAGCACTGAAAGGATTAGAATGCTTTGGGAACAAGTAATTAGTCATAAAAACCATCAGGCTTAATTTTTGAGTTCTGTGCTTTTATTTTCAAAGAGGCTTTTTATTTTTAATTTTTAAAAATGGAATTTGTGTACATGTGCCTGTGTTGAGGATATCTCATTTCTTTTCGTGCACTAACATAGGCAATTAACTTTTCTAGGTTTACATTCCTCTCTTTTATCTGCAGCCTCCTGCTACCTGATTACCTCCAGCTAGTCTGCATTTTTCAGAAGATTTAACCTGGTTTTAATAATATTCTTAGTGAAAGGTAGTTCCAAAGGTAAACCTATTATTGCTACTAAAGAATCGAATCCTGATTTCCAAGCCCACTGGAAGGAGAGTTTGGATTGTCCCCGACTCAGCTTGCTGCGGTTGGCACAGGAGGCCAGGTGACCACAGCACAACTCGCTCCCTAGTTGTCGGTGGCCAGTTGGGTTTTCAGGTCCCTTTAGCTTCTGATTTTATGTTTCTGGGAAGTGGGACGTGGGGTCTGAGCTGGCAGTGCCCTGGCTCAGGACGGCAGGGCCTAGGATGACGCTCGAGGGTTTGCACCAGGCAGACTGGCAGGTGGGGCCACGTGGGGTGGAGGTTTCTGTGTTGTGCTCAGGGTTCCTTCTGCGGCGTAGGTGGCACTCCTGGGGTTTTAAGTTTGACATCTTGCCGTTGTATTTGGTGGTCATCTTCCAAAGTATTCTTTGGAATACTTTAATTCATGCTGAGTAACTTATTCCACTCGGTGCTGTTGGGTGGAGGCCCTGTGGCTGGTTCTCCTTGGATCCTGGGCCCCCAGGCTGGGCTAGGACGTGCCGCAGTCTCCCAATACCTCGTGTGGCCTCGCTGTGCTTGGCCTGGGTGAGGTGGGCCTCCCCCGAGACAGTTGGCTTTGACCTCAACCTCTCAGCTCTCTGTCTGGTGCTCTTTCTAGAAGAATTGTTGCTCCCAAAGCAACCAGATGGTTAAGCTACGAAATATAGAGTATTATTAGCCTGAGCCTAGCCGGGACCTCACCTGTATTTTTATTTCTTCACTTTTGAGTAGTTCTGACTTCTAAAATGACTAAGAGTTGTTTAAATGGGTGTATGCTCTCATCTTTCTAGAATATTCTGTTAGCGAACCCCCCAGAGGAGATGAGAATGGCTTTGTGTGATACTGTAATCGTTCTGTGCTTCTAACTTACAGTTGGAGTCTGTTTCTCACCTAAGAAAGCAAAACAGTCACATAAAAACTATATTTAGTTAATATGACCTTAAAATGTTTCTGGAAAACCAAACAAATCCTTTTAAATAGTACACTAATGTATATTCAGTCCTGTTTCAAGCCCAGTTAGTCAAGGTATTTCTAACCCAAAGATTCCAAATGAAAAGAAACCATGCTCCAGAAAAAGGAATGTTGGCAAGGGCACACACAGGTGGCTTTCTCGGCCCTCGATTACTTTCCGCCCGACTAGTCACCAAGTTGAAACAGTGAAGACTTTGGGAACACACAGGGCAGAGTACAAGTTGCCTCCTTCAGCCAGACCTGGGTGTCCTATTTAACCAGTGAAGGGCAGGGCGGGCTGGGACAAGGTACAGATTCTTGGCTCTTCCTCCTTGACCGGGGAGGAGGTGTTGCTGCTCCAGACAGAACAAACGTACCGTGAGCAGCTGCCGCTCTTCCAGCAGGCCTAGAAAATTGTTCTAAAAGGCAGATCCTTTGCTGTGTTTCCTGGTAGCCGACTATAGGACACCACTGCTCAGTCAGCAGCCAGTGTGGACCCGGCCCTGGGTGGGGAGACGGAGCCCCAGTGCCCAAGCCTGCGGCGGTGGCGTGCACCCCTCGACCCCGTCTCTGGCTGCGAGACCTTCGCTCTGCTGCCCCTTTCCTGGGCCCAGGTCCAAGGGCAGGGAAGTCTCTCGTTCTCATTTTGTATTACTGAATGTTGGGTTCCAGAAAGCCACCACAATTCATTTTTAGAAATACTCAGGACAGGCTGGGATGCTTGTAGAAACCCTAAAGAAAAGAAAAGCTCCTGCTTTTGATTCGGGCCTGCGCAGCTTGTTGAACTTGGATAAGAACAGTCACTGGCGATAATAATTGCAGGCTGCATGTTGCCTTCCCTCCAGGAGCTCCTGTAGTCTTTTTTAGGTCAGCTTTCCTTGAGGCATAACTTACACCAAAATCACAGATTAAGTGCACAGGTCGATGATTCTGACAAATGTGTCCCCCCAGGGAACCTCTGCAGCGAGGGCCCCTCCTCACCCCCTGTGCTCTCAGTGCTGTGGGTTCTCGGTGGCATTTCCTTGTTGCAGTGTCTGTAAGGGGCGCACTGATGCTTGCCGGGCCGTCCAGGTCTAAGGGTCTGCAGCACTGGGCCCGTGGTGAAAAGGAAGTGGTGGCAGAGCCCAGGGCACCGAATGCAACACCTGCAGATTTGCACCTGGGGCTGTGTTTGAACTTGTGTGTCACCTTGTGACCCAGAGAGCGTGAGAGATTCCAAACAGAGAGAAGCCCTGCAGTGCCTTCTCTTTGGGAATCTGGACTGAATGGGGATGACCACTTAGTCTCCTGAAGCAAGTATTTATGAAGTGCCTACTGCATGCGCTGATCTGTGCTAGATGACACAGAGGGCATGAAATGAAGAGATGTGACCCCCAGCCTGGAGGAGCTGTGGTTCAGGGACGCTCAGGGACAGCGCATCCCCTGGTGCGGGGAGAGGCAGGGCACAGCCAGAATGAGAAGCTGGGGGAGGGGCGCAGTTACAGGGATTAAAATAGGAAGCGGAAATCTCAGCACGGTGTTTATCACTCACTTTATATTTACAATGTTGGTTTTAAGTTTAAATGCACATATTAGAGCATTTAACTTGTATGTGGAATTACAGAAATAGCACAGTCGTTCATAACTTGTGCGTGCACACGAGCGTGTGTATTTTATTCTTACCGGAAGACTAACTCGGCTGTTTTCATCTCACTTCCTCACGTGCGCCAGTTCTCCCAGCACCGTCCACCCCCAGTGCTGGCGGTGGAGGAAGGTGCAGAGGCGAGGAACCCTGGGCCGCCCGCCGGGTGCCCTGGCCTTCTGTGTCGTGGTTTTCCGGGCATGTAGGAGAGGACGTGATAAGGTCCTTCCGCGCTCACGTCCTGGGGCGCCCTTGCTTCCCTCCGTCGGGGAGCAGGTTCAGCCTGCAGCGGGCAGCGCAGCGGGAGTGCGGTGGCGCACCCAGGTCCACCGGGGTCTCCTCTGCTAACGAGAGTGCTGCACCGTCCTAGCAGACTTCACTTACAAAACACAGGTTCTAAGGTAAAATTGAGAATTTCGGGACAGTGGCGGCTTCTGAGTGCCGAGTAAGCAGCGCAAGCCAGGCAGCAGCACAGGGTGTGCGTCAGTGTCCCTGAGGGCCCCGGTCGTGGGGGGCATGGTAGGAGCCTGGTGTGGGGGTGGCCCAGGCCACTGGCTCGTGGGGCCCTGGAGTGGCTGGAGGCAGTGAGGGCTGCCCTCCTTCAGGGACCTGGAGGTCAGGAGGGGTGTGAAGGCTCCGCCGTCTTACCTGGTCACCCTGTATAGTCACTTCATCTGTGTCTCAGCCTCCTCATCTGTAAACAGGGGAGCCGCTGGGGGCCGAGAAGATCTCATTTGTTGTTTTGAGCACTAATTTGAGACTGTTAGCGGCATGTACAGTGTGAGGCTGGGGTGGCAGTGTTGTTCTGGGTCACTTCAGAGCTCCAGGTGGGACAGGCAGGTGGTGCTGGGGTCCCGCAGGGCAGAGGGGCTCTGAGTACGAGGCTGACTGGCACCTTCTCTCTGGTGTCAGGCCTGCTGGCCACCCGCCCCGGCACGAGCCCGTGGCTCTGGCTGCCGCTGCCAGGCCTCCGCTGCACCTCCTGAGCCGCCCTGCCGGGCGCCGCGGGGCTGCCAGCACCTCCACGCCTGGCCGCGCCCGGAATGCGGGGCCGGGGCCCTGGCAAGCGCGGGCTGCACACCAGGCGGCCCGGCCGGTCCTCTGCCCTGCCTGCCTGCACAGAGCTCCCTCCCAGCACGGCGGCTTGGGATTTTCCAGCGATTCCTTTCCTTACTCTCAAACAGGGCACGGGGGTGTGACAGAAGGTCATGTCCATGTTGTTGGCCACTGTATGTTTTAAAGGTGGTAACACAAATGGCCTTTAAAGTGATGTGGCATGAAAAAAATCGTTCATATTTGGCATGGCCAACGGTGGTTGCTATGGCAGCATTCTGAGGGCCCGAGATGGCATCGGGGACCATACAGCGCCCGTTTGTTTTCACAGACCTGTGAAAGTTCATAGTTTTGAGCAAACAACTGTGGAGAGGAGACCCCGGCCTCTGATTTCAAAGGGCCGGTGTTTCGCCGGGGGCCCGTGCGGTTAATGTAAGAAAGGTGTTTTGCCACACACTTTTCCGGGGCATTCAGCGGGGCTGGCGAGGGGTCTGCTTGAGCAGGAAGCCCCTGTCTTTGCTATAAAGAAACTAGCAGGCAACAAAATGAAAGCATCAAAGCGCCAACAGGATGCGGCCCGGGGCCCTCCCTGGCACGTCGCCCCCGAGAGCCACGCGGGGAGGAGTGACCCTGGAGCTCGTTTCATGCTCCCAGGCCAGGCTCGGGTTGAAAGTTCAAGGCATTTTGTTTTTTCACCTGTTTCCTACAGTTCTAAGAAACTTTTGAAGAATTAATGTGTAACTATATCAGACACTCGGCATTTTCTCCAGGGAAAATAATGTTACAGTGGGGGAGGGAGGGGAAGTGGCCACTCAACTGAGATGCAGGAAGGTTTCTATAAAATAAGAGAAATCCTCTCGGGGTAAACGTGCCCAACATCACATATGCGTCTCACCACACTTCCACCACACTTGGGGACATACACATTTGCTTGAGGCCAGCACCTAGTGTGTGGCTACTGGGGGGTCACATAAGGACCAGGGCGCCGTTAGCAGCCTTGAAACCAGCGTACAGTGTGACGGGGTGGCCTGTACTGTGGTCTCCATGCCCTTCATGGAGCTGGCAAGCCAAGGTTCTGCTGGAACCAATGATGACACAGTGAATGACGAAAGCTAATTGACGCAGCACACGTAAAGACGGAGTGACGCTCTCTGCCAGGCAGGTCTCTGGACCTGGCATTTCTGTCCTGAAACGATTTCTCCCCAGCCCGTGGCGAGTGGCAGAGCCTGCTCTGGCAGGGACCTGTCCTTCAAGCCACCCAAATCCAGTCATTTTACTTTTGTTTTTTCTAACCCAGTCTGGACAACTGGCATTACGCATCGTTAGTAGCCTGATGACTTATCACATGGAAGAAACAGACACTTTGAAGTGATGACATATAGATTTTACTAACATTTCCTCCTGCCATTAATTTTTAATACATATAGGATGAATATTTTATTGAGGAATCTTTTTTTAAAAGGTGGTTTTTATGTTAGAAGCTGGTATTCATTTAAAATCCTTTTGCAGATCAGCTTAAGCAGAGTTAAATATTAGCCCTTCCCTTCTTTGGTTCACCTGGTATGTGTATGTGTGTTTGTAAATGTGGACCAGGCATACGCAGTAGTGGTAGTTTGTAAACTATCCTAATAAACTCTTAAATCCTGCCTTTTACACTCTTGCCACCAGGTGGCTAAGAAAAAAAATTAAGCAAGACAAATCAAACAGTTATGCAAAGGACTCATAATCACTTTCAATTTCTGCTTTTGTGATGAAATATGAAACTGTAGACAGACTGTGTTTCAAGAAAGAAAACTGCTGAGTTAAGTGACAGAGGCATTTCAAACAGCGCCAGGCCAGATGGGCATCTCATAAGTGTGTTTGTTTTCTTAAATATTGACAATGTTAAATAACCAGATTTTGCTGAACTAAAGCTTTTGGAGACTCTCTCTGAGCCACATCCTCCCGGGCCAGTGGGTTTGGGACAGAGGTGTAGCTTGGGTGCTGAGCACAGCGGCAGGCCTGCCCCATCCTTAATGCACGGGCCACGTTGTCTGCAGAGATTCCCTTAGAGTCAGCTCTGGAACCCCCACAAGTAAAATTCTCCAAACTGAATGATTCTGTGTATTGATGGTAAGATGCTATAAGGAGATCCATGCACGAGGGATGGTGATGTAACAGGCTGGAAAACGCTTTCAGGCTTATTTTCTTATGCTCCATCTGTTGGAGTAAGGCCTGCGTCATACGGCACAAACCCTACTCCCCCCAGATTTCCACAGCATCGTGACGAGAAGGGCCATCTTGTCCCATGGACACAAAACCCTCCCCCTTCCTCACCAGCAGGCCGTGTGGCCGCTGGGGTTGCCCTTCAATTCTCTAATTTATTAACTCGGACAAATAACCTCTTGCTCGTACACCATTTTATTCACAATTTGCTTTTCTGATTCAAAGTCAACATGAGTGCCTTAATCCTCTAATGGGAATTAATTGCTTGTTTCAGTGCTTAACTCTGATCCTTTCTCAATCCCCACAGGGACAAGTTTCTTCCTGCAGGATCTGTGTGTGTGGTTCAAAACACAATCAGAAAGGTAATGATGTTTTTCTTATGAAAGAACCCAGAAATGCAGAATATTAATTTTCTTTTTTGCATAAATAGTATTTTCAAACTAATATTATAAAGATATGTTTACTGAATTCAGTAGGTAAAATGTAAAAAATAAGTTGGTCATTCCTAAATTAGTTCCTAGAAGAGAAGGTTAACTTTCACTGCCTAGTTTTCTTTTATTCTATCTTCTGCACAAGCAAGTTACTGAGCTTAATCTGTCACGGGATTAGTTAGAAGAAAAAGAAGGAAGTTACTGAGCTGATTTTCCACAGAGCTGGAGTTACCATTCTATGGCCTAATTACCATCATTTCTATATACTACCACCTTTCCAAATGTTCCTCTGGTTTGAGAAATTATTAAGGCCACAACCACTACTTCAAATGCCTTGATTCCCTCTCCCACTTATAATGTATTCATTTTTATTCTTAAGGGGCTTTTTGGGGAAGAATATAGTTAACAGATGTCACTAGAAGATCCTGATGGGGAAAGAGGGGAATTCACATTCATCGGAGGCTTATGCCTGGCACGCAGTTGGCGGGCAGTGGAGATTAGCTATTAGGGGGACGTGTGATGAACCCAGTTTTAAATAGGAGGAAATAGAAGCTCAGAAACTTGAAATAACATTCCCAAAAACCTACAGGTGCTAAGTGGTGGAAATGGGAATTTGATTCGGACCTGTCATCATGCCACAGTGCATTTTTTTACACTTGCCATGACTATGTCCCTAAATGCCCATCTACAGAACTCTAAGTCCACTCTGCCTAATGTAGTTCCCTTTGAGGGCTGGGCCCACACTGTCTGATCCTGCAGGCCTGGCCTTCAGGGTCATGGTTCAGACCTACCTGGCCGCATCTACCTCACATTAAAGCAGAGACAAAGCACAATCATTGTTTTGCTCTGGAAAAGCCCAAATGGCTCACCTATAGCTGTTTCTATCCATTATTTATTAATAGATGGTCTTACATTTTATCTAAGACTCTGACCCTAACCCAGTGTCACGGCATGGTAGCAGGGAGCGAGGTTGAAGACACAGTAACATACGACTCTCAGAGGGCCTAACACTCTCATGGCCAGAATGAGTAACAGGCACGTTCTGAGTTACTCCTGACAGGCATCTGGCCAGTGTGAAAGACTTTCCATGTGTCCTGTTAGCTGTGATCCTCCCAGCAGCCTTGGATAGGGCTGAATATGACAGATGAGGAACTAGAGTACAGGGAAATAAGGAACCCAAAACTAGCAGAAGGAAAGGAATAATAAAGATTATAGATGAACAAAATAGAGAATAGAAAAATAATAGAGAAAATCAGTGAAACCAAGAGTTGGTTGTTTGAAAAGATCAACAAATTTGACAAACCTTAAAAAAAAAAAAAAGATTGAGAGACAGGAGACCTAAATAACTGAAACCAGAAGGGAACATTATAACCCATTTTACAGAAATAAAAAGGACTATAAGAGAGTACTATGAACAATTATATGCCAACAAACTGGCTAACCTAGATGAAATAGACAAATTCCTAGAAATACACAACCTACCAAGACTGAATCAGGACAAAATAGAAAATCTGAACAGACCTATAACTAGTAACTAGTAAAGAGATTGAAGCATAGTCAAAAATCTCCCAAAAAAGAAAAGCCCCAGGACCAGATGGGTGGCTTCACTGGTGAATTCACCATTTAAAAAATTAACACCAATCCTCCTGAAACGCCTCTAACAAATTGAAGAGGAAGGAACACTTCCAAACTCATTTTGTGAGGCCAGTAGCACTCTGATACCAAAGCTAGACAAGGACACTGCACAAAACAAAACTACAGACTAATGTCTTTGATGAAGACTGTTGGAAAAATCCTAAACAAATACTAGCAAATAGAATTCAACAACACATTAAAAAAGGATTATATGCCCTGACCAAGTGGGATTTATTCCTGGAATGCAAAGATGGTTCAACAAAGGAAAATCAATCAGTAATAAATTACACTAACAGAATGAAGGAAAAAAACCACGCAATCATCTCAATTGATACAGAAAAAACATTTGACAAGATCCAATGCTATTTCATGGTTAAAACACTCAACAAATTAGGAATAGAAGGAAATTAACTCAACATAATAAAGGCCATATATGAAAAGCCCACAGCTAACATAATACTCAGTATTAACAGAATAAAAGCTTTTCCTCTAAGACCAGGAACAAAAACAAGGATGCCTGATTTCCCCACTTCTATTCAACATAGTGCTAGGAATCCTGGCTAAAGCAATTGGGCAAGAAAAAGAAATAAAAAGCATCCAAATTGCAAGTATGAAGTAAAATTAACTCTGTGGACAACATGATCTTGTACACAGAACCTAAAAATTCCACCAAAAAACTGTTAGACCTAATAAACAAGGAATTCAGCAAAGTTGCAGGATACAAAATTAACACACAAAAATTAGTTGCAGTCTTACACACTAACAATGAACAGTCTGAAAAGGAAATTTAAGAAAACAATTCCATATACAATAGCATCCAAAAGAATGCTTAGGAATAAACTTGACTAAGAGGGCAAAAGACCTATATGCTGAAAATTACAAAACATGCTGAAAGAAATTAAGACACAAATAAATGGAAAGATATCCATGTTCAATGATTGGAAGATAATATTATTAAGATGTCAATATTACCTAAACCAATCTGCATATTTAATGCAATTCTTATCAAAGTTGCCTGGGCATTTTTTGTAGAAATAGGAAAATCCATTCTAAAATTTATAGGAATTTCAAAGGACCCCAAATAGACAAAGTAAATTTGAAAAAGAACAACAATGTTGGAGGTCTCATCCTTCCTGATTTCAAAACTTACTGCAAAGCTACAGTAATCAAAACAGCACAGTAGTCTCTCCTTACCTGCAGTTTTGCTTAATATGGGTACAGAGTCTCAGTTTTACAGGATAAAAAAGTACTAGAGCTCTGTTCTCACAACACAAATATACTTAACACTACTGAACCGAATACTTAAAAATATTAAGACAGTAAATTTTATGTTATGTGTATTTTATCACAATTTTGTTAAAACTCCAAAATAAAGAGAAATACAGAGAAGGATTTGGTTTATCAAATAAAGTTCATTCAAAACAATTGGGGGGGAAAGCGTATAGGGACGTAGGGCCCTCTCCTCAGCTGCACTCGACAGGGCCACGGGGTCCGTGCAAGTGGCAGAACCATGAACCACGGAGGCCATCGGAGTCCAGCAGGCCTGGGTTCGTTCCCGCTGCCGGCCCTCATCTAAGCTGCCCGACTTAGTTTCCTCATCTATTAAGTGAAGATAATACCACCTACCTCATAGAGTTGAAAGGATGAAATAAACCGACTACTACTTAGCGCAGGGCCCAGTGCACCCAGGTGACGCTCGGCCGTGCTGTGAGCAAGGCCACAGAGCACTGCCCTGTGAACCCGGCCCTCCTCAGAAACGCCGTCCACAAGCCTCTTGTCCACTCGTGGATGAAATGTTTCGTTTCTTCTGTTGTAGCTGAACCCCCAGGGTACCAAGAACCAAGCCCATCGTGTGCCGAGTACCCGCTCTGTCCTGCCATCTTACCTCTGTTATTCCGAAGTCCATGCTGTTTCTAATGTGACCGTTCTAACCTCTCTGCTTTGTGCGAGTTCCCAGCCCTGGTGGCAGCCTGGTCTCCTGAGCAGAGGATGATGTCACCTCCTGTTGAAGGAGCGGCTTCTGAGGGAGGGCAGCGAGCTCTCCCACTAAGTGCCCTGTCTCCCCTGCACGACACTTCAGCCTCATGCGGTCTGGCTGGTCGCGTGCGCCGGCGCCACTCCCTGCCACGCACAAGGCTTCCCTTCTCCCGCAGTCGCTGCTTTGCCCGCCGCTTTCCCTCGTCTCGGCAGCAGCCGGAGCGAGACCGCCCTCTGCCCGGCTCCGGCCCTTTCTTTGCCGCCCACAGTTGCTGCCTTACTGATGTCTTCTTGGGGACCTGGAACACACTCTAGTTAACTGTATCTGAATAAAACCTTCCCGCCAGCCTTCTAAGCAGGCAGCTCCTGTCCCGTGCTTTCCTTTCTGGTTCACGCCAAGGCTCTCAAATACAAGGGGCTGTGTCCCCTGTCGAAGGGCTGGTGGTGCCGCGGAAGGAGAGGACAGTGGGAGGAACAGCCTCCTTGGTCCCTGCGTCCTCCCTAAGTGCCACTCAGCCCATAAAGACAAAGGAGGAAAGCGGGCAACAACATTCTGGAAGACAGAACACGGAAGCGGGCGGTAGCTGAGTTAGCGTAGAGACACCAGAAACCCGAGTTCCCGCACGGTGAGGAGTGAGCGAGCGAGAAGTTAGCTGGCCAGTACCCGCAACGCCAGAAAGCTCCAGAACGGTAGGCCGCAAGTGTGGAAGGCAAGGGCAGGGCCAGAAACAGGAGAGGCTGAAAGTCTGTACAAGGAGCAGAGAGACCTCAGTCTCCCCTCAAGCCAGCAGAGGACAGTGGGTTCCCTTCTAGAGAGTTGTCTAGAACGCCTTGGTATTGGGAACAGCAGGCCCCGCTTGAGGTGGCAGCCTGAAAATGGGGGTGAAGGGAAAGTCCCCAGACATGGAGATTGTTGGGGGCCCCCAAACGTGTCCCCAGAGTCCCCACACGAGGCCTCCCACTCTTGGGCTGTCTCTGCCTCACTTCTAAAGAGCGTCTCAGTTTCCATACGAAAGGCCAGACGAAGATTACTGACATTTGCAGAAAACCTGTTAAAGAAACGCAGATAGCAAAACAGAGAAACGAGGAATTTAGGAGAAACAGAGGCAATGAAGGGAAAAAATAAAACTTAAAAAAAAGTATTGTGTCTGTGAAGGACACGAAGCTAAGAAAAATAGAGAACAAGAAAAAGATTTTGGAAATACGATGGCAATTTTTTTTCCCAGACAGTCTTGCTCTATCACCCAGGCTGGAGTGCAGTAGTGCAATCATAGCTCACTTCAGCCTTGAACTCCTGGGCTCAACGGATCCTCCTGCCTCAGCCTCCTGAGTAGCTGGGACTATAGGCACATGCCACCACACCCAGTAATTTTTTAATATTTTTGTAGAGACGGGAGTCTCACCATGTTGCCCAAGCTGGTCTCAAACTCCTGGCCTCAAATGATCCTCCCAGCTCAGCCACCCAAAGTGTTGGGACTACAGGTGTGAGCCACTGTGCCTGGCCACAACATTTTTTAAAATAACAGAAGAATTGGAAGATAAAGTAGAATATAAAGAAAAAGACCCGAAAAAAGGAGAAAAGATAAGAACACTGGCAGATTAAACCAGGATATCTACCACCTGAATACTGGGAGATCCAGAAAAGGAACAAAGAGGAAGGAGAGGGAAGAACACTCCCCCAGGATCCAGAGTAATGAGCGTTCATGTTGAAATCCCAGCACAGATCCACCAGTCACATCATAAAATTTCAGAATCCAAGGGATCTGGGCCACTTGTCCATGTCCGGGGTGTCACCCCCCAGACGTTGCTGGCTGGTTGAGGGATGCATCTTTTGTTTTCTTGCACCTGCAGTCCCAGCTCCCAGACGCCTGCCACAGGCTGTCATTAAGCAGTGCGGGCAGACGGGGCCGTGAAACGCGGCTGGCAAGAGCAGCCCCGCCCCTTCCAGCCTTCATTTCCATTTGCGTTTGAGTCACTTTTACACAGATCACTTCGGTCCTTCTGTAACAGTCTGTGGCACAGACCCAGGCGAGTGGTAAACATTTACCTTCACACTGTAGCCAAGGTCACTGCAGTGAGTCACAGTGAGTCACCGTGGAGCATCATTACCCTCTAAGACCTTGAAAAAGGAAACGCTGAAAGGTGTGATTGCTAAAGTTTTGCTGGGTCATACTGCCAGAACTGGAATGTAAATTTAGTACTGAAACTCAAATTCTTTCTTGTAGCTGGACTACAGGTGGTTATAAAAAATACACATATATATGTGCTTGTTATTTCTGATTTTTCTATAAATTTATTGTGCAATTTTCAAAGTCCTTTTTGAAGGACTGAAAACTGTTCAAGAAAATGGCAGGCTAGGTGTGGTGGCTCACGCCTATAATCCTAGCACTTTGGGAGGCTGAGGTGGGAGGATTGCTTGAGGCCAGGAGTTTAAGACCAGCCTGAGCAGGAACAAGACCCCATCTCTACAAAAAATAGAAAAATTAGCCAGTTGTCATGGCACATACCTGTAGTCCCAGCTACGCGGGAGGCTGAGGCAGGAGGATCACTTGAGCCCAGGAGTTTGAGGTTGCAGCGAGCTATGATGACACCACTGCACTCCAGCCTGGGAGACATAGCAAGACCCTGTCTTGGATGGATGGATAGATGGATGAAGGAAGGACGGGATGGAGGGTAGGTGGAAGGGAAGGGAGAAAAGAAAGAAAATGACAATTCTGCAGGCCTTGACCACAGGACAGCCTGTCTCCATCTGACAGACAGCTGAGATGAGTGCCTTTTCCCGGATCGGCAGCTATAGATGGTGATTGGTGTTTCTGGAAGCCTCAGCACACAATGCCCAAGAGCAGTGGGTTCTCTGGGCTGCGCTGGGGGCTCAGGAGAGCAGCAGCTGCTTGCCCAGACAGGGTGGGTCTGGGAGGTCACTGCTGTGGCCTGGCCAGGGGGTCCTTGGGCCTTGAGCTGTTACCACTGGGGTAGGGGGCCAGGGCTGAGAATGGTGACCCTACGGGCTTGAGGGAGGCTGAGGCAGTCATGAGGCCAGGCCTGTGTGAGACCAGAGGCCATCCTTACTCAGTGGTCTGGCAACGAAGGCCATCGCAGAGCTGGGAGGACACTCAGGCTCTGCTGTGGCTCCCGGGCGGGGGATGCCAAGGGGCTGTCATGCAGCATGGGCTGCATGTGGTGGTCCCTGTGAGAGCCAGGGTGGCCTTGTGAGGTGGGAAGTTCTGCTTCAGTCCATCCAGGGACAGGAGTAGGCTGGTGAGCGCCCTCTTCCTGCTGCAGAGGACGGGCGCCTTGTCTATTACAGACATGTTAAGTCACAGGCATGTGCCCCTTTCCCTAGACCAGGGATTGACAAACTGCAGCCCGCAGGTCAGATCTGGCCTGGTGTCTGTTTTTGAACAGTCCACAAACTAAGAATGGCTTTTACATTTTTAAGTGGCTGAAAAAAATCGAAACATTTCATGACATGAAAATTGTGTGACATTCTAGTTTGTGTCCATGAATAAGGCCGGACGGAGCACAGCCAGGCTCACTCATTCCCATCCGGTCTACGGCCAGCAGAGCGGAGGCGCTGGGAGGGACGCAGCCGACAGCTCACAGCATCTCCTCCCTGGCCCTGTGCAGGCAAAGCCTGCGACCCGCCGCTGCCACTGGCTGACACGTCCGCTTCCTTTCTCCTTTGTAGCCGCTCCGTCCGAATGGCCCACGTCTTCCTGTACGGCACCCTGAAGCGAGGCCAGCCCAACCACAAGGTCATGCTGGACGGCGCGCACGGCTCCGCCGCCTTCCGCGCACGTGGCCGCACGCTGCAGCCCTACCCGCTGGTCATCGCTGGTCAGTACAACATCCCGTGGCTGCTGAACCTGCCTGGCACGGGCCGCTGCGTGGACGGCGAGATCTACACGGTGGATGAGCAGATGCTGCGCTTTCTCGATGACTTCGAAGGCTGCCCGGCCATGTACCAGCGCACCACGGTGTCGGTGCGGGTGCTCAAGGACGTGGGTGAGGACAGTCCCAAGGACACGCTGGCGGCTGACACCACGGTGGAGTGCTTCGTGTACAGCACGGCCACCCACCCGCCCGAGTGGGTCCACCTCCCATACCACGACAGCTACGACTCCGAGGGGCAGCACGGGCTGCGCTACACTCCCCGGGAGGACAGATGAGGAGGGGGGGACGGCGCTGGGGTGTGAGGTTAGCGCAGCGCAGTCTGTACGCACTCAGTGCAAGAGCGTAGCGGTGCCTTTCAGCAGTCTCTGTGAACAATCTGTGGGAAAAGCAAACCATCTCTTTCAATGGCAGCTGATTTTACAAATAATTTTGACATACTTGCAATTGTCCTCGCAAATCTTTCTTTCCAATACTTTCCAATACTCATTGCTTGCTGCTTCAAGAACATCATGCATGGGCTTGAATGTACTGGATAAGAAAAATTTAGGATTTTGATTCCCCTAAATGGCATTTGGAGGACTCGTGTTATCATACTTTTCTTTCTTCTTCTTCCTCTTCCCCTCCTCTCCCTCCTTTTTACTTTGCTTTAATCTGAAGATAACGTTTAAAATGAATGTAAAGACTTTGTGTGGCAGCTGGATTTTAGCAGCCCTACTCTATTGATTCTGTTCTGTAGCACCTAGGAAAAAAATTTTTTTTAAATAAAAGCTGATTTTAGGTTGCTCAACTTCAACATAAAGATCCTCAAGAAAACCATGCTGTTTTGGGGCATATATAGCATCATTCTTCTTAATTTTTAGATCAAGCTTACACAGAAACTATTGAAGATGATCATTTAAAATTAAACTAGATGTCTTGGGAAACAAAATATAAAAATGTTGGTGGTATGTTTGGCCCCCTTTTATTTTTTTGGTATACTTACTTGGTAGAAGGTTCTTTTTATTTTGATCTAGAAAAATAACGAACACCCACTTGCTGGCAGACACAGCTGAGCACCCCGGACTTCAAATGGAGGTTTATCCGAGTCCAGATCTCAGCAGCCAGGCCCGTCACGGCCTCCTGAGGGAGCAGCATTTTGGGGGTGGCCTTTCAGAGAAGAACCAACACATTAGTAATTTGTTCTTCAGGCCTGACAGAAGCTTAGCTTCCGAATACAAACAGCACTTAAAATAATTTTAGCAAGGCACGAAGTACCAATTACTACCCACCTCCATCTGATAATTTGTCAGCACAGACTCAAATCGGCGCACGACTCTCTGCTTCTGCTCACCAGTGAAGTATGAAATGTAGTCCAAGAATTTCAGCACCCACTGAAAATGCAGCTGCTGAGCCTTAGCAAGCTCCTTCTCCGTTGGGAGATCTCACTTACGCCTCAACTAATGGTAGACTGTGATCACTAACTGCATCTGGCACAAAAACATGATCATTATTTTTAGCCTCTTTTTCTTAACTGGAAACTTGCTTCACAAAAACACAAAAAGGCGAGGATAACCACCAGCTGATGAGCCCGTGGCAGCCACACCCACTACGGTTGTGAGGGAGGCAGCCCCGAGGCCTGTGGCAGTGGGGACAGGACGGCAGCCTGCTTTTCCTCAGCAGAGTGGACGGACCCCGTGTCAGCCAGCAAGCCCTGAGGTGGCCTCCTGAGGGGACAGCCATCAGTGCTACACCCACGTAGAGCCACAGCAGGAAGGGGATGGGCAAAATCAGCAACTGGGCTCTCTGGTCTTTTGGAAGTTACGAATAATCAGCAACAGGAGTCAGGTCCTCCGTTGCAGAATAAGGTAATCAGATTATAAAATGGCAAGTGCTAATTTGATAAAAACTGAAGGCAGAGAACTGGAATTCATATAAATTTTTTAAAAGGATCACAAAGAAATGCTAGTATTTACAGTCTATTGGCACAGCCTGTAGCCGATGTGTACATTGTCTTCATTCAAAAAAAGGGCAAACTAATATTTAGACAAATGCTTGGTTTTATTGATTTAATTTTGACACTAGGAAATCTCACAGAAGTACAAATCATATGTACAAGTATTTATATCAAAAAAATTTCCATTGGTGATATTTTGGCAGAATGTTGGTTTGACTTATGTGGAATAAACATGACGACGTAAAACCTGCTGCACAGGCGTGTCCCTGCAAATGCTGGAATAAATTGAGTGTGAGAGAATAATACAAATGGCTAATTAAATCGGGTGATGACTGAAAGGCTATAAATACTTCATTCCAGTTCCACGAGCAGATCTCCTTCTCCAACTGTGTCTCCAGCTTTACAATGCACGGATTTTACCTTGAATTTAAAAAAAAAATGGGGGAGGAGGGTAAGAATTATGAACCAGAACAAGGAGGGAGCGATCTCTCACTCGGTTGCTGGAAGCGAGCAGCCTCGCAGGCTCGGGAGCACAGGTACGAGCCGCTCCGCTTGAGCCCATCCGAGGGGAGCCTGATGAACAGGCGTGTCCCCGCCGTGGTGGCTGTGACTGCACCTCTCCCACTCCCCCGCTCCCACCTCTCCAGCCCTCCTCAGCCAGTCTGAGGAGTGCTCTCTGGGAGTCTGAGCTGTAGGCGGCTCGCTGGCCCCTGCACTGGCTCGCTGGGGCCCAGGCAGCATCTGAAAAGTCTAAAGGGTTCATGCCAGGGGCGTCCTGAACACCCCCCGCCTCCCTGTCTTTCCACGGTTTTAGGTTGTAGAAATATTCTTGGAGAGCTAATGGGATACTTAGTGTGAAAGACAAAAAAGGACAAAATTACACAACAGTTAAAACAGGCACTGATTAAGAGGAGGACCTCCCTAGCTGGATCATCACCTTCCTTCTGAAGGAAACAAAATATTCAGAAGCTGTGTGGCTACACGGGTTGCCCTGTGTGGCACCATACGGGAATGTGGAACCGTGCCTTCTACCAATTTCTCTTGATTTTTATGAAGTTTTGCTTTCCCACATTTGTGTCTAGATTTAAAATTAGAAGGGAGGTGGTTGGAGTAGGGATGAGACAGTCATTTGACTTCTTGGAGGTTCTCGTGTGGGCGTGAAAATGGACAATGGGTTATAACTAATCGGCTGCATGGGCAGTTGGCAAACATGAAAGATGCCAGCGACGTCTGGGTTGGTGCACTGGCCTGTGTCACTGCCCCTTTTTTTCTTAAACTCAAGCTCAGGGTCTTTAAGAACGATATGAACCTATGCAGTGGATACTTCCAAGGCCGGGCTCGCAGATGCTAGTGCACTCAAGAGGCTGCCTCGGATGTTTGTCTATGATGTATTTTTAATGATGCTACAATTATTAGAGTCAAGGATCTGGTTCCTTTGTGAGCCTCTTCTCTGGGAGGAAAAGTGACCCTCCCAGGTAAGAACCAGGGCCTGCTACTCTGCGCGGGGCCTTCGAGCCGCTCCTCCTGGGCCCTGCCGGGTTGGATTCAGGAGGGCTGGGGACGGTGAGAAGGGCACAGAATGGACAGGAAGGACGTCGGTTCACAGGGTCAGACCAAGAGACAGAGTTCACCGTGTGCCTGTCGACACCCTGTAAAGCAGCTTTGGGCTGCTGAGGGTGAGAGAGACCCAGGCCACGAGGAAATAAATCACGCGGACAGATGTGACCCACCCTCTGTGAGGGCACTAACGTTGGCACCTTGGTCCAGCAGCATCCGGGCCTTGGCACGCATCAGACACTCATCTCTGTCCCCCACGACCTGGCAGAGTTCTCCTCAGGGATGGAAATGTCACGATGCTAGTGCAGCATAAACTTTAAATAATCCCCATGAACAAACAAATCCATTTTCACCTTAACGTTTTTCACCCAACGTTTTCTTGTTCACTTTTTAAATAAGTGATTAAATTTAGAAAGAATTCCTAAAAAGCTGCAAATTATGCCATTCTACCCTCTAAAACCCGACAGAGTCCTGCAGCTGCTGGCTCAGGGCCCACCTGAGCATGGGCCTAGACCTCTGCTTGCGCAGCTGGGACCAAGCAGGGCACCCCTGGGCCCTTCTCTGACAATCAGTTTCACTGCCTTCTGGGGTGACAGAGGCTATGGCTCTGATGCAAACTGGGTGTGAGTAGACGCATCTCTCTCTGCACCTGACATCCCCAAGATGCAACACATGCAGGACACAGCCAACCTTTGCTGCTGTCCCCGGCCCCACCCCCAGTCACACTCCACCATGCGGATACTTCCAAACGAAAACATCCCTCAGAAAAGGATCATTTACTCACTAATGGCATCTTTTTAGTTGCTGGTAGAATAATGAAGTTACTGCTTAAAAGGACTTTTCTATAATATTTTCTTCAAGGAAAAAATGCATTTAAACAAGTTTTGCCCTTAACGAATTTCAGGACTAACAGATCTCTCCTTTTTTCCTCCCTCAATCATTCAGTTGTGCACATGTGCATGGGCTCAGCCCCTGATCTGAGATTGAATTGTCCTCTTTGTGGAGAAATTATCTTGAAGAGTTGCATTAATTTTTGCAATCTGTAAAACCGTTTCCTGCTGTGTCACAGAAGTCTCAGATAACTAACTGCCTCCAAGACAGATGTAAACATTAAAAATTAAAGACTCCTTAATTTGAAAGACATTAAAGTGAAGAACAGTTGTTCTTTGACTACCTGAACATAATACACAGACTTTTTTGGAAGGTCCGTTTTCCACAAGGCAGGGGCATACGGGTGACAGTGAGAAGAGCCCCCCCATCTTAATGTCCTCTCTAAAAGGGGGATTTAGAAGAGATCACCCCCATGGTCCCTTTTCAGGCCAAACCGTCCATGACTCAAAGGTGGAAGTTCTGTTTCCATCACAAGGCCGGCACGGGCTGGCGGGAACTTGGGGACATACCTTGCCAGTTTTCCCAGCTGTCATACTGTTCTGCATTTTCATGGCTTCAATCACACAAATTTCCTGACCTTCTGCTACCTGGAAAATGAATAAAAAATGGACATAAGTCTTCAAAGCATTCTAATTTTGTAATAATGCTTAAGAACAAAACCATTAAGAAATTCTTTGTCAAATGCATTGAAAGTTTTGCCTGTAAACAGTGGCAACGATCTCCAATGTTTCGTAGTCTAAGTTCATCTCTAGGGACAGCAGATAAAGGCCACTCCCTCTATCATCAAGTCCTTGTTAGAAAAAATCCTGACACTGGAGGACTAGGGCCTCCCTGGGGATCTCCGAGTCTGCCTTTGCCACTGACAGAGGGGCTGCGAAATCGGAATGTTTTCCACTTACCTGAAATGCCCAGAATTGCCGGAAAGGCAGATCTCTACAGGCGGAAGTATGTGAGGTTGCCTGGGGCTGAGGGGGAAAGGTGACGGCTCATGGGTACAGGGTTTCTTTTTGGGGTGGTGAAAACAGTCTGAAATTGATCGCAGCGATGGCTGCGCAGCTCTGTGAATAGACTGAAACCACTGAATTGTATAAAGGGGTGAATTGTATCGCGTGTCATTTTCATCTCAGTAAAGCTGTTACCAAAAAGATGGGACGTTTCTGTCAGCATCAGGGCCCGAGGACCACAGTCCCAAACTGCACAAACACACCAAATGCTGACGCGGAGGCCGCTCCCAGAAAGCGCCTTCCAACCCAGGGGGTGGATGATTTCTCGAGCTCTGCCCATTCCCTGCCAGGAGGCCGGGAGCCCCCACGGGCACTCGCCAAGCTTCGCGCTCTGCGTTTCCTGTCATCACGGGGGAGCCCGGGCGCGCCGAGTACAGGCCAAACCCGGCTTCCACGCAGGAGTCAGCGGTGACTAACAGCCGCCCTTTTCTTTGCCCTTGATGGGTAAGCACCAATGAGCTGGGCCAGATTTTTCTCTTACCTCTGTGAAAAAGGGCCTCCCAGTTTTTGAAACGGGAGAGTCCTGTTTCTCGGGCAACAGCACCGGGGGGTGCGGGTGGGCGCACGGGTGTGGGGCTCCGGCCGTTCACAGCGCTGTGGCTACGCCTGTCTGATGCCACAGAAGTGCCTGGAGAATGTTCTTTCCTGAAATCCCCAGATGAGCTCCAAGTCCCCTAGGCCCCCCGTGTGGCGCAAGCTGTCTTGCTGGCAATCTGGAGTGCCTGAGCCCTGTGTATTCTCTTCCTCTGCTGTTCAGGTGGTGGGCTGTCTTTTCCTGGCACAGAAATATAGGAAGAGAGGGGGTGCCAGGCCTGGCTGCTGGCACGGAGGAGACACTGCGGAAGAGCCGGGCTTGCAATCGCCGTCCCCGCTGCCCTCTTTGGTTCACTGTCACCTGGCACCTGCATCCGCGGAGTGAAGAATCAGCTCGCGAGGCCTGTTCTTCACAACGCAGGGGGACGGAGGAGAGGACAGCGCAGAAACAATGCAGACGCCCCAGTCAGGGGCTCAGAACAGTCACTCCCTCGCTTCAGCATTTTAGAGCCTTTTTTCTCTCTTCAGAGGCAGGCAGGGACCAGAGAGACAGGGGAGGGTAAGTTCCAGTGCAGCACACCTGCCACCTCGCTCCACCGGGGCAAGCCCGGGAGGGGCCTCCCAGTCAGAATTTGGACTCACTGAGAGGGACTCTGACCCAAGGACTAGGCACCCAGGCACCAGGGCACTTTCTAGGAAATGGTTTGGAGACTCAACAGGACAGAATGGAAATTCCATCCAGAAATTAGGAACCAACTCTCCACCTCTGGGCTCTGGTCACTATTGCCCTCACAGGCAGACAGGCAGCTGCCACGGGTCCCCATGTGCTGGCCTCCCACGTCCCCACCTAGTCCGCCTAGTTCCTCTGCAGCGTCTGGGGGCCCAGGGCTGGCCGAGCAGCTTCTTGTGGCTGGCACCCTCTGCCAGCAGGTGCACCCCCTTCTGCTCATCCTGTCAGCCACTGCTCAGAATCTGCTGGTCAGACAGACGGCTGCTTTACATGGGTCTTCAAGTAAGTGAATTAGCAGTTAAAGTGCAAATATGAAGAAGAAACAAGGCCTGGAGATTTCCAGTGGTCACGCTAACAGGGCAAAGTCCAGCCTGACGATGATGCCCATAGGAGATGTGCCGAAGGGAGACTGGGCCAGGCTACAGCTCTGCCCCAAGCTCCACCCAAGCCTAGGGACAGCAGGAGGTTGACAAGGAGTTTATGGGGCTCCTCTGTCACTGCCCATGGCCATCCTTCCTGGCTTGGCTCTGTGTGCTTGTTAGGTGGGCAATTTGCATAGACAAGACATGCAGGTGACTATAAGGGCTGGGTCCCCAAACATTAATCAGAACAAAACCTCTGCTTTAACCAGAGATAATCAGGAGAAGTGGGAAGTCCCAAAGTTAAAACAGCCCCTTTCTCTGGTTGAGAGACTCTGGCAATTTAATTAAAAGGACTTTAAAGAAAGTGTGTCCTGGCCAGGCATAGTGGCTCATGCCTGTAACCTTAGCACTCTGGGAGGCGAGGCGGAAGGATAGCTTGAGGACAAGAGTTCGAGACCAGCCTGAGCTAGAGCGAGACCCCCGTCTCTACTAAAAATAGAAAACATTAGCTGGCATGGTGGTGTGCACCTGTGGTCCCAGCTACTCGGGAGGCTGAGGCAGGAGGATTGCTTGAGCCCAGGAGTTTGAGGTTGTAGTGAGCTATGATGATGCCACTGCACTCTTGCCTGGGCAACAGAGGGAGACTCTGTCTCACAAAAAAAGGAAAGAAAGAAAGAAAAAGTACATCTAGATCCAAAGCGATCCTGTCTTCCACCCAATCCACAGCATGGCACTGGATCATAGAATTAGATCCTTGCCACTCCATCTGCCTTTTCACTCCTTGTTTTTCCTCTCTAGCTCCTCTCACTGTGTCTACTTAGATTATTTGACTATGAAGGGCAAAGCTGAGTCATCTACTTCTCTCTCTCTTCACCAGGGGCAGTCTGTTTTGTAGATTGCTTTCACTCATTCATCCCTAAGAGACAGCTCTTGGAAATTGTTCCTCAATACCCTACAAGGACATGACAGAGACCTTTGTTCAACAGGATTATGTTCTACACAGACACACACAAACACGGATACACATGTGAGCTTGATCTAATTCCAACTTATTTCATGCCTTAGAAATCAAGTTGGAGAACCAAATATGGTATAAACCATATATCAAAGAATGCAGTGGAAACACAAACTACGTCTGCCCAGTCTCCGGGGAGCAGCTGTCACTCGAGGGTGTGCTCCACGGATGGGGTGGGCACCGGGATGGCACCACTCGGCTCTCGCCTTCGGACTTGGGAGCCTGGCTGCCCAGCAGCGAGGGCTCTCACAGAACGTGTTGCACACCCCAGGGCGAGTGAGGGGGCTGGGCAGTGGGCCCAGCGGAGGCGACACCTTCGGGATGGCCCGGGTGCTCGGGAGGCCAGGCATTAATTGGGTGCGCGGAGAGGGCTCTGCAACGTTCATCCTTCACTAGACAGCTCCCGTGTGGGGCCCCGCTCCCGCAGGATGTGAGCCCACACTTCTCTGACACTTTGTGAATCACCTGATAAAGACTTAATGATTGTGACAGGATGTCTCCTACGTTGGGCTTACAAAATGGTCACAAGCCTCGCAAGTCTTTTTGATAAACCTAGTCGGCCTGATGTACTTCCCCGCTCCCTGTCTAATTGGTGTAAAGTTTGTAGGCCCGAATCCCGTATCTTTCATCCGGCTTATTGCGTCCTCTCCTTTGACACGGGGTCAAGGTTCACATTCGCATCTGATTACCAGAGCGGCACTCATTAAGCGGGAGTCGGCCTTGTCCCAAAATGAGTAAGCTTGAGAAAAAACTCGGCCCATTTACTCAGCAGATTTTCGCATGTTTCGTGGCCTGAATGTCACCCAGCATTGCTCTGTGCTGAAGGGTTTCAGACATCTCCAGCTGATGATTAATTGTGAGTGATGGGAAATAAAATCCAGCAAAGCCAGCTGCTTGCCATGGTCGGCAAAATGACTCTAATGGATATAGGCTGCCAATTTTCCAGTTTTACTGGCGAGTCTTCCAAGTGTAATTAAGGGAAGTTATAAATGATATGGAAATCTATCAAGTTCCATTTATTTTCAGAGGACTCTTTCCCCAGAGACTTTCATCTTCAAGCTTATAGTATGCTTTGTTGTGCTAATGATTTAAACCACTTCTTATTTCTGATTAAAGCCCCCAATATCCTCCTACCAAGTTCTCGTCATTCCTTCCACAAAGATTAAAAGACATAGAACCTTCTCCTGCACGTGCGCCCCGGCTGGAAAACATTTTAAGATGGGATACATTTGGCAACATGTATCGTTCAAACTGCAAACTGCCATTGCCACTAAGAAAGCTCAAAGAAAGTGCCCAAAGAAAAAGAGAAGAGAAAGGGGAAAAAAGATCACCCAACATAAAAGGAAGCCCCCAAAAGTACAGACTTGAAAGCTGTGCTCAATACCAGATACTCATCAGAAGGTGGTGTAGCTCACTAATGTTATTTGATTTGGAATAAAAGCATGAAAATGATGGCAAAGGCCTAAAATTGGAGATGTAAAGGATGACTGCACAGTATTCCATTTCTCAATTTCATCCTTCAGAGCCACAAAATGGGGGTGATACAGTGACTGGATGAGATTTACAGTAACAGCTGTGGTCTTCCCACACAAGGGAGGCCCTTCTAATGGGCTGAGGTCTGTTTTGAACAGACGGGTAGTAACAAAACAAGGTTCCCTATTAAGAGCGTGCAGTCATATTTCTGATAAAGAAAATGATGGGAGTCGGGTTTCCTTAAAGACAGACCCTACCCTCTTTTGTCGTCCAAACCCAGGGCTGTTTCAAAGGCCTTATCATTGAAATATAGGCCAGAGGACATAAATGGCATTGAGTCCCCCCACCCCACCCCATAAGCCCACTCTCTAGCAATTGTAAAGAATGCCGAGGAAACCGTGCCAGTGGCATATGGCTTTCTACTGTGCTAAACATTCATACAAAAGACAGGTTCATCAGTCATTGGAGTATCTGGATAAAAAATTAGCTCCTGATGGATGGTATTTTGAGCTTACCTGCTGCTAGTACATTACCAGAGAAACACAGGTTTTGAAACCCACATGACATTAGAAACTGCAGACCATGAAATACGACACGTGCAGGAGCACACAATGTACGCCAGATTATACAAAATAATAAATAAGCTATTTAAACCCTCTGCCTAAAATTGGGCCCGCTGCAAGGAACCCTGGGTCACTTCTACGCAGGCCAATTAATGCACAGCATCTGCTGTACAGAAGCAGGGCACCAAGCACTTCCGAATGATTTCGGCAATTAAAAGAAAACTGTTTCCTGCCTGTTCAGACAGCAACTGTTTCAATGCAAGAGTGAGCACCAAATCACTGTGTGCAGCTGAAAAATTAAGTCCCCTTTTTGGGGAAGAGGAGTGGGTGGGAGGGAGAATTTTTATGGAAAAAGGAGAGCCTTCTTTTGTTGTCCTGCATTCTGTGTTTTTCTGCCAAATTAGACAGAAGGCTCGGAGGGCTGACCGGCCCTGCAGTCCCCTTCTGCGGTGCGGGGCCACCCGAAAAACACGGATCAATATCGGCCCTGCTGGCTACGCCACAAAAGTGAAAATCCTTCAATTACGTTGTTAAAGACTGTTCTCCGTAGAACGCAGGTGCCTGAACCGATGATTTTAAGGCCCTTAGATCTGAAGAAAGGTGCAGTTAACAGCCACAAGGGAGGAGAAAGGCCCCTCAGACTTGGTGAAAAGGCACTGCTAGCATCTGACTTTAACCACCCCTGCTCTCTGAGCTGGTGAGATAAGCTGGTATATATGGCCAGGTATTTCCTGAAGGAAAAACGTGCATTCACATCCCCACATCTTCGTGTAAAGCAGAGGGAGGCTGGAACTGTCACTAGACCACAGAGTCGGGAGGCGGCCACTGAAGGCCCCTCCAGGCCGAGCGCAGCAGAGGCTCCCAGGGCACGTGTGTGGGGGGCCCGGCCGGCAGGCACATGGCCCCGGCCCCGCACCCATCCCTGGACGGGGCGCTGGGAGCTCACAGGCTCAGGGCAAGAATGCAGAGTCATGGCCAATATAAAACAAGTCCAGTTTTTCTTAAAATTCCTTAAAATAAAGAAAAATATTATTCGCTACGGTCTTCTAAGTTAGCTCAAAACCAGAGCCAAGGCCCAGAGTTACAAAGAAAACCAGTCAAAACTAACGTCATTTACAGTAATTTCAGAAATCAGTCTGCGTTCTCTCTACCTTTGTGAAACGTGCTCGGGGCTTTTTGTTTAGTTTTTTTTTGTTTTTTTTTATTTGGAAAAAATGCTTTACTACAATACTTCAAAAATTTATATGCCCAATAATCAGTTTGGAAATAAGATTTAAATAAATTTGCCCATTTTAAAATTTAGTATCCAATCAGTTTTAGTTCTGTTGCTGACCTACAACTGGAATAATGGAATATACTGTTTTAAAGGACTCAGTGAAATGATGATTTAAAAAACCCTTTATTTATTTATTTATTTTTAGCAAAAGAGAAAAGATATTTTGAATCTTGGCAAGGTTGAGAATGGTCATCTTCAAAAATGTTTAAAACAAAGATGATATCCCCTCTAATTCCAGGCAGATCATTCTTGAAAAATCAAATCAAAGGCCAAGTTTGCATAAGACTCTCCTATAATATTTAATTAATTGATCCATAAAAATATTTTATATTGATAATTATCATTAAGTTAAATTATAAAAATTCCCAGATTGTTGCCTCCAAAAAATTAACCCTACAATTTAAAAATAAATGTTATCTGGAAAAGATTAAAAGGCCAAATTCAGGAGAAGACAGGACAGAAATTAGATTGGGGAGAAGACACAGGGCAAGTTCATGGTATATGTCATGTTTTATTGCTAAGTGAAACCTGAGACACATGGTAAATGTGAACAGAGAACATAGGAGTGCTTGTTGCATCACTCTCTATAATCTTCTGTATGTTTGTAATATTTCATGATTTAAAACTTTAAAAATGTTAATGAATGCATGAATTTGAGTATACATGCTGTGGAATACAATCTGAGGTTTGGGTGAAAAACTGGCATTGTATCAAACTGCTTGAATAACCACTGTTATAAAATATGTAAATTTAATTATTACAATTATTTTATGATTGTGAATCAGGTATCCAGAAACTAGAAAATCTATCAAACAGCCAAGCTGGCTCCTTTGCCAGGGGAAGCCACAATTACTGCCACTGGGCTGCATGAGGCACAAAAGCACAAAGCCAGGAGAACACACACAGCAGGAGAGCACGACCCACCCCTGCTCATCTACAATCCTCAGAGTTTAAGGAGTTTTCAAATCTTGTTTCTTCAAGAAATGAAAAATAAAGGTCACTCGCCAAGTTGGCCATTTCCCCAGGATCAGCTATAAGCTCAGTTACACACAAGGTTTGAGACAAAGGGGACGTGTGAATGTCATGCTCTGCAATGGGGTTACCTGTGTCCCATGGCCTGTTGTCACCCACCTGCTTAGGAGTCCTCCCCCCAAAGGAACACACACAAGGAGGAAAAAAAATCAGGGTGAGGTCTGGGTGTGCTGCCACCAACGATTACAGATGTTCTGTTTTTATTGGTCCACCATCTAGACCGTTTTTTGCCTTAAGGCATTGTTCACAATAGCAACAATCCCAAACACCTCATTGCCCTGCTAGAGGTCCATTCCTTTACCAAGTGGATCTTCCTCATCTTGGCCCCACAAAAACAGCCCAAATTCTGTCCTACTAATATTGAATGGGCTAAGTGGCAAGAAGCAGCAGCAGCAGCAACAGGTACTTAATGTCAATCTATTATTCTACCTGGTTTCACTAATAATTAGGAAAGAAATGTAAATGGGTATACAGCCTGCTTATAGTTCCTGTCTCACTTAATTTTTTAATGTATTAAATAAGATGAATATTTTTGATGCAAATCTGAGATGACTGCAGAATCCAAACATAACTTGAAAGAATCTTAATTAAATGCAATATAAAAATATCTCCTTGGGTTGGCTCATTTTGTTTTGTTTCTGGTATCAAAAGTCTAACAAATGTGCTCATAATGACTCTATTTTATACTTCAAAGCCAAAATGAAAATTGTGTGATAAAATTTAACAGCTGTAAGTCCAATGTTAATATGTGGAAAAATGTATTCCACCATTATTCTGAAAGAATATATATTTTTAATATTTCTGTTTGAGAATATCATAAAGACAGAAGTTTAAAAACATTAAAACAAGTCATAAACATGCTAACTTTGTGGAAGTGCTCCCAGTTTATGACACTGTTTTATATATAGAAAAACAGGTATTCCAAAAACATTTTCAGAAGGCATATAAAAAAGGCATGTAGAAAAGACATATATACAATTCATCCTATCAGTTGTTTTCTGAATTAAATTTGTGGTTCTTCAGTAATCCACTCTTTCTTTCTTACTGATTTGTTTGCTTATGTGCATTTTACTGCTTATAAACTAACATCCCCTCTCCAACTGTTAAAAAAAACTATTATACTATCATTTAAAAATGATTTTACTGCCACATTAAATGTTAAATAGTATGTAACAGACATTGAAAAAGTATTAGGAACTTTTGCCACGTGAACCTTAAAAAAGCACGTAGAATAAAACACAGCTTCTGCGTTCAGCGAAAGCAAAGTGTTTCAAATGAATGAATCAGTTCACAGACCCTGACACACCAGGCTCCATGAGTGGATTTATTACTTCTAAACAGCTACCCCAAATCTCTTCTTTCGGAGGTTTTTAAACTCTATACAAATTGTCTACTTCACAAAATTGATATTTTATGATTTATGTGATACTTTGGTGAAACTTACTATTGCCATGCCCACCATTCTAAGATTTGTCAAGTTTTACTTAAGCTAAACATAAAAATTACAGATCACTGAAATTTAAACTATAAAAAAAAAATTCAAAGAAAAACAGAATACTTGTAAAGCTCTTAGTTGTTTTTTGGTCCTTGTTTTCCATGAAAATACGCAGAGATAACTGATTCCTTTATCTTTCTACTGATAAAAGTGGAACCTCCCCTCAGCTATTGTTATTGCTGAGAAAAACACAACATACCCTGCAGTGTTAAAATAATTTAAAACCACAAAACTTAAAAATGATAAGTAGTATTTTCTTATAATGGCCTGAAGTGAATGCTGTACCTTTGGTCCAAGGAAAGTTTCTCGTGTTTTAATTACACGAGGCAGAATTTAACTACAGCAGTTATTGTAAGAGCCGATGATGAAACTTCTCACCCTGCACTTGGTTTCAGTATTAGTGGTTTGGGACATTTTTCCGAAAGTAGTAGTTCAAGAGAAAACACTTTTATCAAAACACAATGGCACAGAATATGAAAGGAAGTTCTGCAAGGACCAAAAGAGAGGAATAAAAGAAAGCACACACCCCACCTGCGCAGCCTGGGCACCGCGTGCAGACAGCGTTTATAAGTAAGATGCAGGACAGCAAGGTGATGTGCCAATCTGCTGGGCGTGCCCCCACCGTGTACTCTGACTTTAAAGGAATACATAAAATATAGGCCCCATGGCTCTGCAGTAACATATTTTTAACAGTTAGTTCTCAAATTAAACCATTCTTGAGTACCCGCATTTAATTATTGGTGGGTGTTTTCAATATCTGAGCTCTCCCAATGAACCAAGGACTAAAATCACATTGTTCCCCTTTACTAAATGCCTTGCTTTCCCACGTTAAATTATTAACCAGGAAATGCAAGGTACAAAGGCCAAACCCTTTCGGTATGTGGAAAAGCAAGACCGGAGACAGCAGCTGGGAAGAAACAAGGCCGCCGGGATCTGGCCTGCAACAGCCTCCGGTGAGGGCGCCGGGCATGTGGGGCCCCACTGCCATCTCAGCCCCCTCCCTCGGCTCCTCCCTCCACTTAGGTTTGGACTCAGGTGTTAGAAAGTAAGGGTTTAAGGAAAACATTTATTTGAAAAAAATAAAACCCACAAATGTGATTTTATAATTAAAGCCACACAATTAGGACTGACAAGCTCCGGCTAGCAGTATACAGACTAGAAGGCTTCCAGAAAAAGAGTAAGAAAGAAAATGAAAAAAACAAAACAAGCCCCTCACATTGTATGCCAACGTACACATCCAGTCACCAGGAGATTCCACTGACTGATCATGTCCTGTGTCAGTGTGTGATTCTTAATGTCAAGGCCAAGGAGCTATCTATCCTCTTACGGCCTAATCCTATAGAAGGAAGATGTAGAAGGCAAATCCCTCCCCCATATTCAACACACACACAGACACACACACACACACACACACACACACACACACATATATATAATTTTTATGTATTGCTTCTCCCAAATCCTTAACACTCAGGTATTAGACAGTTTTAATGAGTACTTTCTTCCAGGAGTATCAATGCTTTCAAAATCAACATAACAATTCATAGCTACTTAGCCTCTTTTACACTTTTCCAGAAAAGCTGGTAGTTTTATTTCTATATCATCAGGTGAAGCAATTGTTAAGTCAGTTTTCCAAATTCACATATCAATTTCAGGACTAATTGTTTAAACAGCTAAAACTGATTATGTTTTCTTATTCATTTATTGTAAATACTCTTCTGGAAGCCAATGCCAACTACATGATTTTTTCTCAATGTTAAGAGGATATTTTACCTTTATTAAAGAAATCAGGAAGCATTTGTAATATAATCTTTACAGGGAAATATGTAAACCCTAATGACTTAATTGAGATACAAAATGGAATCTCATCCGTGAAAGACTATTGTGTATGGCTGCTATTTTCCTGTACATAAATAAAAATGCAAGTACTTAAGTGCCCTTAGAAACCTTCTGATTGCATCTTAAACTATTTTCTTTTCACTTTTGCTGCTTATCAATAGAGATTTCTATCCATGTTCTAAGAAAATTCATGCATCCTACCAATTCAGCCACAAGTTATCTTGAGATTGAATATATAAGGAAATATTAACATAGCTTTGATTTGTGCTTTAATGTCACAAGATCAAGATGAAAAACTTTAAACTGTGATCCTAAATTTTATTTACTAACCTAAGGAAGTGCTCTAGTACTGCAGAGATTACAGAATTACCCTTTCCTTACCTCTCCTTCCCAATTAATTAGACATTTATTACAGAAATCATGCAAAAAGTTCGTTATTGGAGGACTATTTCTTGGCATGAGTTCTCTAAGCATGCATCAAAGCATAGAGTACTAGAAAGTAAATAGCAATTTTAAGTGAAATACTTCCTGAAACACTGAATTTGCAAAGTAACAGAATGAATCTGGCCTTACTTCTGTTTTTGCCCCAGATCATTTGGGAGGGGAGGTGCACAGAAGTATTGTCACTAACCTAATTCAAATGTGAAGCAGGTAGCCAAAGAATGTACCAAATAGATTTTGCTGTTTTGTGAGAGTCATATGGGTTAAGAAAGAACTGCAAAGAGTGTGATTGTGCTGTTAGCCATCGTTCTGGAAGGGGAAGTGTGAGACCAGCATGTCCCACTGAGACAGACACAGCCCTTACCATGTCTCCAGGCTTGACAGAGACTGCCACCACCACTCCGGGCATCGGGGAACGCAGAATGCTGCTTGTGTCCTCAGCCACTTTCTCCAGCATAAATTCATTCAATTCTGCGGCAAGTTTGGTTAAGACACGCACGTTATACTTAGGGAAAAAAGACAAAACAAAATCATAAATGATTTTAAATGATGAACTTTTCCTCAAAAGTAGTATTCATTCAAAATCAGTTGTTAGCTTTTAAATTTAAATTACAATAACACCCTTAAAGGTTATATGGTTTTTAATTATCATTGTTTTATTTAAACAACATCAAAATATATTTGTTTCTGGCATATATCAAGAGATAGTTATTTAAGAAATTTCTTGAAATAAGATCTATTTCAGTTATTAATTAATGATAAATAATAACCATCCTGTATCTTTAAGAAAATCATCTCAGAACTTTATGAAGAATTTTACTTGTATTCCCTTCACCGCTAACAAACTTATCCCAGTGCAGGCAAATCCCCTGAGCTGGTCAGCCAGAGGGGTCGAGGCGGTGACACCTCGAACACGTGCCAGTAGATGGCAGCAGATTGCTGTCGCAGACTTCCCACACCCCTCCAGAGAGCTGCTGTACTACGTATGAGTAAGTTAAGACAAAGGGGTTCAGTGTTCATTTTAGGCAAAACAATACACAAAATTTAATTTTTTTTTCAGTGACATACAATATTGTATTCATGGTAGAAAAAATGAGCTTTTATTGTAGGCACATTATGCAGTCTGAAATAGCAAGATGTTTAGGATAGATAAAGATGAAATATAATGAGAATACCTTCTGCACTGAGAGACAATAACATCACAATTTTAAAAACATCGAGAGAAAACAATATGGACAGCCAGGTATTTTCGAGGCACCTTCCATACGTAGGTGGCTCTCAAACAATTAGGGGCACATTCAAGGCAGTTCAGTGAAACAACATTTCCAATAAGACAATTTCTGCCATCTCTGTGAGCGAATCTGTGAGGCACAATTTGGTCTATCCAAATAGAAACAAGAAAAAATGGTTTGAGGAAGCACGGCTAGGTGAGGTTGGAACCGCCACCTGAAGATTTCTGCACCCCTACCAGGTCCGATTTCTCGTGGATGAGAAAGCAGCAGCATTGAGGCAGCTCCATTTTGTTTGGGGAAAAGCTGCTGAAACTCAAAGCCTCCTGTGGGCATCATAGTGGCAGGGAGGCACAAACAAAACATAATTCACCCTTTAATTCCGAGGGGGTGGTAGAAATCCCTAAAGTGCGCTCTTCACGGGGCCTATTGAAAAGGGGCGGAGGAGGGCCCCAAGGAAGAGCTTTGATGGCCTGGGTTCCAAGTGGATTTGCGACACTGTGACAGGCTGAATAATAACATCTTTTGCATGTTTCTTTACTCCTGAGTGTTTTGCAATCAAGACATACAAGCGTCTGCCAGTTTCTGAAGGATATGATCCTTAAGTGAAATTACAGTGCAAATAAAAGCTTTTTGCTTCTATTAAAATTCATCTGAGTCATAAGTGGCGACAGAAAAAAGCGAGGAGAGTGCATGCTGCTGTCAGTCTAATAAACGTTCTGGGCAGAGGACTATTTATCAACGATGAATTGTACCTCAAAGTCCTTCATTAAATCAATGGGGTGGGGGGGAGATGGAGGGGACAGGGGAGAATATAATTGGACCAAATTGCACAGTTTTAGTATCTATGCTCTGTCTGCCTTGGAAAAGGAAATCCAACATCACTTGAATCATCAGAGTCAACAAAAAGTTACTTTCCTAGTTGGCATCACCCTGGGCTGTGCCTTCTACGTGACTGATCGGCATTGTGCCCACTTGTTCCGTTTTCAGAATGGCATACAGATCCATTGTTTTCTTGTGTTTTGCACAATTTCACTTCAAAATGTGAGCCCTAAATTCAGGAAAAGTATCTTTATACATTGAGAAGAATATGGTTTCCCACATTTCACCACAGTGGATACACGTAACTAATTTCGGCAATATCACAAATAAGCCTTCACACAAATAAAGTGCTAAGATTGTACTTAGCTTCATTTCTCCCCAGAAATTACAAGATCCTGACTAAAACTGGATCCTTTTACTATTTTTATAATTTTCATATCTTTTGATTCCTTTCTCTGTAGGACTCCTGCTTTGCTTGGAAAGAGATGTAAAAGAGTCAAAAACTCAATGCCTTTAGATGCAGTCTTTGTTATTGATGAGATGTTCCTTTTCCTTTTGTATTTGTTTATTGTTCTTAAATCTGTTTGGGGGATAAGCAACTTATTGTAATCGCAAGTAAAAAATAACAACAGAGTAAACTCCTCTGGAGAGGCCTTGTTGCAAATAGTTGGCTTAGAAATGACCTTTCTGAAATAAAAAGAGGAGGCAGAGAGAGGTTCTCTTTTTAAGATTACCTTTGATGTTGTCCTGACCCCGTCAGCATACCACACAAACACGCCTTCTTAAAACAACCTCTTGGCTTGCCCGTGCTGCAGCGCACGGGGGCGCGTGCCGGGATGTGGCCCAAGCAGGGTGCAGCATATGGGCCCATCAGAATGAATTGCCTGGTGAGAACCGTAAAAGCTTTCTGATGCCCCAGAAAAGAAGTCATTTAAGAATGTACACCAGGGCTTTCAGAGCTTATGATCAAAACTGCTATTTATTGGCTTCTCTGGATTCTTCGGGGCACAGGGCAGCCGACTATTTGAGAGATTTCAGAAAAGCACCCCTACCAGGATCTTAGGGTCCAAGTTCAGTTTTATGACGGGCATTTAAATATTCCCTGGAGAATTCTGATTGTAAGTGGTGTTGTTTTCAAGCAGATAAACCATGAAGTTGATGGTCTTGGGGTGGGAGTCCAAGATTTTAAAGTCTAGTTGACAGGACAGAATAGCACGATCCCAGAAGCAGCCAGAAGGTTTTTTTTGTTTGTTTGTTTTTTGCCCTGCTTAGGTGGGTCAGGAGACTTTGGCTTGAGTGTTGACAAGCTGCTTGTTGGTGAGGCTGGGCTGCCACAGAGCTGGAAGTTGATTAGCTCTGGGTCGGTCAGTACATGGAACTTCACTCTGCTGGATTAGGGTGTTCACCAAACCACAGTGAAATGAATAAAAGCTTCTTAAAAAACACCCCCCCCCCCCGCCCCGTGTAAGTTAGAAGAGAGAACAGGTGCTCTCTAGGTTTGGCCTGGTCGAGCTTCTCAACCCACACACGACAATCAATAATGGGAGAGAACTAGGTGTTATCCAATGACCCAATTACTGTAAAGTGACCCCAGCCCGGGTCTCTAAGCAAATTAATTTTATGGTGCCTACAATGTGAAACCATGTCTAACAAGAAAATTTCTCCCAAAAGTTTAAAAGAAAGAAAGAAAAGGAATCGCAGCAGACATGAAAGGATCAGGAAGAAAGCCACAAGAGAAGGACAATTATAAGGAACACCAGTGGGATTGTTTTTAAAATTAACACACAGTCTCACGTGGAACCTGATGGGGGGCGAATGCCAGTGTTGGGGGAGAAGGGGAGGCCAGTCATGGTTTGGGAGGGATGGGCGCTTTTTAACTGCACTTAGTCAACAAAAGCACCCTGCAAATGGGCACGCCTACAGCTACAGCTTGGTGCCCCAGAGACGGTGAAGAATCATCCAGTATAAGACACACTCCTCTCCAGTGGGTACATGAAACACCACCCTGCTAGTTTCTATATTCATTTAGTACATGCACCTCCTTATGGAGTTTAAATCCATGTAGGTCCTTCCAAGGCCTCTAGTCATACCAGCGATTTTCCAGACAACGCGTGCTAACGTGCTGGTGTGATTCCGAGGTCTATGTACTGGGTGAGGACTTCCAGTTTGCTTTCCAGAGTGGTTCACTTGTGATTTCAGAGCCTCTAATGTGATTCCTCTTCAAGTGGGCTCAGCTCCAGTTTCCATCTCTAAGTCTTTCCTCCAATAACAATTAGGATACGTACAGTTGACCAACTGTGAATGTTTCTCCATGTCAACTGTTGGCCTTCTGAGTCAACACCAAGTCAAGGGCAAAGGCTGATCTTTGATTGTAAATCATTTTACAACAGTTATCTCCACATCCTGAAGCACTGGCCAAATACCGCACATCCAACCTCAGCAAATGAGGTGGCAGATACATTTCTTCAAAGATAAGGATCTCCTTCTATTCCAGGTTTTACACCCTCTGGACCCAAAGGTCTTGAACATTAAGCTGTGTCTTCATTTCCACAGTGTGGCAGTGAGAGCTAACATTCAAATATTCTCCTACAGGTCTCCCTTCCTAAATCTTCAAGGTTTTTAAAGTGACAGAAATGACGAGCTGCACAAACACTATATCTTTGAAAACATCGGCATGTCAGAAAAGCACAGAAAAATGAAATATAAATGAGAATGCTTAGGTACAATGGGAATTGTAATTCAACCATGTTTTCCTTTCCTAAATTCTTTGTGGGATACACAGTTATCGCTTGAGAAAAAAGATAGCAAGGTTCAAAGCCATGCAAAATACATTACCCTCAACTCCCACACAGGGCCTAATGGCCCAATACCTAAAAATGACAACCAAAAAACCAAAAATCCTCAAGAAACAATACTAAAACCACAGAATTGGAGCCTGTGGATGTCCTTCTCCTTGAGGTACAACCCAGGCGAAGAAGGTGACATGAACCGGCAGCAGTTAAAGCACCGGGCGAGCTACAGCCTCACGCAGCTGCAGTGGCTGGAGCAGCCGGTTCGCATAATGCTGTGACAACTCCATCAGCGCAGTCTCAAGGTAGCTGTCAATCAGGATGCATCATTTAATCCAACAGCACTCGGAGGACTTTCTCCTACAACCCACATGACAGCATATCTACAGCTCTATTTATATCAGAGCCCAGTTGTGTTTACAATGTTGTTGTAATTAGAAAAGACGCAACAGGCAGCAATATTATTGAGATTTCCATTTTGCAGTATTGCCCTGTAAAGTGTGATCTTGCTTCACAGAGTCATGCTAAATGACAAAAGGCTATTTTCTTCAATCTCCCAGCTCAGACAGCACTTCATTTGCAGCTATCTATAATTAGATTAATGGTGTAGTGCTGTACAAAGCCGGCCCACTTCACATCAGATAGCATATGAATTAGGACAAACACTTATTTCAATTCCAGGCAGAGAAAGCAATGACTGGGGTATTTAGCATACCCTTTATGGTGGAATGAGATGTTAATTGTGTACCATTACCTCTAAACTGCTTGCTTGTTGTATAAATCACTGTGCTAATTGATGCAGAGATAGAAATGTAGCCACAGGCAAGAAAGCAAAGGAATGAGAGCTGAAGATGGTGGATAAAGGATTATCGAGTAAAACCATATGGAGATGAGGTTCCTTTGAAACCTTTGCTTTCTGCCCAAGAGCAGGATCTCTTTAAGCACAGCAAAACTCTGGTACTAAGGGAAAAAAATTTAATTTTTTACATTTCTTTTTAAAAACACAAGTTCCCTTTAAAAGTTCTGGCTGCCAGAAATCCAAATAATGGGTATGTGATCTGAATATACATTTATAAAAACATGGAATGTGTAGTTTTCGAATAGTCAGAACTCCTTATCTGGGTTTTTGGCTCATGGGTTAATAAGTAACACTTGTAAACTACCTGAAGCAGATGTTTCTGACCCATCCACAGGGCAAAAGTAAATTCTTTCCCAAGACTTGAAGTTGTTCGTTCAGACTTAAAAACAACAACAACAAAAAAAACCACTATTCTGGTTTAGATTTGTTATAGACTCTAATTATGTAGAAACATTTATTCAGGATGTGAATCCAACAGGACAGAATCATTTGCATCTGCCATTGAAACAATGGTGATTTTAACACCATCACTAAAACACTAAAATCTGACTCTCCCAGTTGATGACTTCCTATCAATAGGAAGGAATTAGAAAGGAGATTTGTTTTTCTAAAACTAGCAAAAAAATAAACAAAAGCATGTAGTAATTTAAAAGCTTCAGTTTTGTTTTGTTTTTTAAATCTCCAAATGCTACTCTTCTTTTTAAAACGTCCCATTTCTGCACTCAACAGCTTTTATTAGGGTAAAAATGGTCGTCTCAAAAGCACAAATATAGAAACCAAATGCTATACCCACAAGTCAAACCATTAGTGATCCACAGATAAACATGCCCTTGGGAAGTTCATAAATCAAGTGCATGTGTTCTGGGTATGTGTTCACAATTTTTTTAATAGCAAGGCAACACTAAGGTGCAAATTATTGCTGTGCACTTTTTCATAAATTCTGCTGCTTAGTAATTAGCACTGTTATAACAAAATTTTACACAGAGAACAAATGCAGTAGGTCAGTTAACAGTTCAAATTCTCAACTTCACAGTAACAGTTAACATATCCATCTATTTGCAAGTGCACGTTTGAGAAATACTGTGTATAGTTTAGCCTTGTAAAATATGAATGCCATAGTTACTTGCAAGAAAACAAAACAATGTTCCAAAAATCTACGGTGTCTGGTTCAAGTTATCACCACTGAAACGTGGAGGAAAAGTCCAAAGCTTCTTTGTTGGGGGGCCACGGTTGTTACCTTTCACCATACAGCGTGGTCCTTATATATCTGACTGCTGAACTGAGGGACACCTGTATGTCAACTTCAAGTTCTACAATTTAAGGTTTGGATCATTACGCTAAACATTAAAAAAACAAAACAAAACACACACATACACAAAGAAACATCAGGGGCCCTTGAAATAGAAACCAAGGTTGGCAAAATAAGTAGCATGAACTACCCTGAAAGGACCCCTCCCAAGCATACAGCAAGGTGACATAAATGGAAATGCACTGAAGGAAAGATCTGGAAGCAGTGTAAGAGCTTGCTCCCATCATTAATCACTTGTTCAGACCATTTAAACTAGAGCCTGACAGCCTGCAGTCAGCGCCAACACGCGTCAGCGATGCCGGTGTTAACAGGAGAAAATATATGGTTTTTGATATTGCATCTAGTTCCCTCAGCATTTGCTGCAATTGGAAAAGGCAGTTAAACACAAAGTAAATCATTCAGAGAGCCTGGCTGTTTAGTGTGGTACAACTGATAACGTCCATACACTGCAGTGACATAATGTATTACTTTCAACACTTGTCCACTGACACTTATGAATCAATCTATGCTCAAGGTTTTATTTTGTTACTGGTTAAGTTGGTTCTTGAACTTAGGTCTTTTGCTAAACTAATCAATGTGCCACAGGGAGCCACATTGTTGGGCTGTGAGCAAAGATCTCAATTTTTTTTTTTTTTTTTGAGGGAAGAATTACACAAACAGAGGTGGGAAGAAAATTCCAAAAAAACAGAAGAACAAAAAAAAACACCATGAAGGCCATTCAGCAACTCATTTTCAAACTTCTTGCTAAAAAAAAAGGAAGGTTTCCTTAGAGAAAAGAGCTTATATCAAAGCTTATATCAAGGCTAATATGAAAAACATTGAAGGAATGAGTGAGTTAGTAAGTTTTACATATCTCTGGCTTGTTCCAAAATGACAAGCTCCTCTGAAGAGAAAAATCCGGGATGTCTGTCAATAAGACAAAAATCTATCTTAGTCTTTTTTCCTGTTTTTGCTTTTGTAATCAGAAACACAGCTCCTTACAGTTCGACTGTCATAAGATAAGCAACTTTTTTTGAATAGTGCCAAAAATGAAATCGAAAATTAAACATTAGACCCAGCACTCAGTAACAGAGAATTTATTTCCTCCATTGTGCTCCACTGAGGTTACTTTCCTTGTCATTGGAATCAGTTGTATCTTGAGACAGACCCAAAAGTGATGGAGAAGAAAAAGAGCTACAGTACAGGAGGCCAGACCCATTCCTAGTCCCCTACGGCTCACGAGGCCATCTCTGCTGGGCAGGAGGACACTGGCAAGTCCACAGCACGTTCCCAAGGAGCACGTCTGTTAATGCCGGTGGCCTCACGGGAGCTCAGCGCTGTGGTGCTGCCATGTGCAGGTGCGCCCATGACAAAGGGGCCCAGCCTCCACTTAGCCCAGGTGCCCACAAGCTGTCTAACAAGTAGGTGCATATGCTGCAAAGGCAATTTGCTGGAGTAAGTGGCACTTTCACATCCACAAAGGCAAGTCCGCTTACAATGAACTATACAGAATGCACAAAATAGAACATGTGTGTTCTGTTTGATCAGGAGTCTCCATGACACATTATGACTATAATGAGTCATTTTTTTCTTTTCACACAAGAAAAATATTATAGATCTTTGAAAGCCTTGTACTCAATTATGTAACAATACCAACATCTGTTAACAGTACAGGCTGTTTCTATTCTGCTTCCTGAATTGTTTTACGTAATTACAAGTTTATAAGGTATTTGGTAAACCAGTAAGAAAGTACCTTTTTAAGGCACTATATAATTTGGGGTACAATGAAGTGTTCTCTTGAAAATCTATAATTAGGGCAGCATCAGCTTACAGAAAAGTACAGGAAATGTTATAAAAACACAATTATGTAAATAAGCACCGAGGTAAGGAAGTGTACCATTTTGCTATGGTCACCACCCCTCTTTTTTCTTCCTCTTCTATTTGAATTGTTCTTTGCTCATCTCAAGTTGAAGTCATGTTATCACAGGGTGCAGAACAAATGAACTTTGGGGGAAAAGGATGGGGAGCTTGGCCTTCCCTTGTAAGTCCCTCAGTCCCCCTGGAGATGGAACACCAGAGGCTTGGGAAGTGTGCCAAATGCTAGGGCCTTCAACAACGTTCTTGCCTTTCTGAGTTTTTTAAATAATAAAATATTTTTACTATTATGAATTCACTGAAGAAACTCAAAATTGAATATGCCAAAATGTTGGCTTGTACTGGACAGAAATTCGTAAACTGAAATACATAAAGACAAAGTAAACAAAACTAGAAATGGTTGTGACACTGTGTAGTAAACTGTTGGCCAAGAAAATCAAAGCAGAAAACAACCCAACAACTCTTCACATATTCATTCAAAGTAGTAGGAATGATCTCTAGTAAGGGATCTCTGGGGAATTTTAGTTGACAATTCTGACACATCTGAGACATTTAACCTGAGCCACAAGATGGACTGTTGGCATGCACAACAGAACATATGATGCTGATGGTGGGCAAGATCTGGAAAGCACGTCCTCGATCTGGAGGAAGGAGATGTGGCCCCATACTGGAGGCAGCAGAGCATAAAAACCCAAGTCTTTGAAGCCAACCAACCTGAGTTTGACAGCCCAAAAAGATGTCACATATGGCCAAGTAACCCCCTTCTCAAAACAAATTTCATCTCTAAAATCAAGACAATACATGTGTTGAATGATCATGTTGGGGACTACATTTACAAAGATTTGTAACTACTCACCAAATATTATTTCTGTCTCCTTTCCAAACATCTCTGACTGTGGATTTTTTTTAAATTGCATAGTGTAGGACATTTTGGATTAACAACTTCTAATTGTTGTAGTTCTAGCTCTAAGGCTCCACATTTGAGAGCAAATAGATTAAATTCTTCAAGCACCACATCTGGCTTTAAGAACAAAGAATGGAAATTGGTTCTAATATTAAGAGAGCTTCTAGATCAGGCAGTGAGAGACCCTACGGTTGTCTCTTCCTTAGACACTTACAGAAGCACATAGTGAATTAGAGAAACGGCTTAGTTCATTTGTTCAAAAACCATTTATGAAGTGTATCTGGGCAATATAAGAATACAAAATATTTAATCAGGTCCCATTTATTTATTTTTGTGGTTGCTGTGATTGCCTTAGGGGTCTTCTTCA
>CM052445.1:55077868-55113451 GCA_028533085.1 Varecia variegata | reverse complement strand
TTAAAATCTTTAGAAAAGTGCCAAGCTCATAGTAATCAGATGTTGGCTCTTTTTGTCCTAAAAAGGAAATAATCTCCCTCCAACATGTGACACAGGTCTTGTTCTGCCCTGATGGCAAGAATGGAATCTATGCTGTGACCTGTTACTGATCCAAAAGTAAATTAGGCCCATGGCAACCACTCTTATAATAAAGATTTTACAGATGGAAAAATGATATTCCTTAGAGTACAGTAATATGTCAATGGCAAACTGAAATATAACCAATCCAGTGATACTACTCCACAGATACCACTTTCCTTTTAAAAAATGTTGGATGTGTATATTTGCATTGATTGATTGTGAGACAGGGTCTCGCTCTGTCACCCAGACTGGAGTGCAGTGGCATGATCATAGCTCACTGCAACCTTCAACTTCCAGGCTCAAACTATCCTCCTGGCTCAGCCCCCGAGTAGCTAGGGCTACAGGTGCATGCCACCACACCTGGCTAATTTTTTTCCCAGACTGGTCTCAAACTCCTCAGCTCAAGTGATCATCCCACCTTGATCTCCCAAAGTGCTGGGATTACAGGCATGAGCCACCACATATGGCCCCAATATGTTGGTATTTAATAATTTTGTTGACAGTTGACAATACTGAACTTTCCTTGAGCCCCATGGAAAACAGAAATGGTTGCAGAATCCTACTACACTTTTGTGTCCCAGGAAATGGCTAAAGACAAAGAGCCACCTCCCAGTGGATTTGCACTCTTCCCCATGAATCCATAACTCTTGGCTGACTCCCTTGCTGTCCTGCCTCTGTAAAACCCTAGTGCTTCCTTTCCTCTGCGATGTTCCTCATTAATAAATATTCTCCCTATTGAAATAGTCCGAACAAAATTATCTCCATAATCATCTGGTGCATTTTGTTCTTGACATAATAAATATAATGAATAAGTTTGGCTGGCCATTCTATCTACTTTTGCTTAACAAATGTTATCTGAAATACTTGACATTTTACAGTATTTTAAAATATATACATGCATCTCCCCATATTAGCTCTTTAATTCCATGTATTAGTGCTAGAGTATAACAAGAAATTACAATTAATTTGCACATAAAACTACCTACTGATCTTCTAAGACAGAAGCGGACAAACTTTTTCTATAAAGGGCTAAATAGTAAATATTTTAGGTTTTGCGCATCGTAGTCTTTGTTGCAACTCACCTCTGCCTTAGTAGTGGGAGAGCAGACGCCAACAATACATAAATGAATGGGCATGTCTGTGTTTCAAGAAAACTTTATTTATAAAAACAGGTGGTGGACTGTAGTTTGCAGACCTGATCTAGAGTAGTGTTTCCCAAGGAAATGCCAAGGAACACTACTGTCAGAGCATGTTAATACATAATGTGAAAAAAGAAAAAAGGGGGAGGGGGAATAAGGAAGTGGCCCATGGTAAAACAGATTTGGTGAAAATTGGGAAACAGGTTTCTTTACCACAACACTTTCCAATAACTTTAAAATGCTAATGTGCACTGTGGATTTCCAAGAAATATCCTTGCAATATTTTTCAAAACCTCAACTCAGAGAATTATTGTGTTTCTTAAAAACATTTACCAGAAATATATTTTTTCTGGTGGCAGGGAGATAGGGTCTTGCTCTGTCACCCAAGCTAGAGTGCAGTGGTACAATCATAGATCACTGTAACCTTCAACTCCTGGGCTCCAGTGATCCTCCTGCCTCAGTCTTCTGAATAGCTAGGACTACAGGCACATGCCACCACACCTGGGGTTTTTTTTTTTTTTTTTTTTAATTGAGACAGGGTCTCACTATGTTGCCCAGGCTGGTCTCAAACTCCTGGCCTCAAGTGATCCTCCTGCCCCAGCTTCCTGAATCTCTGGGATTATAGGCTTGAAATTACCAGCCACTGCACCTAGCCCAATTATAGTATTATTATGATTACCTGAGCCACCTTGGATCCAGAGACCTGCCAGATAATATATTCCCTAGGGCTTAGACAATTGGCCTTCCCTAAAGGCCTCTGCATACATATCCTGGTAATAAGTTTAGGCAACTTGAATGAATCTCTTGCAAGCAAAAGAACCTAACTAAAACAATTCCTTAAGATAAATTCCTCAAGTTGGGATTGCCAGGTCAAAGAGGAGAAACTCCTATCACAGGCCTCCCACACTGGGTGTTGGTGTGGATTAATTTCTCCAAAGCAATTGACCCATGTAATGCCTGAACTCTAGAAATGCTCAATACACATGTACTGACTGGCCTGTAAGTAGCTGTTATAATTTGGTTGTGTTATTTGTGTTCAAGTACAATATGGGCCTTACCTAGATACTCACAGAGCACCTTATCTCACTAGCAGGGCTGCCACAGCAAATTGGGTCTGGGCAAATACTCAAGGAGGCAAAATACGGAAGAGCAAGAGATGGCTTCACTAGCCAGTGAATACAGAACACTGCATTCAGGTATGTACAACACTAATACAGAAACACGGGCCCATCCACACACCCTTTCCAATAGCATTAAAGCAATGGGATGGCACAGTTTCTCCCTTCTATATTCTCATCCACTCCCCCTTCCTCCTCTGCTTAGGCTCCTAGATATTAAAGCAATCCTTTCCCTTTGGTTGTAAGATGAGGGAGGGAGGGAGGGACGGAGGGAAGAATGTAGCACTGGAAGGGGAGAGAGCCAGTGTGGAACTGAAATTGTCTCAAGGCTATACACGCAGAACAGCCCTAAGTCCTATCGGTGTACCAAACAGAGAGTAATAAAAAACAAACAGGCCGGGCACGGTGGCTCACGCCTGTAATCCTAGCACTCTGGGAGGCCGAGGCGGGTGGATCATTTGAGCTCAGGAGTTTGAGACCAGCCTGAGCAAGAGTGAGACCTCGTCTCTACTAAAAAAATAGAAAGAACTTAGCCAAACAACTAAAAATATATAGAAAAAATTAGCGGGACATGGTGGTGCATGCTGGTAGTCCCAGCTACTCGGGAGGCTGAGGCAGTAGGATTGCTTGAGCCCAGGAGTTTGAGGTTGCTGTGAGCTAGGCTGATGCCACAGCACTCTAGCCCAGGCAACAGAGTGAGACTCTGTCTCAAAAACAAAAAAAACGAACAAAACAACACTGTACATCACAAGAGTGTTTACAGTAGTGGTTCTTAGAGAGGTACCCACCAGAATCACTGGGGAGCCACCACAAACGGGCATGGCCAGGCTCCACCCAGACCCAGTGCACCGCTGGCTAAGGTTTATAGTGGAAAAACAAATGGTTCCTTTCTGAATTCCAGTAGCTTCTTCTGAGCTCTAGTTGTCTGTGTGGTATCTGGTAATATCTGGAAGAAACAGCTATCAATAGTGGGCTTTCAAATTCTACAGGAAAAAAAAAAAATCAAGTGTCTCCAATGCTCTCTTTGTAATTTCAGTCTGGCTTTTATCTCAAAGATACTGAACACATTGTTTAGAAGTTCAGAATGGAGTGCAGAAGTGATCACAATACATCAAAAACTTTAAGTGCATTCTGATGAGTTTTCCTATTCCCTGCTTAGTAAATTTAGTTTTCTATTTTTGGAGGACATAATTCCTATGCATACCGCTTATAGCATCTAAGCATTTTCCTTAAGATGGGTCAAAATGTCAAGGGTTACAGGAGAGCCTCAATCAATTCCTACAGAACACTGTGGATTTGCTAGTGACTTAAAATAGGGACGCAGTTTTAGCTTTAGGATCATAAACACAAACAACCACCTGAGACCACAGAGGACCGGATACGAGCTACTTATAGTAATACTGAACCAGCGAACAAGAATAGCAGGAAAGCCGCTGATCTTCTTGTAGTGAGGTTCTTTGAAGTAAACTATTTATTAAACATTATATTACAGTGCGTGAAACAAAAATCTTTGAAGACAGGTTATCCTGCTCTGCACAGTGGCCATTGCTAACGAATTACTTCCTTTTCCTCTTAGGTTTTGCTTTTTCATTTTTAAGACTGAAACGCAGATTGTTTTCCTCTATTACACAGGCCGGCATGAAGCACTGCTTCTGGTAATAACGTCCATCAGCGAAAGAGCACTGGGACGCACACCAACCCATAACCTCAACGCCACAACACAAGAAAACGTGCATATCCAATATAGTGCTCAGTAAATCAAGGCCAGCAACTTCTCTAAAATAGAAAACTAGGCTAAAAGAAATGATGAAATAAAATGGCTAAAACTGGCAAGAATTCAAAGAGGGCTTCAATTTTTATTTAAAAGCAAAATCTATCTCTTGCATTTCCTACTTCATAACTCTAGTCTAACATGCCTTGTTTCACTGAGCATTTTTCTATTTCACAATTAATCCAGTACCCGAGATACACTAGTCTCATCTTAAAGAAATGTTCCAAAGAAGACCAAAAGGGCAAATACAGTTTATTCCTCCAAACCAATTATTAACCTGAGAGCCTGCCTGGGGAAGGAGGAACGAGCCAGCACACGTGGTAACGTGTCAAAGATGCGACAGGAGAATCCTGGCCCACTCGCCAGAAGGTGTCTCCGGCTACGTGTGTGCTGAGAGGAGAAAAGGACAGCGCCGGACACATGGCTGGGTCCGTTTCAACGTGGCTGCGAACGGCGGGAAGCTTTGTAAAATCTAGAAATACATCAAAGGGCTAATGCAGATTAAGCTCTGCTTCTTTTTTTTTCCTGAAAGGCTCACTTTTGTTCCTAATATAAAGACTTAGATGGTATTTCTTCAGATCATAAAGCAAGTTGTACTTTTAATGATGGATTAAAAATTATAAAAGCAAAAGATGGCTTTTCCTCCCCATTCTTTTTTTTTTTTTTTTTTTCTTTTTTAAGTGATGAATTCAGAAAAAGACCTGTCTAGGCCAAATATATCTCTGGCTAACCTTCAGGGATGTGGAGTAAGCCAAGTATGATATTAGTACAAAGTCAAATTTGGATGATGTAGTCATTTTTTGTTAATTCCATTATTAGAAACATTAGATAATATATAATAGTATCTAAGATATATAGCTTTAAAAATAGTATCCATCTTCACTACCAAGAGTGTAAAATAAACTTTTTCTCATGACTGGACTTTTGAAACAGAAGAGCTTGTTATGTGAATAGAGTAACTATTTCCAAGTAGATTAACACTTCCACGAAGAAGAGCGTCCACCAGGTTCCTCAACAGCCCACCTCTACCAGCTTTTCCAGATCAGGCCCCTGCTTGGTTCTCTCCCTCCTGCCTAGAGAGGCAGCTCTTCTTGTCCATTCTCAGAAGTCTACCTGAACCCTTGGTCTTGATCTTCCCACCTGCACTACAACCCTCCTTCATCAACTGTACTTCTTTTTTGTTCTCTGTTGGCTCCTCTTCAGCCTGAAAACCAGCTTGGGTCATTCCAATAAACAAATTCCCCCTTGACCCTGCACCCCTGTGGTTACTGCCTTCCGACCACTGCTACCATTGTATTCTCCAAACAGTCCTCTGCTCTGGTGGCTGCTGCCATACTTGCACCCATGACCAAACCCACCCCACAGTGGCTGTGGCCCCACCATTCTCCCTAGCTGACAACCCATCTGGGCATTCACATGTTAGATGTTTCAGGGGAAAGACTATTCCAGGATTGTTCATATTAGAAAGAAGAAACAGAGAACAAGACATATTAAAAGGTACTTCCAAGATAAAGCATAAATTATTACGCATCTTCAGTGTTTTAAGAATAAAAGTAACTATGTTTCTAAAACTATAAAATCAATAGTACATTGTAATAATTTATAGATAGGGTTTGCCTGAGCTTTCACCTTAGAAATTTAGAATTTGTATTACAATATTCCCCATTTATCCAAGGCTTCGCTTTCCGAGGTTTCAATCACCTGCAGTCCAAAAATATTAAATGGGAAATTCCAGAAATAAACAATTCATAAGTTTTAAATTGTGTGCTACTCTGAGTAGTGTGATGACATCTCATGCCATCCCACTCCATCCTACCTGGGTCATGAATCTTCCCTCTGTCCTGCAGATCTGTGCCCAGTGGTCACTTAGCAGCCATATTCATTATCAGATCAAGTGTCAACAGGGATGCAGCACTTATGTGCTGCTATCCCACTGTCGACCTTTGCTAAGTGTAATGCGTTGATTACAAGGGTCACACAGGGTTTTAAGACATGAAGCTCTCCGTGTGTGAATGCAATCCCTGTGTGTGCCCCTCAGCCTAACAAGCAGGTACCTGTTATCATGAGGGGTCTGGTGGTGAAGATCTTGGCAAGAAGTTGTCTTGAGATCCTTTTAGCAAATACAGTACCCAGTTAGAAATAGAAATTCCTTATTGGGTGAGTACAAGTTACAACTTTTTTGGGTTAATTTTCAGTTCTAATATGGAGCTTGGTGAAGAGAATTTGCAGATGAAGAACTGCAGATGAAGACACTGTTAAAATCTACGCTGAACCTCTACTTCATCTGGTCTGGTTCAAGAACCAAATATCAAGGAGTCAAGAGACTCTCCTATTGTAGAAGAAACCCTTGGCTTGTTAATTTGTTAGAACCAAGACTAAATAACCCATATGTTTTTTTGGTTGAATAAAAACATACCTAGACCAAGGGACTTTCTGTAACAGGTTTCTACTGAGCTAGAAATCAAGACCTGTGAAGACGGGGACAGGTAGGCAAGGGGGTCAGGGAAGGAAGGTTCCTTTTACCTTCTTGGCTAATAAAGGTGGTCTGGCAGATTAAACAAGGGACCTCCTTTAGGGCAGCCAAACCACCTCCACTGATACAGTTAAAGATCCTCAACATCAAGTGCAAAGGGAAGCATTAGAACTGAGCAGTTTATTTCTTAATGAAAATAGAGTCAGTTTTCAGTGTGGTGCACAGCTGACCCTTGAACAACACGGGTTTGAACAGCGTGGGTCCACTTATACACAGATCTTCTTCTCCCTCTGCCACGCTGAGACAGCAAGACCAACTCCTCCTCTTCATCCTCCTCCTCAGCCCAACTCAGTATAAAAATGATGAAGAACTTTATGATGATCTACTTCCACTTAATGAATAGTGAATATATTTTCTCCTCCTTATGATTTTGTTAATAACTTTCTTTTCTCTAGCTTATTTTATTTGTAAGAACACAGTATATAATAAATGTAACAAACAAAAATATGTGTTAATTGACTGTTTCTGTTATAGGTAAGGCTTCCAGTCCACAAGAGGCTATACATGGATTTTTTGACTGCATGGGGGAAGGGGTCAGTGCCCCTAACCCACCCGTTATTCAAGGGTCAGCTGTATTTAGGATCTCAGTCAGCAAACATGTACCCCATAAGAATATCTCAGGATTTTTCCCTGTGACACACTCGTAGTGATTCTTTGACTACAAGATTAGATGCCCCTGAGGTGACTGGGCTTTTCATTCTGGTTTTATCTTTGAGTGACCAGTGAGAGTTTATCTGGGATTTGGGGAAAGGATAACATGGCCCTTCCCCCTGCCCCAGCATATAAAGGGCTCTACCTAAACGGGCCCAGATATTTAACAAAAGTGGGTACTGGGGCTATGAATGATAATTTTCTTCCAGGGCATAAGTGGGATTGTCACCTGCTTTTAGGTAATGTCCCAGAAAGTGTGGCTGTGCCTTACCCTGAGGGAGAAGGCTCTGGTACATGCAGGGTCAGAGTGTATGTGTGTTTTTCCATCCTTCTGAACCCTGGGCAAAGAGGAAAGTCAGCTAGCTTCAATTTTGGGGGCCTACCAGTTCTAGTTCTATGAATTCTGCTACTATAACATGAAGGCTCCTCTTCTTCCCTTTTTATAGTAGGCTTGTCCAGAGAAGGCATTCTAGGCATCACAAGCAATCCTCTTATGCCAGGCTAGCAGAACTTCCGGAGTGTTCGTGCCCACAGGGCTGACTGAGGAGGTGAGGAGACGTGCCCACAGGGACAGCTCGTGAGGCCCACCACCGCGCGCACGGCTATGAAGAGGCCGGCGAGGCCTCCTGACCCAGGCAGTTTATGCCCAATGAAGGTGGTAAGTGTAAGGGTGGCAGCTCAAGGGAGCTGTCCCCACCTCCTCCGAGAACTAAGTCAGAGGCCTGACTGTGCTGGGGCAGGGGACACAGGTCTTCCCGTGCCCCAGGCAGGGACTGCCCCAGCGCTGCCTTGCTGACGGGGATGGGCCACCGCCCCCCCACATACCTGTGCAGAGATAAGAAGTTTGTGGAGAAGCCACAGCTCCCAGGGGGAGGGAACAGATCTTCACCAGAGCAGGCTGAGCCAGATCCCCAAAGTTCTCCGGTGTCCCTTTCAGCCCAGGAATGGGGACAGCGTTTGCGCTCCTGGTCCTCCCACCCACAGGCTAGAGCTGTGATGGACTGCTCCTCAGAGATTTCAAAACTTCTCTAGAGGACGAGACAGACTAGGCAGTTGAAGCCAGACAATTTCCTGGGTCAAAGAAAGAAATCCACAGGGAAATAAATATGAGCCCTTAGACCTGCAATTCTTCTTCAGAATGAATTGTAGGCTTCGGAGATAATGAAGATAAGTTAGACTGTGGCCAGTTCACAGTCGATCATTTGCTAAGAAGCGAAAGCCTTAAAGCACTGATAACCTCTAACTCACCACTTCCAGCTGACAAGGACCCAGCGAGGCCTCGGCTGCATAGCTGGCCACTCCACCTACAGCTTGCTTTGTCAGGTGTGAGTGCAGAACTGCTCCTTCTGCTCTTTGTAGAGGACAAGACAGGCTGCATTTAGTCAGGGGAGGGCAGAAGCCCCCCTTCTTTCCCAGGCACTGAGAGTAAGGGAAGAAAACACTGTCAGATGAAAAGGCTGAGAAGTCCCCAGGACTGGAGGGTGAAGGACGACCACACGGCTGAAGACTGTTCCCGGGGAGTCTGCACTTTACAAGGCTCTCTCAGTCATCTGTCTCTGTTTTTGTTTTGTTTGTAACATTCATGAGATTTTCCTAAGTTGCATTGTCCAAACTTGTTATTCAACAAGGAATGTTCTTTTAGGGACAATCCTTGCTGCAAAACTCTCTGGATGATTTTAAAAATCATTTGCTAACAGTTCCTTTCCCTTTACCTGCACAATTGCCACCATGCTGCAACCCCCCCTTCTTCCAGCTGCACTGCCCCAGTGGCCTCCTGGCCGGGCTCCTCACATTTCCTCCTGGCCGGGTTTCCTCCAACTCATTCTCGAGCTACAGTGGTCTTCTCTTAACACAAACCTTATTATGCTGTAATTCTCCCATCATTTACCCTGTCTCCCTTGCCTGAAATTCCTGATTGGGTTTCCCTTGAATTATCAACTCTGAGGATGGAGCCAATCAAATCAGTTTTACACAGGCCCCCTAGGTGGTACAGGATAAAGTATGAGAACCAGTGCTCTAAAGAACCACCCCCTCCTGCCTCAGGGCCTTTGTACATGCTATTGAAGGTTCTTCCTTTCCTTCTTTATCTAAATAGCTCCTCCTCACCCACTCAGATCTCAGCATAGGCACACTTCCTGGGGTGCATTCCCTGACCCCCACTCCCTGCTGGGTAATTCTTCCAGTGCCTTCCCCCATCACCCAAAGGCTCTCATAGCACCTGTCCCAGCTCTGGCTGTTCCTCTATTTGTATGATTATTTGATTAAATCTATCTTACCTGTCAGAACACGGTACACCAAGGAGCTTAACTAAGTGTACTATTGTATCACCAGCACCAAGGTATTGCCTGGCACACAAGACACGACAAACATGTAATGAATAAACAAATGGATGAGCAGTGCACACAGAGGAACAGGCTTCGTCAGCGGGAGCACTTGGGGACCCCTGCCCTGCTAGAAGCAGTGGTAGGACTTGAAACAAGGGGACAAGTCTGTGGCTCAGACCCAAGGTCGGCAATAACAAGAGTGATCATTATCAATTATTAGTAATTAGTAACGATGATGTGTCATATTCTGCTGCAGGAGCTTTACACATGTTAAGTCATTCAGTCAACAAAGGGGATCAGAGATAAGTAACTTCCCTGAGGTTATACACTCAGTAAGAGGCAGCACCAAGATTTCTGGACTCAGGCAGCTGGGCTCCAAACTTCTCACTTGCAGCCATCTGCTGTGCAGCCTCTCTAGCCACTAAAACAACTGCAAGAGGGGACTAGAAATGACTTGTGGGCAAGAGTGCCAAGTCAGGAACCGGTGGTGCCCAGCAGCTCCTAGAGAGACATGGAATCTTCTCATCTCTGCTCTGAGCTTTGGCTTGGGTTCCCATTTTAAAGTATGTGTGATACAAGTGCTTGTGGGCTGGTAGTTGGAGAGGCAGACTGAGGGGAGAATACGAGGATGACCACAACCTAGAGCCATGAGGCACTCCAGAAATTTCTGAAGTCTGAGAAACTGAACTTGGAAATTGAGTGGGGAAGAGGACAGTGTCTTCTCTTCCCTGACTTCAGGCAGACTGTAGAGGAAATGAAAAAGGGAAACCTGAATGGGCCTTACTTAGGGGTCCCCATCTGTACCCAAATTTGGTAAGTAAGAAGGGGTGGCATACCCATGTCCCAGCTGAAAAGAGAAATGTAATAGGTTTTTGTTTTACAAGACACTTCAGATGAAGCATGGTGATGATCCTAATTCCACCAGGGACTGCGTTTTGCTCTCAGAGTAGTTTTCATTCTTCACCAAGGGTAAAGACCATGGCCATGCATTTCTGTATTCATGTAAACCATCCTAGAGCAATGTGGCCCAAAGTTGTTCTGGAGTGAGACCTACTAGAAAAACTATTGACTCAAACAGGACATATCTCATCCTCCTTTAAATGTCAGAACTCCCCATGTCCCCTACACACATGTACCTAAAATATTCCTGGGATTATGTCACTCAGATAAATAGGCTATGGATTTTTAACATTCAGTTTCAAATGTTGCAGCAATTACACTTATCCCTGAGAATTGAAAGTTGTATAATATATATCAAATCATAAACATGTAGAAAATAATACAACTTTTAGTATTTTCTTGTTCACTGAATTTCCAACAGGAATTAGAAATGCAAGATCTAGTTGCCCTTAGGAAACAGCTATACCAACCAGAAAGTTCTCAGGATCCTATCTCTTAAAGGTAAATAAAACTTAATTCTTGGATGTGAAATATTATTTCCACAATGTTAGAGTTATTGAATGATTACATTGTGCCAAGACCTATATTGTTATGCATGCACTGACTCATTTAATTCCCACTACATCCAACAAGGTAGACAGTATTATTACTCTCATTTTATAGACCAGGAAACTGTGCTGAGAGAGAGGAAATGAGGCGAATCGAACAGCCAATACATTAGTAGCCGCCTGGCTTTAAAGCAGGTGCCCTCAGTCATTACCCTGCAAATTACTTTCTGCATACAAACAGATGGGATTTACATGATTGAGGTAATAACCATAACATTCAAAAAGTGATTCAAGAAAGGAAGCAAGATATTTACATTTATGTAAAGAGACTTAAGACCACAAAACCAAAAAAGTGACAAACTTCAGAATCCAAAGTCTGTAATCATTCCAATTTCCTTATTCAATTTCCCTGCCCCACCCCTCAACCAGGTACTCTGATGATTGTCCCTGAATCCTCTAGTTTTGCTATGAAGAACTAAGAAAGGTGATTTTGTATACATATGAATTGGTATTTAGCTGCACTGTATACACCAGCTAGTTACCACTGGATACCTATTTGTGATTCAGATTTCTGTCCTATTGCAATTTGTCCATTTCCCCAGCACCTAGAACATTACTTAACATATAGCATGGACCCAATAAATACCTGAATGAATGAATGAATGAATGAGTAAATGGATCAAAAATTTCCATGGTTTTGCAAAATAACAGTGGTGGATAGACAGGACTTTTTCTTCTTCCCCAATTCTGTTAATTTTGAACTAGTGACTCAAAAGGAATACTTAATATGCTTTTCCCTTTTCACAGTATTAGTGCTAATTAAATACAGAGTCAGTTATCATATCCCTTACAAATACATGTAGGTGGTCTACAGAACAGGATTAATACCTAAATGACTAAGGAATTAAAACACCAATATTGGAAGCTTTGACAAATATTTTCACTATCTGAGTTTCTAAGCCAAAATATCAGTTCACAGGCAATAAGAGGAATTTGTCCAGTAACGTACAAAAAATATTATTAGTTGGCTTAAATCTCAAAATGTTACAGGATTCCTATTTAAAAAATTATATGAAAGCATTAACTTTCTCTTCTCTGATTATTTTTTCCTCTTTTTATATAATGACCTTCCTGCACAGTATGTGCTACCATTAAAAAAAAAAAAAAAAAAAAAAAAGAGTGCCTAGGGAAATGAAAGGGACTGCTTGCTTAATATCAAAATCATTTTACTTGAGAAAGGAAGAGACAACAATGTACTAGAAAATATATATTAATTTAAATGTATGTGCTTTATTTTATGAGGTTAAGTTTGTTTTAAAAAACAAAAATACCCAACAATTTGGGCTACTTTTGCATTAATTATGACTTCTAGGGAACAAGAAGAAACTCTACGTGGAGAATACTTAAAAAGCTCTGTCTTCACACCCACTAAGGTGTTTATAATAAAAAAGACAGACAATAACAAGTGTTGGTGAGGATGTGAAAGAAATGATCACTCCTATATTGCTGGTGGGAATGAAAAATGGTGCAGCCACTTTGGAAGACAGTTCAACAGTTCCTCATAAAGTTAACTATAGAGTTACCATATGATCCAGAAATTCCACTCCTAGGTATACACCAAAGAAAAATGAAAACCTATGTCCACACAGAAACTTGCACCTGAAAAGTCCATAGCCATTATTCATAACAGCCAAAAAGAAAGAAACAAAACAACCCAAATGCCCATCAACTGAAGAATGGATAAGACACATACTATATGATTCCATTTCTATGAAATATCCAGAATAGGCAAATATATACAAACAGAATATAGACTAGTGGCTGCCAGGGGTAAGAAGGGTTGGGGGAAATGGGGAGTGACTGCTAATGGGTATGGGGCTTCTTTTTAGGGTGATGAAAATGTTCTAAAACGTTACGGTGATGGTTGCACAGCTCTGTGAATAAACAAAAAACCACCGACTTATACATGTTAAGTGGGTAGATTACATGGTATGTGAATTGTATCTCAGTAAAACTGTTGCAAAAATCCTTAGAAGCAGACATTTGAAAATTCTCTATAAATCAAGCACCCAAAGTATTCTGGCCACAGGCAAAAGGTAAAAACAAACATAAAAGAAAAATAGCAAACATGCAAAAATATCTACAAGAATGACAACAAAAACAATGTTGCAATAAATTCATGAAATCTTCTTCCAAGGGCTAATACTCAGAATACTTACTAAGCAGGACATTGACTGTACCAGTCAAAAATAACTACTTTGTACATATATAAAGAAAAAACTTGAATCTTCAACTTGGAAATTCCACTTAAAAGTCAAATTAACTCATTTGCATTTAAAATTGAAGAAAAGAGGCTTAGTTTATAACAGTTTTGACCTATTTTAGACAGATATTTATTAAATATTTATTAAAATGTTTTAGCTTGAAATAATGCTATAGGCACCAGGAAGAAAACAAATATGAGCAATTCAATTCTATACCTTCTGTTCAATAAAACTTGCTTCTCCATGGCAGGTGGTACAGAGAACTCTACCCAGGGGGTTAATCAAAATTCCCTTAGAATAATTGAAAAGCATCTGCATTTTTTCCCCAGAAACCACAAAAAAGTCACAGTAAGCAGAACATATAATCTTGATTATTAGCACTGAGCCTGTAGCAGCACAATGTGTTGTCCCCAGAAATTAAGTTACAAGACACAATGCCATTGTGTGATAAGCCAGAGATGTCTCCCTTAATGAGGCTGAAAAACTCAGGGAAATCACAAGATAGACAATGATGATAATAAGTCGCATGTGTGATGTTTGCTACTGTTGCGAAGCAAACTGCACATTGTGCCAAATGCAATCATTCTCAGAGCAGGATGGGGGTGGGAGAGACTCTAGAGGTCACCGACCCCAACCTTTCATTTTACAACAAAGAAAACTAAGGTTTAGGAAGGTCACACCACCAGTTTAAAGCATTCCTGGGTCTAGAAATGAGAACTTTCAGGGCTCTTTTCATGAAATGTTTTTTCTGCCTGGGTATATACACTACAGAGTGTATAACCTAAGAAATGGAGAGTTCTTAGGAACTTCTGAGAGCTACACTGGTAAAACTCCACAGAGAAGTGCTGTAATTCACCCTCTGTGAAAGTGCAAAGTGACCAAAGTTTGGGGATGCTCAAAATTCCGACCAAAGTAGCCTGAGTGTCAGCCTAAGGGAAGAAGAGCTGTAGTCCTACACAGTTTAGGTCTGTGGCTATTGTTCAGGCAGCTGAAGCCTAAACGACTGCATGGGCTTCTGCAGAAGATGATGAACAGCAGTGCTAAGGCGCAGAAAAGGAGAGGCATGGAAGTGGCCACTGGAAGGTGTTCTGTCTGGTAAGACGTGATTCACCAGGTTTCTGCATGGCATAGGTACACTAGGTACACTTGCTCTGATTACCACGTTAATCAGACTAGTTTGAAATTTTGCTAATGAGCTTTCTAATTATTCTGCAGGGCAGGATAATTCAGTCAATGTTCTGGAGTGCAGACTTAAAGATCTGATCACTGGAAGAAACATTCCTCATTTCCAGCTAATAAATGTATATTCTGATTTAGAAAGCAGACTCTGTGAGTTTAGTTACTACAGGTCAGCTTCCTTGGTTCTAGTTACTTCTAGGATCTCTTTTTATTGCTCATGTTTTTAAAAATTTTTCTGTATCTTTTGATGTTTTAACATCTTGGTGGGACTTACAGATGCAGAAAGCCTGCCCCTCCCAGGGCTAGCTAATTTCTAAAGATAGTAAAGAACTTGGGAGCAAGACAACCATCCCTTTTATCTAACTCTCATACACCAAGTCAACATTTCCCCTGCCCTAAATCACCCTAGAGCCAGTTAGGCAATTAAAGACCACCCCAAAACCCATCAACATTATTCAAACCAGCCAGTCCTGCCCTGCCTTTCCCAAGAAGGTCCTAATAAAGGCTCCTGCCCACGATCTCCCCTCGCTCCTTTCTGTCCCCTGACCCACACTGGGTCTCTCCCTGTGGCCCTTCATGGCATGGCATGCCTCCTTCTCTTGGAAATATAAGTAGCAAATTCTTCTTTCGAGGGTGTTATAACCTCTCCCTGTGGGGACTCAGTCACCTCCATAAATTAAAATTCACTGGTACATTCCTGAACACCCTGCAAAGTCAACACCAGATCTGCACAACCACTGAGAGCCAGACTGCAGACTAGACAGCCAGAGTCACTAAGCAAAAAGGTCCACAGAGCTCCTGCCTGGCCCCACACACACCTCCTACAACCCAGGCTTCAAGCTACAAGAGCTGCCATTTGGAAGACCCAGGCTTTATGGAAAGCTCATCTGAGCTGTGCCTGCACATGGAACACACACAGCATGTATTTACTTAGTTTTATCTTCAACAAGTTGATAAATTGATACAATATCCAATCAATCTTTCTGTGGCATTAACAGAAGATACAACAAGAAAACTCTACTGATGGGCAAGCTTAAACTGTAAAAGGTTTGTCTTTGAAAAGAAATTTAGATACATTCAAGAAAATAAAAAATACAGGCACACTTCATTCTATTGTGCTTTGCTTTACTGTGCTTCACTTTATTGCGATTTGCAGATAATGTGCTCTTTACAAATTAAAGGTTTGTGGCAGGCACCATTTTTCTAATAGTATGTGCTTACTTCATTGTCCTGGTGTCACATTTTGGTAATTCTTGCAATACTTCAAAGTTTTACATTATTATGAAAACTATTTTCATCATCTGTTATGGAGATCTGTGATCAGTGATTTTTGATGTTACTGCTGAAATTATTTTGGGGCACCAAGAACTGCACCCATATAAGAAGCTGACTACTCCGCTGACAGGCTATTCCCTCATCTTTCCCCCTCTCCTCTCCCGAGACACAAAAACATTGAAATTAAGCCAATTAATAACCCTACAATGGCCTCTTAGTGTTCAAGTGAAGGGAAGAGTCATGTGACTCTTCCTTTATATCAAAGGCTAGGAATGATTAAACTTACTAGGGAAGGCATGTCAAGTTGGGATAGGCTGAAAGCTTGGTTTCTTGTGCTGAACAGTTAGGCCAGTTGTGAATGCAAAGGAAAAGTTCTTGAAGATAATTAAAAGTCTTACTGCAGTGAACATGGGAATGACAAGAAAGTCAAGCAGCCTTATTGCTGATATGAAAAATTTTGAGTGGTTTGGACAGAAGACAACATTCCCTTAAGCCAAAGCCTAATTCAGAGCAAGGCCCTAACTCTTTAATTCTATGAAGGCTGAGAGAGGTGAGGAAGCTGCAGAAGAAAAGTTTGAAACTACCAGAGGCTGGCTCATGAGACAAGGAAAGAAGCCACCTCCATAACATAAGTACAAGGTGAAGCAGCAAGTGCTGATGGAGAAGCTGCAAGTTATCCAGAAGATCTAGTTGAGATCACTGAGGAAGAGGGCCACACTAAACAACAGATTTTCAATGTAAAAGAAACAACCTTCTGTTGGAAGAAGATGTCATCTAGGACTGTCATAGCTAGACAGGAAAAGTCAAAGCCTGGTTTCAAAGCTTCCTAGGACAGGCTGACTCTCTTGCTAGGGGTAATGCAGCTGGTGACTTAAGTTGAAGGCATTGTTCACTTACCATCAATCAATGGTAGGGCCCTGAAGAATTATGCTAAATTTACTCTGCCTGAGCTCTAGAAATGAAACAACAAAGCCTGGATGACAGCACATCTGTTTATAGTATTTTTATTGAATTATTTTAAACCCACTGTTGAGATCTATTGCTCAGAAAAAAAAGATTTCTTTCAAAATATTACCATTCATTGACAATGCACCTGGTCACCCAAGAGCTCTGATGGAGATGAATGTTATTTCCATGCCTGCTAACACAGCATCCATTTTGCAGCCCATGGATCAAGGGGTCATTTTGACTTTCAAGTCTTCCTGTGTCAGAAAAACATTTCATAAGGCTATAGAGAGCGATTCCTCTGATGGATCTGGGCAAAGTAAATGGAAAACCTTCTGGGAAGGATTCACTCTCCTAGATGTCATTAAGAACATTTGTGCTGGCCGGGCGCGATGGCTCACGCCTGTAATCCTAGCACTCTGGGAGGCCGAGGTGGGTGGATTGCTCGAGGTCAGGAGTTTGAGACCAGCCTGAGCAAGAGCGAGACACCGTCTCTACTAAAAATAGAAAGAAATTGTCTGGCCAACTAAAAATATATATACAAAAAAATTAGCCGGGCATGGTAGCGCACGCCTGTAGTCCCAGCTACTCGGGAGGCTGAGGCAGGAGGATCGCTTGAGCCCAGGAGTTTGAGGTTGCTGTGAGCTAGGCTGACGCCACGGCACTCTAGCCAGGGCAACAGAGTGAGACTCTGTCTCAAAAAAAAAAAAAAAAAGAACATTTGTGCTTTATGGAAGGAGGTCAAAATATCAACATGAACAGAAATTTGGAAGAACTGGATTCCAACCCTCAAGGATGGACTTAAGTGGTTCAAGACATCAGTGGAGGAAGCCAATACAGATGTAATGGAAACAGAAAAAGAACTAAAATTAGAAGTGGAGCCTAAAGATGTGACTGAATTGCTGCAATCTCATGATAAAACTTGAACAGATAAGGAATTGCTTCTTACGGATGAGCAAAGAAAGTAATTTGTTAAGATGGAATCTACTCCTAGTGAAGATGGTATGAACATTGTTGAAATGGCAACAAAGGATTTAGAATATTACATCAACTTAGTTGATAAAGTAGTGGCAGGGTTTGAAAGTATTGACTCCGATTTTGAAAGAAGTAATATTGTGGGTAAAATGCTGTCCAATGACATCGCATGCTACAGGGAAATCTTTCATGAAGGGAAGAGTTAATTGATGTGACAAACCTCATTGTTGCCTTATCTTAAGAAACCTTAAGCAACATTTCACCAGCAAAAAGATTATGACTCACTGAAGGCTTAGGTGATCATTAGCAGTTTTTAGCAATGCAGTATTTTTTAATTACACACTTAATAGACTACACTATAATGTGAACATAACTTTTATATGCACTGGGAAACCAAAACTCATGTGATTCCCTTTATTTCAATATTGCTTTATTGCAGCGGTCTGGAACCAAACTCGCAATACTTCCAGTGTATACCTTTGGATCATCACTTCAGATAGTGATAAAGAGATAAACCTCATTTATAGAAATGATATGTTACTCATAATTCTGTGCAGACATAAAGGCACACACAGATAGTCATCAATATTACGACAAAATAGTAAAACAATATATGTGATACATATATTCACAGGGGCTGGTTATTTAAACTGATCAAGATGCCTGCAGTTCTCTCAATTTACAAATTAAGGCTGTGGACTATTGATCCAGGGACAATTAAGAGTAAGTTTTCAGTCTTATGTAGGTTCATGAAGGGCTGGGGAAATGGTCACATATATTTATATGCCCTTACATAATTATTATCTAGACCACGGACTCTCAGCCTTGGCACTGTTGACATTTTATGTTGGCTGATTCTTCTGTACAGGCTATCCTATTGTAGGATGTTCAGCAGCATCCCTGCCCTCTACTCACTAGATCCCAGAAGTAGCCCACCACTTGTAACAATCAAAATGTCTCCAGACATTGCCAAATGTCCCTTGGGGAGCAAAACCTCCCCTGCTTGAGAACCACTGGCCTAGATGTATAATACTACAACATACAAGGTCTGTCTGGAAAGTATCCAGCCATATAATATGAAAAATAGAGACATATATGGAAGAAGATACAAGATACATTACGCATGGGACAATGATGCCTCAGTCTTCTTCAAAGTAGGCACCTTAGGACCTCACATAGTTCTCCCAGCATCTCTTAACCTAACCCATACACCATTCACCATTCTCAGGTGCTCTGCTTGTTGCAGGCCTTCCAGAACATGGATTACTTTCAACAGACTCTTGATCATCTGTGAAGCGTTTGTGCCACACTTTTATCAATATTTGCACTGCACTCCTTGCATCATCCCCCAAAGCCTTCTGAATCATCCGAGTAGTTTTTGCAAATGAACATTCAAGCTTAACACAAAATTTGATGCAGAATCATTGCTCTACTCATTCAGTCATTTTGAATGCAATGGCCACCCAGCACACACGCTCACGGAACAGCATCTAACACCCCACTGAGTACAGTGACGTCGCCATTGTTCATGCATGTGCATCCTAGTCCACTCTCCTTGGCTGCCAGGTTATATCGATGTCATGCAAACCATCCTCGTTATATTAACAATGGCTGGATACTTCCCGGACAGATCTCGTACTGCAAGCCATTTATGTTTCAAAAACTACCTGTGTTATTCCTAAAATCCTTCAAGAAGGCTCAAAGTTTGGTAGAATAAAGTAGGAGAGGGCAGGAAGAGATGGGTGAAATACTCGAATAAGAACAGTTAATTGCTCAGCACACACTTAAGGATGTGTGCCACACCCCAATCACCTTAAATGCCAGCTAAGGTTTTCTTATATTGTAATAGAGAAGAAAGGCTTCAAATCAAATATATCGAACTGCAATTTTAATTTTAATATCTAGGACAATGACTTGGATACATATTGTTACTTTTTGTAAAAAAGACCCCGTCAGCCCCCAAGTACAAGAGGAATTGACTTGGGAAGCAGAGGAAGCTGGACCTCAGTTTTGTGGCCCACTAAGCAGCTGGTCTCTAAGCTCAGACACAGAAGTGCTGGTTTCATCCCCCTCAAGATGCTCTCCACCTGTCCGTCGGGAAAAAGAAGGGAGGCCAAAAGGCCACTGAAAGACCTGACTCCCAACCCCCCAGATGCTTATGTGAAGGGAGCCATGGTTTGTCACTGGGTCTGGGTTTGGTCCTACAGCTGCCCATACTGTATGAAAACCCTGAGCAAATCACTTACTGTCAGTTTATAATGGAGCTGTTACCTCATCTGTAACCTGGGGGTTCTCCTGGTGACCTCAAATGCGAGAATTCAACCAGATGGCAAACATACAGTGTCAGCACACTACAGGCACTCAGCAATTGTCCCCCTGGCCACCCCCGTATTTTAAGAGTTGATTTATTGGACGGCTGAGAAAGGAAAGGGGTGGTACAATCTCTTGCTTGTGGTGAACTATAAGGGTAATTGTTAGAACTTACACACTAATTATTTCCCTAACCCCTAAATTAGGCAGGGATTCTGTTTCAAACAAGGGCACTTTGCCTGTCATTGTGTCGTCCCCCACCCCATGCTTGGTAATTACCTTGGGTGATTAACACTGATACCTTAGGAATTTCCTTAGCTGTTCCTCTCACAATCTTGAGAATTTACACCACACAAAACATATGCTGGCTTGGGAAAGCTACCTCTCAGGAACACATACTGGAGATACCTACTACTGTGTGACTTCTCGCAAGCCTTGTCACACATCCTGCCGTATACTTCCTCACACAAGGGGGGATGCCACAACATATTAAATAGCCAAGCAATTAAATGGTAGCTCCGAAAGAACAGAAAAGCACTTCTTCACAGATGCCATTACGAGGTGATGTTTATAACATAAACTATTTGATACATCTCACTGGGAAGATTACAGGCCTTTTACAAAATTGAGGCCAAATGAAAAGCAACAGCTTTTAGAAGAAGGTATATAACCACACACTCTCACTGTTTACTCAAGTATGAGTGTCTCTGGTGAACAGTAACAGCACTTCTATTCAAATGGTAGAAGGGAGCCACATAAACACAATGCAATTACACACACTAGAATTTCCCCTAAATTCCACGATGGCTGTCCATGGCAGACCTGCTTTATGATCCAACATGAGGAAGACTAAGAAAAAGTACCCTTTACACACTTCCAAATAGCTAATAGCTAAACACGTTCCTCAAGCAAATCAAACACCAGGCCAGGCAAAGTTTGTCATTTTCTTTATAGAATTTGTTCAAGTGGATGATGACATATATGATGCTTTGTAAGCTTCAGGCTGCTAAGTTTCACATTGGTTCTATCTTTGTGGCACCAGGGACTGGTTTCATGGAAGACAATTTTTCCACGGGGGTGGGGGTGGGGGTGGGGGTGGAGGCAGAGCTTGGGTGGCAATAGGGAACAGCTGTAGCAGCTGTAAATACAGAGGATAAAACACACCAGGACTAGGATATGGCATATATTTTGACAATTAATGTAGAATTGCTATCCAGTTTAGGAAATTGGTACCAAAAACACATTATATTACTTGTGTTATAAGCCAAGCATAGGAACAATGTTCTGAATGTTTCTTATAAGAAGAAGATAGGACAAATATTTGATTATTTTAACTAATGTTAATTATTTTAACTAATCTTCCTAATATTAGGTCATAAACCAGGTCTGCCATGGACAATGAAGACTGCTGCTCACTCCCTGCTGTGTGGCGAGTTCCTAAGTTTCATGGAAGACAATTTTTCCAGCGGTGGGAGGGAGGGGTGTGTGTGTGTGTGTGTGTGTGTGTGTGTGTGTGTTGTACAGAGTTTAGGTGGTGATGCACGGCCTGGGGTTCCTAACAGGCCAGAGACGGGTATGGGGCCTTAGTCCTGGGGGTTGGGGACCACAGTTCTAGAAAATATTACACTTATTAGTAAAATGGAAAAGAAACTCTAATACTCCAACTATTAAATATACCCTAGGCCAGCAGTTCTTAACTGGGAACAATGTTGCTGTCATACCTCCCCCCACCCCCACTGCCCCCAACTGAAGCCTTGGCAATGTCTGGAGACAATTTTGGTTGTTATATCTGGGGACATGCTCTGGCATTTCCATCCATTTGGTGGATGCCAAGGATGCTGCTAGACATCCTATTATGCACAGGGCAGTCCCCTACAACAAAAAATGATTTGGTCCAAAATGTTAATATTAATAGTACTCCTAAAACTGAAAACCCTGCTATAGGCCAAAAATAAAAATTACCACTGTCTATGGGTATAAGACTTCAAATAACTTGGACCAAACTAAAGAATTGTGCAGAAGATAAATAAACTTAATAAATACAATTGATGACACTATGGATCTAATTATACTTTAGGTCCTACCATGTTCTTTAATTTAAAAAAATTATGTATTATGAAAGCACACATTAATTACATTAGTTAAAATAATCAAATATTTGTCCTATCTTTTTATTATAAGAAACATTCAGAACATTGTTTCTATGCTTGGCTTATGATACAAGTAATATAATGTGTTTTTGGTACCAATTTCCTAAAGTAGATAGCAATTCTACATTAATTTTCAAAATATATTCCATATCCTAGTCCTGGTGTATTTTACGCTAATTTCTACAAATGCAGACTCCTAGGCCTCCCATCAGACCTGGGGGGACAGTTTCTCTGGCTATTTGTATTTTCTGCAAGTTTTCCAGGTGATTCTTATGCATGACAAAGTTTGAGAACCACTGACTTAGGCTATGCTTTTATAAGAAAAGAGCAGCCATTTCCACTTCATTCTCACTTAAGTTAAAGAGCAACAATCAAATAATTCATAGGTATGAAAGATCAACAATATGTAGTAATATACCACAGTGGCCGGAAATGGCCTACCTAAAATAATATCCTTTTAAAATGAGGCTGGAATAAGAAAGAAAATCTCAAAAGCACTGTCATAAAATGTTCCATATCAGAAGTATTTTGCCTTTCCACATGAGTATATTTTAAGTACCAATGTTTAAACACAAGACACCAAATTCTTCCCTGGCTAAGGTTTGTTATTGGTGATCTTCATTATTCTTCAAGGAAATAGATGTCTTTAGCATCTTGCTGTCACAAGGTACACATTTAAATATGTGGTTTACATTTAGCATTTAATGACAAATAATACATTAATTGTGTTAAGAGGTCATAAGCACAGGATGATCAAAAATTTGGCTTTTCAAATACAAGATAAAGATTTTTCCTTCTGAACTTTTCTGTAGCCTAAGCACCAAATTGTAGACTCAATAGAGATCACAATTTCAGATGATAACATATCTCCAAGCAAGCAAGAAAAAGGTGGAAAAAATGCTAGGCAAAATGAAGCAAGGGGCTATAATAAAAATTGAGCTATTATAGGCCAAGTGCCTGCTATTTTCAGGCATTTTACAAACATTTTCTTATTCAACACTTGCCATCTCTGTAAAAGAAGATAATGCCTATTTTGCTGATGATAAGATTGAGGACCAGAGAAGTTAATCTGTTTAAGTTCACCAGGTTGGTAGATGGGAGAACTGAGACTCAACTGCAAGAAGACAAGCTTTACTTATTATTCCTCTCCCCACCCTTGCCTGCTCCAATATTCACTAACATCCTGGTTCATGGAAATTTCCTTGAAGGTGTAACTCATAATCCCAAATATTTCAAGTTGACAACATTCTAAAGAGTAAGGTGCTCTATGGCTTATTTATCTAAGAAATTGAATGGAATTAAGTGAGATAACATATGTATATATATTCTAAAACCCCAAAGCATCATATAAATGTAAGGCATTAAGTTATTCATTAAAATGAATTTTATTATATTTTGAGGATCTTTGGCAGATGGCAAAAGGATTTTGAGATATTACAAAATAATTAGTGACACCCTAGGATACTGTGAAATCATGATTGAGGTTACACTAAATTGGCTTCCAAAAGCCACATATATAAACGTTTTGGACAATAGATAATGTCATAATTTTGTAACTGACTCTAGGAGCCTCCCCTTTAGCTGTGGGCATTTGCAGAGCTCCATCTGGGCCTGTCCTCTGCTTCTTCATCATCCCCTGGGGCAACCTCATCTACTGCATAGCTTCAGATCCCACCTTTACTGCTGGTGAAGCACCAACTTACATGGTCGCCCTTAATCTTCTTCCTGATCTCCAGACCAGAAATTTCCCTTAAATCATAGATGTCTCTCGGGTATTTCAAACTTAAAATAGTCAAAACCCAACTTCTTATCTGCTTCATCTTTTCTCTGGTGTTAATTCTCTTCTTCCTATTTTTTTCTCCCTCAGTTAATTGCATCAGTTATCACTTCTAGAAACCTCAGAATCATCTTGAATTTTGCCTAATATTTAATACAGTTTAAATACAATTTAAATAATTGTATACTAGATCCTAAAGAAGCTGTTCTCAAATGTACCCTCATCTTTATTTGCCTACTACCACAAGTTTCCAGAAAAAAAAAAAAACCACCCCCGGTGGTATTGTGACTCCTCTTTCAAATCCTTTAATGAACTTCAAAAGTCTAGAGAATACTAACCAATCTCCTTGGCATGGTCCTGCACCATCTAGCCCCTGCCATTCTAATTTCCCCTCTCAAATAGACCTTTATCACCCTACCTGTCACCTGTCATTAGCCAACCTGCTCTTCCATAAACACCTGGGGCACCTTCATGCCTCTGTGCCTTCATTTATCTTACTTCCTTCTCTTTCTCTACCACCAGCACAGAGTGCAGCTCTGATCCTGCTGTCTCCAGGCCTTGGCAGATGCTGTTTCCCTCTATCTGAAATGCCTTCCCCTGTTTGCAAACTCGATTCATCCTCAAAGTCACAGCATGAGCTATAGATGTCCACTGGAAAACTGCTCATGAGTCCTCCACTTTCTTTAGCTTAGAGCCTAGAATATCTCTACTTCATCACATCTCTATTATCATTTTTCTCACAGTACACTGTAATCAGTTGTTTACATTTATGTATCCTTAGGTGGCAACGGGCTCACTGACGGCAGGGATATCTTTGCCTTTGAGTTGCCAGAATTCAACGTCTGTCATATACCAGATTGTCAATCAATGTAAGATGACTACCGTGACTACCATTAAATGCTATGCTTTATGCTTATTATCAAAATGCAAAGTCCGATAAGATATGAAATGCAAATTCTCCTTTTTGCCATGTTTATTGAGGTATATTTGACAAATGAAATGCAGATTTTTAATCAGAGAGCTATTCCCTGTGATCTTTACTCTTATAACAGGTTTTGTATAAGAAAACCTTATAACAGGTTTTGTAAAAGAAAAAAGGAAAGCTAATATATCTACAATTTTCTCTGCTACTACATTAGCCTATGTATAAGCCATCTCAGCACTTACTACCATGGATCATGGTGTCGGTTGTCTGTCTTCACCCACAGCCAGTGTGCTACTTGAGGGTAGAGACCAAGTTACATCCGTCTGGCCCACTTCTTAGCACCTAGTATAGCAGGCAGTCAATGATTTATTTTAAATTTTTGCTCAGAATACATCACACTGGGATATTAATAATCAAACTTTCATATTATATAGAGCATGCCAATTTCAAAAGAATAGAAACTAAACTTAGTTATATTCCAAAAGTTCATTCTTAGCTTGGTAATATGGTACACAGAACACACATTACCACAAAAACAATGTTCAAGATTAAGATTGTGTTCATAGCCCATTTAATAAAATCTTATTCTACTCATATTTTGCCTAAAATTTTGTATATTTAGGGGAAAATACAGAAAGAAATGCTATAGATTTACCTTTTTCTTAGCACTGTAAAATGTATCTAAACATCAGAAAACTTCATCGAGCCTCCAGAAAATGTTCAGTCTGTGGCCACCAGCTGCTTTCTATCGTTGGATGGGTGAGGGGGGTAAGGAATAAGGACACCAAGATCTAGTGGGGATGGAGTTGGGCGGGGGAGGGTGCAGAAAGTCTGATGAAGGCTCTGGATTCTATGGCAGACACTTCCCATCCCCCTCTCTTTTCCCCATCCAAGGAAAGCAGGGACCAAAAGCAGCATGGGTCAGGTGGGCAAGTCCCAAGGGGCAATTCACCCAGATGACCTGCCAAGGGAAGAGCAAGATCAGAAAGCCTAAGCCAGAAGGACTTGGGGTAGCTGCAAAGCAGGCTGGGACAGGTGGAAAGTTACAGCACAGTGTGTAAGAAATCCCAATAAGGCATCATGTCATTCCTGAAACCTCACTATACAGAAAAAGCGATGGGATAGAAATGAGAGATCAATTTAAGTTAGCCTTGAAAGTTGAGGGACTTATTGATTTATAAGGTGTAGAAAACTGAGGAAGTTCTCTGGAAGTTTAATTTTGGAAGATAATACACAACCAAAAATGCATGACATCATTTACTTCTCAAAAGAGTACAGATAAAGAAAAACAGTGAGGCCAGGCGCAGTGGCTCATGCCTGTAATCCTAGCACTCTGGGAGGCCAAGGCGGGTGGATGGCTCAAGGTCAGGAGTTCGAGACCAGCCTGAGCAAAAGCGAGACCCCCATCTCTACTAAAAAAATAGAAACATAATATCTGGCCAACTAAAAATATATATAGAAAAAATTATCCAGGCATGGTGGCGCATGCCTGTAGTCCCAGCTACTTGGGAGGCTGAGGCAGAAGGATTGCTTGAGCCCAGGAGTGTGAGGTTGCTGTGAGCTAGGCTGACGCCACGGCACTCACTCTAGCCCAAGCAACAGAGCGAGACTTTGTCTCAAAGAAAAAGAAAAAAAGAAAAACAGTGATAACAAAACTCGTTCTTTTCATCTTCCAAACTAATGGGAGTTTGCTCTATTAAAATTCAATATCCATAAGTGAATTTTCAGAAGCAGCAGAACTTTTTGATTATGTTTCTATATCTATAAATATGAATGATGCAAATTTTGGGTCCTACAATATCAGGTAACAAGATACAGCCCAAGCTTCAGCTCTTGCTAATTAAACGAATCAATTAAGAGACTACGGTTGCAACTGTGTAGCTGCTGTTCTATAGTAGCAATAACAACCCCATGGGGAGGTCTTTTACTACATTAAAATGCTGTCCTGCACAACTCCATCTGATATTATTAGAAACAGTTATTTGTGTCTTGCTGTCATATTAGTAGCAAAGGCAAATTATGGAAATATGCAGACCAGAATGGTCCCAGTATGAGATCAGGTTGGGTTTTTAGCCTCCAAGGGAACAATTGCTGAAATTCCAAAGTTCCCCAAAGTTCTTTAATGGAACTGATAAATCTATCAGCACAGCATCCATTTAGAAGCTAGGTAAGGGTCACATATTTACATACTTTCCTGCTAAGCTGATACAATTCAACTAGATGAATTATCATATTAAGTTTACCCTCCTGAGTTAAACTGATGGAGTTCAAAATTGTTTTCGATGGTTGTCATTAATCGCTGTTACTTCGTAAATGCTTACTTTGAAATCTAATTGTGCTGGTGTATCAAGGGTCATATTAATAGCATTCTTAATGGTAAATCTTTGTAAAACATGTTTATTCTACTAATATTATCATTCAAGTTTTCAAAGCTAATAAGAAATAAAGTATATTTATTATCAATAAAAACTTAATTTAAAATGTACAATTTGAGATTTAAATTAGCTTTAAGAACTTTACCATCATTTGGTTTCATTAGATCTCTGGCTAAGCTTCAAAGACATAGAATCTGATAGTTTCTCAAGAGTCCTTGGGTGAACACCAACACCACAGCCATGAAGATGCTGTTCATTGCAGTGTAAGCTCATTTTCCCTTTCAGGCAATAGGATTGTTTTTACAAGAAAAAAAATTCAGTCTCACTGAGATATGCTTGCCTTAATATTACAAAAACAATATACACATAATAATATAATATATATATTTTATATTAATATATAAAACATTATAAAAATAAATAAGTAGTAATTACAATTCAAAAATTTGGGATAAAATGGTAACAGAGAATTCATCCTTACTGTGAAGCATAGTTCAAGTAAGGAATTCTGGTTAAGTTAAACACTATCTCTTCCATTTCTCTGTGAGCTTATACTGTTTGAAGTACACAAACTCAGAGCTTTACCAAAAACATGCAAACAAAACAAACAAAACCCAGACAACATACAATTTGAAACAGGCACAAATATCCTGGGAAAATTCTGGGCTATGTAGCTTACTAATTAAGTATATTATGATCTGAAAGTTTGTGTGCCCCCAAGTTCATATGTTGAAGCCCTAATCTCCAATGAGATGGTATTTGGAAGTGAGGCCTTTGGGGAATAATTAGGCTTAGATGGGGCCACCTGGGGGGCCCCATGATGGCATCAGCACCCTTCTCAGAAGAGGAAGAGAGATCAGAGCATGGCTTGCCCTTGCATGTACTCACTCATCCGTTCTTTCTCTCTCTCTGCCAAGTAAGAACACAGCAAGAAGGAAGCTGCCTGCAAGCCAGGAAGAGGGCCCTTACCAGAAACTGAATCTGCCGGCAGCTTGATATTAGACGTCCGAGTTTCCAGAACTGTGAAAAATTAACGTCTGTTGCTTAAGCCATCCAGGCTATGGCATTTTGTTTCGGCAGCCCGAGCAGACTACGGCAGTTGTACTTAGCAGTTACTGCAAGCAGCTCCCTGGATTACACAGCCAGGCAATTTGTTATAAAGGTACTCAGATGGTTAACAGCTTGACTTTAAAGTTAGACTTGGTTTTGCACCCTGGTGCTACCAGTGACTACCATAGTATAGTTATTTAACCTCTCTCTGCTCACTTCTGTCTTCTGAAAATTAGGCATACCAATCATCGGTGTTTCATCATGTTTGCACATAGGATAGGTAACTCCAGTCATATGGGTGATGATAATAGGTATGAAAGTACCAGGGAAAATAAATGGTAGTACTCAAGTCGGGTATTATTAAGGGATAGACCTAAGAAGTAATGCTCTGTTTATAAAATATCTTTTTAGGTAAGTTGCCTGAGTCACTTTTTAGCTTTTCATATGTGTCAAATATGATTTCATGTCAATATATTATAGTATACTGGGTTGAATAGTGCTTTCCAAAAATTCACGTCTACCCAGAACCTCAGAATGTGACCTTAGTTGGAAATAGGGTCTTTGCATACGTAATTAGTTAAGATGAGGTTTTACTGGATTAGGTGAGCCCTAAATCTGATGACTGGTGTCATTGGATTTATGTTTACACAGTCACAGGGATAAAGGCCACGTGATGACAGAAGAAGAGATTAGAATGATATAGCTAAAAGCCAAGGAACACCAAGGACTGCCAGCAACCACCAGAAGGGAGGAGAGAGGCATGAAAAAGATCCTCACCAGAGCCTTTAAGAAGGAACCCACCCTGCCCACACTTTGACTTTAGATTTCTGGCTTCTAGAACTGTGACAGAATAAATTTCTGTTGTTTTACTGCCCAGTTTGTGGTAATTTGCGGCAACAGCCCTAGGAAACAAATACGGAGTCCTGTATAGTACATTTGGGGAATAGTAATGAAATTGATAGATACTAAAGGTTAAAATGTGGATTCCCTGAGCACATGTATGTACACCCAGGTTAAATGAGTTCCTCTGGGTCATAAAGGCACAAATTTCATCTCTGAATGCCCCATTCTATTAACTCAGAAGTCTTTGCCTTCATTATACAAAAACACTACCTAACAATTTTTAACTCAAGTTCAAACAGCACAACAGAAAGGATTCCTTACACTTGGATTGAAAGTTGATGAGCCAAAGGCTTTAAGGTGGACAGAATAAATCTACTGAATAAATCCTTACCTTTTACATGTATAAGTTCTATAAACAGAAGATGATCCCTTATGTTCCCAGGTTGTGTTTTAGGGTAAGCTGGGCTATATTTCAGCAATAAGTCAATACTGAGATCTCAGGCCACTGGAGGTTGGGGGTGGCACTGCTCATCACCACTCTCCACACGGACCCATGCTAACAGAGGAATATCAACATCATACTCAGCTTACAAGGGAGGCAGAGGGTTCACACCTGCTCTTAGCTATCTCTGACCAGAAGTGACACACATTACTACAAGGAGACAATTTTCCCTGGGTCTTTGGCATTTTTCCACTTCTTGTGAGCAAGATATTGACTGTCCTTTGTTCTGGACTATCCTTTTAAGGATGTTTGTGTGGTGAACAGCCTCAGAAGACAGATAGTGTCTCCCTCCAGAACAAGGGGCAGGTATGATTACTGCCCATTATAAAAGATTCAGGTTCCCTAAACTCAGGGCTCCTCTCCTATAAGGCAACCCATTGTATGTGGTGTCATCTTGCCGTCTTTGGATCACCCTGGGGGAATTTGGGATCAGGGAAATAGTACAAAAACAATGATACTTTGATCACTGCTAGTGCTGTAATAAACTGTCCCTCATCTCTGATCCCAGAGTCTCATGTCTTCTACTAGCATCCATGACACAGTAGCAGGCTAATTTGTCAGCTTACAGGTAGGGTAAATTTCATACCCTTCATAGTTCTTGACATTCACTTCCACTCATAGCTCTTAGTCAGAACTAATCATATGATCCCAACTTAACCCTTCTTGCCTTATTATTAAAAATCCACATGACATAAATAGACTAAATTCATATACTTATGCAGTCCCACATCATAGAGAAATGGACAAAAGGGTTGAAGTGGTACTTCACAGAGGCAGAAACTCAATGGTAGATAAACAGAAATGGCCAGTAAATATAAGAAAAGATGTTCTACTTCATTAATAATCAGGATAAGCGAATTAAAACCACAATGAAGACACTATTCACACTGGCAAAAATTATAGAGTCTGATAATATCAGGTGCTAGTGAAGATGTGGAACAAAGTGAACATACTCAATGCACACAAACTCTAAAGAAACTGTTGCACATGTGTCATCAGCACACATGCACCCACGTGTAGAAATGCTTAGGGCAGCAATTACAGCAAAAACACCCAACTGTTCGTCAACAGCAGACCTTTTTATCAACACAACAGCATCCTACACAGCTAAGCATAAATGAATTACACCTACATGTAACACAAGCGAGTCTCACAAACAACATAGAGCAAAATAACCAAGTCACAGACAATTCCAGAATCTAATTCTATGTCATCAAGTTTAAAGGCATGTAACACTAAACTATATATTTAGAGATGTAAATATGTGGGAAAATTATAAAGAAAAGCAAGGTATGATAAATACAAACCAGGAAGCAGCTCTCCTTGCAAGGGAGAAAGGGTGTTGATAGGATGAGAATGTGCACACAGACACCTTTGAAACTAATGGTTATGTTTTTAAGAAAACTTTCTGCTGGGTACCCAGGTCTTTGTTGTATTATTATTCTTTATAACTTATATATGTCTTACAAATGCTCTTTTATACATTTTTATAAATATATAAAGTATATTTATAACATTTTGTATAATATTTTGTATTTATATAATATCTAACAACACTAAATTTTTAAAAAGTAATGAGATTTGTTTTATTGGAAATGAAAATCACAAACTGAGTTTTTTTAAGTTCAGAGTGAGTAAAAAGTGAATGAAATGAATTATTTTTAAGTTTGTACTTTCTCTACATTGAAATACTAACATTTTTAAACCTTATTGTTAAAAACAAAAGTACTTCTCTTAGCCTAAAACTCTTCTTTAAACATTGAAGGTCATATTCATCAACATTCACGAAAACCAACTTGTATAGAAAATTCTATGAGGATTCTCACAAAGACAAATATATACTTGTGAAGCATCACCTTTACCACGTAACATGCTACTGCTGTTCCTGACCTGCATGTCTTGGAAAAGATATTTGTTTTAGACATCTTCGATTAAAGCAACACATGCTAGCAGGAAATCAATCTGTATCTGCTGTAACACTCTCACTATCCTCAAACCATTTCTTTCCCTCTTCCATACAGATCTATTATTGCTAATAATACACATAGAAAAATTCAATAGAGCAAAATACATTGGCCATCCAAACCGCTGTGTTGTAGAATTTTAGAGTAATTAGAAATTACTCTAGAAATTGTGCTAGAAATTGACATTCCTACTCAGTGTAAACGATATAAACAGAGTGGACACACAGCCTCTTTGGAATTCATTAGCAAGTCATCTATCATTTACTGGGGCGGAGTGAAGTGTCAGCTACACGCAATTCTCTTTTCCTCTTTTCCTTTTTCAGATGACTTTCTGTTGGCTGTTTAGGTAGGGGAAAGAGGGAGGAGAGGGGGAAAGAGGGAGAAAGAGAGAGGGAGGAGGGAAGGAGGGAGGAAGAGGGGAGAAAGAGAGAGAGGGGGTGGGAGAGGGGAGGGAGAAGGGAGGGAAGAGAGAGGAAAATATGGAGAGAGGGTGAGAGGAGGGAGGGAGGAGGACAGGAGGGAGGAAGGGAGTTTTGCTAATAAGTTTTGGGTACAGGAAGTGGATGAAAGAGTAAAATTAAAAGGCACTTGCTAATGGAATGGGCACTTGAGTGAGCTGAGAAATCTGCTACCTTTCCTTGTTCTACCTACCAACTAGATGTGAAGCCTTGAGAAAGTCAAGTGATCTTTTTGATGCATAGTTTCCTTCTCTGAGGAAGACAGCTTAGTTCAGCTCTGTGATCCCAAACAGCCCCCTGCACTTTCTTTTTCTCCGTTTGTTTCTATATTTGCTTTCCTCACTTTTCTTTTTCAAGTCCAACACTTCACACTGGCCAAGTTCATCCACTCATTCACCCAGTATTTACTAACTGCCGCTTACATGCCAGGCCCTGTTCAGGGCATTGGGTAAAGAATGCTGAACAAAATGGACAAGGAGCCCTATGCCCAAGAAGCTTGTCACTTTCAAGTGGGGAAGACAGACAACAAATATGTCAAAAAAGTGAAATATATAGTATGTCAAATAGAGGTAACTGCTAAAGAAAGAAGAATAAAGCCAGGAAAGGGGGAAATAAAAGGTGGGAAAGTGAGAAATAAAAGGTTGGAAAGGGTGACTGAAATTCTAAATGGTATGACCAGGGAAGCCCCCCAGAAAAGGTGGCTATTGAGTAAAGGCAGGAAGAAAGTGAGGGAAGCCCCTGCGTAGACATCTGGGGACAGATGTTCTCGGCAGAAGAAAAACAAGTGAGGAGACCTGCAGCACGTGCCCCACGTGTAAAAAAAGCTATTTTACCACTTTTACTGCTACGTTACTAACAGACTAGGGGGCAGGGTGGGGTGGCAGACCCCAGCTACTGCTCCTTCAGATAAGAGATGGCAACAGCCTGGCCAGGAGTGGGGTGAGAGTGGGAAAGAAAGCAGGAATCAAGGGTAATGCCAAGGTTTAGCTCAAGTTGCCATTTTCTGAAATAGGAAAAACTGAAAGAGAAATCTTTTTATTTGTTTTATTTTTATTGGGGGGTGGGTTTATGGATAGGGCTCAATTTTCATTTTATGAAGTTTGAGAAAGCTATTAGAATCCCAGTAGAGATGTCAATAGCAGAGATGACATGAATGGCCTTCCTAGCATGAGCACTGAAGGGCAAAAAAGCAGTTCTACACATCTGCATAATGCAATTCTGTGTAGCCCTTAAAAAGAATGCGTTCTTTATGTACTGACACAGAAAGACGTCCAAGATTTATTATTGCATGAAAAGATGTGTAATTCTATTTCTGGAAGAATGTATCTATTGTTAATAACTTAAATACCTCTACGGGACAGGATATCTACTTCTGTGATGGGTAATTTTGTGTCAACCTAGGTAAGGCCACGGTATCTAGATATTCAGTCAAACATTTGGATGTTTCTATGAAGGCATTTTTTGTATTTTCATTTATTTATTAATACGTTAGAGACAGGGTCTCGCTCTGTCACCCAGCCTGGAGTGCAGTGAGTAATCATAGCTCATGGTAACCTCAAATTCATGTGATGTTATTTTTTAGATGAGATTGACATTTAAATCCATAGACTTTGAGTAAAGATCTCCCTCCATAATGTGGGTAGGCCTCATCCAATTAGTTGAAGGCCTTAAGAGAAAAATTTCCAAGCAAGGAGGAAATCAGCCACCAGACTGCCTTTGGACTTGAACTGCACCTCCTCCCAGGGTCTCCAGCCTGCTGGCCTACCCTGCAGAATTTGGACTTGCCAAGCCTCCACAACTGCATAAGCCAATTCCTTAAAATAAATCACTCTTTCTCTATACACAACCCCTCTGTTGGTTCTATTTCTCTGGAGAACCCTAATATAACTTCTTATGACATATATTTAATACTATTTAACTTTTTTAAAAAAAATAAGCATGTATTACTTTATGAATCAGAAAAACAAGAATAACCACAGGTCTTAGTTCCAATATTTAAAATTTAGGTTACATTGACAAAGTACCTATATATATATATACTATTATACTTTATATACATAAACTATACATGCATCTCTATACAAATACAAACAATAAAGCACAGAGTAAGCATACATTGTTATTAATATCCTTCCTATATTAATGACTATAAAATCACTACTTTTTTGATCTAAACCACAGGCCTCTCTGATATTCTCAATAAACTCAGAGAGCTATCTGAAATACCCAATGTGACTCTAAATCCCAAACGAGGTATCCAAAAGACATGACCAGACATTTTACAGATTATAAATGATACTTAGTAAATGAATAAATGGAGAAAATTCAAACATATTAGTCATAAACAGAGGAATAAAAATTAAAATAAGGTACCTTTTAAAACAAAATATTTTGAAAATTATAATAACTAATTCTATTAATTATAAACTTATAAGTAAAAATAGTAGTAAAGTAAACCTTTTTTCAGCAGATAAAGTTCATTAATTTCAAAAATTATAACTAATACTAGTGAGAGTGCAAAGAGGTATTCTATGATGGATGGTATACTAAAGAGATATAAAATAATTGGAAACATGTGTAATAAACCATAAAATTATCATCAGTTTTTATTCTATTTAGGAGAAAATACACCTTCAAAAAAAATCTTATGCATGTTAGAAAATAATTCCAAACATCAAAAAAGGAAAACACATGAAGTTTAGAATACCATTTGTAATGGCAAAAAAGTAGAGGTAATTTTAATACCTAACATTTGGGATTTAAAGATAAGTAAAATATGTGACCTCTATTCGTCAGAATGTTAAATATAACTCCATTAATAACAACATGAAACATGATAGGGTCTTATGTGAAAAAAATCAAGATACAAAATTATGATTCAATTTCATTAAAAATGTGGATTTGAGGCCGGGCTCGGTGGCTCACGCCTGTAATCCTAGCACTCTGGGAGGCCGAGGCGGGTGGATCACTAAAGGTCAGGAGTTCGAGACCAGCCTGAGCAAGAGCAAGACCCTGTCTCTACTAAAAATAGAAAGAAATTATCTGGCCAACTAAAAATATATATAGAAAAAATTAGCCAGGCATGGTGGTGCATGCCTGTAGTCCCAGCTACTTGGGAGGCTGAGGCAGAAGGATCGCTTAAGCCCAGGAGTTTGAGGTTGCTGTGAGCTAGGCTGACGCCATGGCACTCTAGCCTGGGCAACAGAGTGAGACTCTATCTCAAAAGAAAAAAAAAAAATGTGGATTTCAAAGGACCTAACAGAGAAAGCTAGAAAGGAAGCTGAAAAAAAGGTCCAGGTCATTATATTCAAAAGCAGCTTTATATAATATGCTCTCATTTTTATTATGATAACATGGAGAAAATCTTCAATAGAAAAAAGTACTTAAAATATTCAACAAACTGAAAATAAATTTTAAAACTATTTTCCCTCTAATAAGAAGGCGGTAAAATAATACTATCATGGAAACTTCTCTAACATATTAAACA
>CM052445.1:55058387-55077368 GCA_028533085.1 Varecia variegata | reverse complement strand
ATGAGAGCGAAGCGAACTGTCAGTGGAATGGACATACTTGAAGATCTGACTCGGGGTGTTGGGGGTGGGGGAGGGGATGGGTGTTTACCTACATGATGAGTGCGATGTGCACTGTTGGGGGAATGGACACCCTTGAGGCTCAGTCTCGGGGGGTTGGGAGGGGCATGGGCAATATACTTAACCAGAACGGTTGTACTCCTATAATAAGCTATAATAAAAAAATAAAGAAAGAAAGAAAGAAAGAATTAAATTGTCAATATTAATTGCAATAAGAACATCAAAAAGTAAGATTTTCATGAACCAACTACAGGGTTTTGTTTCACAAGGCCTCAGGCTCAAAACTAGTGTGAGTTAAATAGAACTTACACGACAGTTAATGTGTTAAGAGAAATCCTGGTGAGTTTAAGGAATGTGGAGTAGTTCAGCTTGGCCAGAGATTGGGTTGGTTAAAGGACAGAAGCGGCGAGAAAGGAAACTGGGAAGGAATTATAAAGCCAGGTCCTGTCTTGTACAGAGAGGGCCCATACTTGACAAAGTGTGTACACTTAAGAACTGGGGTGTGATGTGTTTATGTTTTAGAAAGACCATGGTCTGATGTCAGGCTGAAGATACACGGGAATGGGGAGGGACCCGGCTAGGAGGCCAAGTAACATGCCATTACAATCATCCCGACTGGCCAAGCACACACAACAGTACAACTAAGTCTGATTCATTCATAGGACCTTAGAATTTAGACAGCAAACAGACCTGAAAGACAATCTTAATTTTATGTTAGAGATGAGAAAACTAAGGCACAGGAATATAAAAAGTAATTTCCTACACTGCAACTCTCCAAGAAAAATTTTAATCTTGGTCCTGAGCTAAAAAAAAAAAAAAAAAAAAAAAAAAAAAAAAAAAAAAAAAAAAAAAAAAAAAAAAAAACCACAATAAGCTAAGCCACTGAACTTTGTGTAGGAAAGTTTGGGCATTTAGCTTCGTACAACAAAAACTGGAAAGGCGGCCTTAGACCAACAGGCAAAAACAAATGAATGTGCCTGTGCTCTAGTAAAACTGTATTTATAACATAAATAATGAAATTTGAATCTCATACTTTTCATGTGTCATGAAACATTATTCATTTATTTTTTTTCAGCCATTTAAAAATGTAATAACCATTCAACTTGTGAGCCCTACAGAAACAGACAGTAGGCTGGGTCTGGCTGCCTCCTGGTCTCAGCCACCAGTACTTCTCACCTGAGGACTGCAACAGTCAAATAAATGATTTTCCATTTCCACCACCGGCCCCACAGAGATTTTAAATCACATCACATCGTTCTCCTATTCAAAACCCACCAAATGCTCTGCAACATGAATCGAATAAAACCCAAAATCTTTGGCCCCTAGATGATGGTCCCTGCCTATCTTGTTCTACTCTCCTTCTGGCCTTCCCACAAAACAAAATTGTTGAGTCCCAGAGCCTTTGTACTTGCCATTCCTGCCACCAGGGCTTTCGGCCCCCAGGCTTCTGCATGGCTGTCCCCTTTTTCCCACAGGTCTCAACTCAAAGCCAGCTGTTCAGAGAAGACTTGCTAACACCCTAGCTAAAAGCTAGTCGCCTCCTATCAATTTATAGTCTTCATCTAACTTCTTAGTACCAAAATGACCTTATTTATGTCCTTACATGTTTAGTACCTGCATCCCCTGCTGGAATGTAAGTCTCATTCCCTGCTCTATCTGCAGAGTCTGTAACACAGCCTAGGCCACCCTGGGCCTTCCCTTCTATGTAGGAGACACTAAAGCAACATCATCGTTCCCTTTCCTTACCCTACAAGGGTTAGACTCATTCTCAGGCAAATAGAAGTAATTCTGCAATAATGGAACTAGGTTTAAAAACTTAGATTTTCACACTGAAAACAATTAAATTGTATCAACGAATGTGTAACCATACGTGTAAGTACCATTAAGTTGCCCTTAACTTTGCATTCAATTTAAAGCAGGTCACAATTACATGCATAATGGTTACAACCTTTCTTTTCCCCACACTACCATAATCTATATAGAAGGAAGGAAGGACAGAGGGACGGAGGGAGGAAGGGGCCAAAACCTGACATAGATCAGCAATAAAGATTGATGCAATGAAAAATAGGGAAATGAAATTTCACTCAAAACTGGAATTTACTTCTATTTTTCCCAAGAGGAACATACACGTTTCCCACCATCCAGGAGTAAGAAAATTAGCTTTTAGAAATGACAAAAACCAAAGTATTCAAAGCCTAAAATGAGTCTGACACATGCCAATACAAATATGAACAGAACACTTGGATAAGCTAAAGCCAAAAGTCTTCATAAAAATTAAGACTTTTACTTGATGAAACATATCTACTCTTATTAAAATATTTTCTCCAAATATTTTATTCCTTTTCCTATTTTAAATGGCACTTCATAGCCAGATAAAAATTTTTCTTTTCTTATTTTGACAGTCTGCTCCAACATTTATAAAATAGACTCTTTTTTATTTCTTTAAAGAAAAGAAATACTTTAGAAGTAAGATGTTGTTAACAAAATGATTTCAACATTTGTTAGAACCCAATTCATACCATATTAGCAAGGTTACTCACAAAAGCAAAAACATTCACAAAACAATGCATCAAATGTTTCAAAAATATCTTCCTAGTATAATAAAATCAGAGGCAATTTTACCTTAAAAGTAATGTCACTGAACAGTAAGAGGAAGAAATAGTAATAGTTTTCTTTTTCCTCTCACTGATTTCCAACTTGATAATATGTTTTAAAGGCCATTACTATGGGATTTGTCTTATCGGTCTCCAGTGCAGCTGTTTGTATTATTTTCCACATTTACTACAATCAGTGTTTATATTATTCAAAATTCTCTTCCTCTGGCAGCCACTAAAATCTAAAATACAATTTTCTAGTTAACAGATAGTAGAGGAGAAAAAGTATGTTTGCTGGGGGAGGGGAGAATTTCTGAAAGACATTTTCCTATTATCTTAAATTTCAAAATCAACCCCAAATTATAAAACGTATGCTGCTAGAGACCAAGAAAACTGCTAAGCTTCTAGGACTACATTACAAAAGCAGGTAGCCTTGCTTCAAAATTAATATTTTACATTGCAGTTGTAAATACCAGCTGTTAAATTGTGATTAAATTTTTTGAAGCATAGTGAAAGGAGTTATTTCTGTTCTACTAGGGAGCTTGTTTCTAAGATATGTAACTGTAATTGATGTTTTCAGGAACGTGAAAAGGAGATGGTTAATAATTACTCTTTCATTTCTTACTTCTTTAGAAAAAAAATGCCAACCTCTACTTAAGTTATATATTTATATATCCTATACATCCTAAATAGATGGTTTCATATTACATTCAATGATTCTAGAGTAATCACATGCATATAGTACAAAATAATAGCTAACTACTTCTAAGAGGTTGGGGTGGGGAGAAACATTTTAAAAACATGTAAAACATTTATTTTGGGACTAAAAACGTAAGTCGATTACTTCCAAATTCACTTTTATTTTTGTGCTAGCAAAGAAAAGGCAAAAATGTAAGCCCCTTTAATTTTTTAATTAAAATATTAATTTACCATCTATAAATACCTATTAGGATTAAAATTAAGGGTTGTTCTTAAAAGTTGTGGCAGCTATTTTAATCTAAAAAACTTAAAAGAAAATAATTTATTTTTAGCTTCCTCTATGTGGATATGAAAATCAACAATTTATTTTCTGCAGAAACAGAAAGCTAAGGTTAAAATTTTTAAATCCATTCAAATTCTATGTGAACAAGCAAATGTATCACAGATATATTTGAAAATATATCACAGATAGTTATACAATCTGCAAACACAATACCATCTCTTCTGTAATATTCACGTGCTCATGTAAGATTGTATATTACACAGACCCTCCAAGCATTTTAAGTTATCATGTTATATAATCTATTTATTAATAATACTCCAATCAATTCACAAGTAACCCATTTAATCTGGTATTCTGCAGTACATAACAGATTCATGTGACACTACTCCAAATTTGTCTGCTTTAACATAGAAAATTAGTTCCACTTAGTTGAGTATCAATAACCTATTCAATATAGATGCAGTAGTGCTGCAATCAGCTTTGCACTGTTATTTATAATAAATTTATCTTCTCTTAAAAATATGTGAGCAAGAATATGAGAAATAAAAGAAAAAAGCCTTCAAAGGTACACCATGAATAGCTTCACATCACACAAATGCAGAAATTGTTAGACCTTAGCAGTATCTCAAGATATTTTCAAAAGTATTTAGCTACTCTTCAGGCCTGAAGACAACCTGCTGTGAGCAGGTGGATAGAAGAAATCATGCCACACAAAGAAACAGGCCAATCGCAGTTAGTTGGCTCTGCTTGCAAATGTTCAAACAACTTGACTATGCAAAACGAAAATCCGGTATGTAAAATGCTAACAAGAGACAATATATTAAATCCCAGCAGATAAATTACATTGTAAGAAATGGAAAGCTATTTGTTGCGTAGTTCAAAGTAAAATTGAACTCTTTCAAGGTTAAAAAAAAATTACTTCACAGGAATAGAGTATAGACATAGTAAAAAAAAGAAAAAGAAAAAAAAGTTCTATTCATCCAGCATGTTCCCCACTACAAAGGTTCTAGGGTGTATGAAGACAACAGAGAGTGAGTTCAACATGGCCAGGACCCAGCCAATGTTTTGTCTTGTTTCATCACTTTAATTATATGCCATGGGCAGGACATCATTCCATTTTTTAAATATAGTTCTAATTTCTTAAGACTTCTAAATTAAAATTAAAATTTAGAAAGTTTGTCAATAGATGATAAATTCATCTCCTGTTTAAAAATAAGTTCAACTCATTTATTCCTAGTTTTAAATGATAAAAACCAAAACTGTGGTTGACACATGGAAGGGACACTTAAAAGACCATTATGTGGGGTTTTGTTTTCATCTATAAACACTCTCTGATTTACAAATTTTGCCTATGCATTATCTAAACCAGTAACCACTAGCTACACGTGGCTACTGAGAATCTGAAATATGACTGGTATGACTGAAGAGTTAAATTTTCAATTATATTTAATTTTTATTTTAATTTAAAAATTGAAGCAGTGTAACATTTTTCTATTAAACACAACTTTATTGTTTTGCTGGGACTACATTCCACTCTAACCATTCCATAGTTTAAGATACTGTTGTACTGTACAGATGCCAGATGTCATTGTTGTTGCTAGTATCACATTAATAATTTTTTATATTGTTTCATGTTGAAAGAATAATATTTTGGGTACATAGGGTTAAATATTCTTATTTTTTTTAACATCGCTACTAAGAAATTTTAAAATACATATATGGCTTGTATGAGATTTCTATTGGATAAGGCTGCTCTAGTCCACAACTTTTTAAATTGGTAATTTGCAAATCAGGATATATCTTTCCACAAAGGAAATATGAGACATGAGTGTTAGGTTCTCAGATTATACCATTAAGACCTGTATAATAAACATCACTATTGACTGACTCTACTTCTGCAATGAAAATAGTAAGAAAACACTGGTAAATATATAACATAAAAAAGCAAACAAATGTGAAATATTGTCATTTTATTTTCCTTATATAATGATATTTGAGGAAAAGTTGGCTAAATTATTAAAGAAATAGAAAAAATATTTTTTAAATTCTAAAGAGAACTTTCAATTGTTTTTAAGAGTTTTCAATGTTTATGTCCCTGGTTCTTTATTATAAATTATTTCACTTTAAAATACATGATCTCCTGCTACTTTCAGGCAGATGTATCACTAGCTCTATACCTAAAGTTATCAACAAGGATTAGAATTGTTTTCAAGAATATGATTTTCTTGAAGTCAGAAGAGTACTTAAAACAGCTAAGTGGATAGATATATTGGAAAGAGACTGTGTCCAGCAGACCTCACTGAACAATGAATACTGCGTTGACACCAGGTGAGAAAGAACATGAAGGACGTATGCACAAACCTCTGAGAAAGAGAAAATCAGGAAAAGCTAGAGGCAAATCCTTTTCTACATGTATCGATACCTACCTATATCTATCAATAGGTGGTAGTGTGGGCCTAAAATAGCTTAGGGGCTAGCCAGGGCAACTGGAGGCAAATAGGAAAGACATTTAGTTGACTGGAAAGAAACATGCTTGATGAGTGACGCACCTCTGTGGGCAGGTGCTGAGGAGCCCTCCTGTTTCTCTTTCCTCTTATAGAAACTATGGTGATTCAGTATCTATAGAGATCCACCAACCACACTGTCTAACAGAGTATGGATTCTGCAAATGTTGGAAGGTCAGGAATTAAAGAGGATTGATAAAACAGTTAAGAAGGCTATCTTATGAACATCGTTTAATTTGATGAAGGCTTAGAAAAAATAAAATCTCAATCTTAAAATGAAAGTATAGATAAGGCATATTTATTTCTGAAATTCCAAAATGTGAGATGACTATTCACTTATCCATTCACCCACCTACCTATTCATACAATTATTGAGCCTTTAAACATACCAGGAACTTAGCAGGGCAGTGGGAAATCAAAGTCAAATCTAAAAGGAAACAGGTGATTTAGATTTATTCAAAGACCTTAGTAACCTACGAAACTCATTATCCCAACGATAGTACATGCCAAAATACAATTTGTTTTTAAAGGAATAAATGGGTAATATCAAGCTCATGAGGTTTAGGAAAGTGAATAGGCAATGTGATTTCATTGCATGAATCGGGAGAGCTAATTCCTAAAGCAAAGGAATGCTGCCTCCCCATCTATTCCATCATTTAATCTGATAAAAAAGTCAAATGCTACTTTTCATGGAGTCACAGGGATTCAGTGATAAAATGACATAGGTGCTGAGTACCAACACATTATTTAAGTAAGATGCTAAATTAGGCTACCTAGAAGGACATGCTAAGAAACTATTAAACCAGCCACTGTCCATCTCCTACCTCAGGAGAAGTTAAAAGAGAAGTTAAAAATTAATTAGAAGAGGTTGAATTCTCAAGCTAAGAATTTGAGACTGAACACCTTAAGTGAAAGGAACTTCAGAGAAACATTTATTCATTAGAGTCCTTAGTTGATGACGAAGCAAGAAAAGAAGCTTATACTTTGTTAGTTTGGTGAGGCAAGGATTTATAATTATTAAATATTTCTTGTGGCCCACATGTGGCCTGTGCAGAAGAGAACCAGGCTGGGTCAAGAGGGACCCTGCCCAGCAAGAACATCTGGAGTCAACACAGGGTTGCTCAGGAGGCTGAGGGCAACTGGAGAAGACACAGCAGGCGTGAAGGATTCTGAAGGTGAGAAATCCACCCAAATCCACAAACGTGTCCCAGAAGCTAGCAGCCAGCTTTGGACATCTGCCATGTCCAAAAAGAATGAATGCCAGATATCATCTGCCCAGTCAACTTGGTTCTTGTGCTGTGTATCTCTGGTCTTTACCCCATACTGCAACTTTTGAGAGACCCCAATATAGCAGCTATGAAGTGGGAGAGAGTATTGTCTGGGCTAAGAAAATGATACCCCCAAAGTGAAGGCCTCAGAAGAAACCTCAGAACTAAAGTCTCTCGGACCTTCTCCAGCCCTCCTATCTCTCAATCCTCGTTCTCCCCAGAAGAGAGTCATAGAAACCAGAATTCCTCTTCCCCAAAGCAAACCATAAAAACTAGAAATATGACTCTAACCTTCCCCTGTCTTTCTATCTATGAACTGGCCATGAAGAAATTCTCTAACTTGCGTTGTCTGACAGTAGGTCATAAGACCCCCATTCCAGAGGGGTCCTGCCCCCAACTAGGGAGGAAGAAATGCTACAACAGAGAGGCCAAGAAGAATCTGAATGGATAAGCCTTGCTGAGTTCCTCACCTCAGTCTAGTAGCATTAGCTCATATCCTTTGCCCAATCACATTCCTACACACTGTCCATTCTTCATTGGCTCTAAGCATAAAAACGGACAGTTTTTCCTGTGTATTTGGGACTTCATTCTGAAGGCTCCCATGTTTAAACTATGATTAAATAAACTTGTTATGCTTTTCTGTTATTAACCTGTCTTTTGTTAGAGGAATGTTGGCCATGACCATTATGATGGTGAGAAGGATCACCTACTTTTTGCCCCTACAATATAAAGGAAGAAGGAAGAAAGCAACTCTCTCCTCCTCCCTAGTAAAGGTTTCTTGGTCTGAGGTCAAACTGAATTCAGGGAGGAAAGGTTTTACCAGTTTTGATAATATAGTGCACTAGACATACTCTTCTCTCCCAAACAGAATACTGCTTGTTTATTACCTGGTAGCAAGAGTGCAAACTGAAAATTGTATGTGGTTTTATATATGGAAGGAAAGAACAAGTTGAGAGAAAGAGTTTGAAAAAACAGCTGTAAGAAAGTTGCTTCTATTGCACTGAAAAAGTGCCATTTATGCAGTGAACTGGTTACATAGTATTAATAGATAAAGGAATGGCAAATCTTAGGAAATACTCTGAATGTTTCCTAGATTACTATCTATAAAGATAGGGTTTCACAGTGGGATACCCCTTCACACTCATTAGAATGGCTAATATCAAAAAACCAGAAAATAAGAAGTGCTGGCAGAGATATGGAGAAATTGGAGTCCTTGTACAGTGCTTGTGGGAATATGACGCTACCACTACGGAAAACAGTAAGGAAGTTCCTCAAAAAATTAAACACAGAAGTATCACATGACCCAGCAATTCCACTTCTGGGTACACACTCAGAAGAATTGCAAGCAGGGACTCCAAGAGACATTTGTACACCTATGCTCATAGCAGCATTATTCACAATATCCAAAAGGTAGAAACAACCCAAATGTCTATTGATAGATGAATGGATAAATAAAACATAGTATATTCATACAATGGAATATTATTCAGCCATATAAAGGAAAGACATCCTGTCACGTGCTACAACATGGATGAACCTTGAGGACATTATGCTAAAGTGAAATAAGCCAGTCACAAATAGGCAAATACTGTAAGAGTCTGTTTAAGTGAGGTCCCAGAGGAGTCAAATTCATAGGGACAGAAAGTAGAATGGTGGTTGCCAGGGGCTGGGGTAGGGGGAATGGGGGATGAGTGTTTAATGGGTACAGAGATTCAGTGTGGGAAGACGAAAAAGTTCTGGATATGGATCGCGGTGGTGGGTTGCAAAACAATGTGAATGTACCTGATGCCATTTAACTATATACTTAAAGTGATGAAAATGGGAAATTTTATGTTATAAAAATTTTACCACAATTTTTAAAAATCCTGTTTAGGGTATAAAGTAGTGTTGGAGAAAGAAAAACCTAACGGAAGAGGAGAGGATTACATCTCAGATAGGCATAGAACTCTAAACTTCTATCACTCTTTTCTGCTTTTATAGATTAGCAGATGGTTGATGGCTTGGTTTGTAAAAGCAAAGAATGTAGAATTCACTATCAAAAAACTCATCCTGAGAAGATAAGCACCTAAGGCGAGTTTGGGGAAAAAAAGACAAATCAGGTCAAAGCAGGAGCTCCGGTGTTTCTTGGGGAGAGAATTTTGTGATCCTTACAGTACCCATTGAGTGCAGAACAGTGCTGGTCAAATTCTTATCACCAACCTCTCTCAAACTCAACCCCTTTTTTTCTCTACACTTCTAGCACCTCATGTAGGATGAGAACAATAACATGATTGTCTTCTAAATGAACTCCTTCTCTACTTCTTCCTTCAATCCCTTAACCCTCCTTTTATCTTCCACAACAGCATTTTAAAGTTTCAATGCTGTATCTTCATTGCTGATTGAAATGCAGACTCTAAGTTCTCATTCACAACCTGGCTGCTCTAACCTATTTTTCTATGCTTAGCTCTCATTACCTCCCTATGTGACTGCTTCCTAATCCACCTCCTGTTCCACCCTTTTCTAAGGTGCAGCTCAAATATTATCTGATACCGCTGGCCTGCAACACACACAGACACACACACACACACACACACACACACACACACCCATTTAAAGTGGCTAAAGGTTTCCTAGAGATAAATGAAAAATGAAAAGGAACAATTGACTGAGAGCTTGTGGAAGCAAATACAGTGACCAGAGTTTCATATTAAGGGAAAAGTCATCTTTTTGTTTACAATTAATTGAGAGACACTTCACAGAAACACTAAATCTTTTAAGAATTTTGGGGTTGGAAAGGTGAGAGGGTGGCAAGCTAGTAAAGGGGAGAGAAACAGGGCTGCTGGCACAACTGGTTATCCATATTTTAAAAGTAAAATTGGATCTCTAGTTCACACCATATACAAAAGTCAATCCCATGCGGATTAAGGATTTAAATGTGAAAAAGCACAATTAAAAAGGTTTAGAAGAGAATATTAGCAAGTATCCTTCTGAGCTTGGGAGACAAGGATTGTTTAGTCAAATACAAAATACACAAACCATAAAGGAAAAGACTGAAAATTCTGACACTAAATCTCTGATTTAAAACTTCACTTGGATAACTTAAAAAGATAAAAACACAAGCTACAAACTAGAAGTTATTTGTAACATATAACTGATAATGGATTAGGATCTAAAATATATGAAGAACTTCATGAGTCAATAAGAAAAAAACAAACAATCCAATTGAAAACAGTGGGCAAAAGCCATAAGCAGGAATTTGCAGAAGAAAAACAGGACTGCCAATACATACATTTTTTAAACGTTCATTGTTATTACTAATCAGAGAAATATACGTCAAAACACAAAGAGATACCATTTAAACTCATCAGTCAGGAAAAATCTAAGTTGTCTGGGAATACCAAGGGTTCACTAGGATTGAAGCAAAACTGATAAGGGCACAGATTCTTGGGTTCAAATTTTGGCACTTCCATTTACTAGCAGAATGCCTTGAGCAAGCAATTTAGCCTTTACAAGCCTCAGGGTAACACTAGTAACCACTTTATTGGATCACTGTGAGGATTAAACAAATTAATACAGATGAAGTGCTTAGAATAGCCAGTGCCTAACACAGTAAGCACAGAATAAGGTTAGCTTATTATTTGTATTAATATCATCATTATCCTCATCATCACTATTGGTGGGCATAAACTGGTACAGCCACCTAGGGAAAACCATGTGGCCTCACCATGTAGGATCCCTACAGCGCAGCCATTCTATTGGCATCTGCCCTGGAGAAACCCTTATTTCAAGGAGAAACATGTTGCAGAATGCTCACAGAAGCACAGTTTATGACAACAAAATAATGAAAATAGCACAAATGTCTTTTTAGAGGAGACTAAATTAATTGTGGTATGTTAATATGATGTAATAACATATAACACGGAAGCCAATAAACTGAAACTACAGGCAGCAACATGGGCCAGTCTGACAAACTTAATACAGGATGAGAAAAGCAACTCCTGGAAGAATATAGAGTATGGGCCAATTACATTAAGTCCAAAACCACGGAAAGCTAAACAAGGTTTAGTGTATATGTAAATATCCCTAAAGAAAAGCAAGGGGGTGATAAATTTAAAAATCACAATGGCAGCTCCCTTTAGGGCCCCCAGGAAGGAAGACTTAATAAACAGGGAGCAGTATCGTTACCAGCAGCATTGGCAATGTTTCCTTTTTTAATCTAGATGGTGAGCAAACAGCTTTTCATGGTGCTATTCTTTAGCTTTTATACAGATATAATACATATTTTATATTCACTAATATTTAACAAAATTTGATAAGTATTAATAATAAATTAATGTTTAATAATAAAAATTTAATAATATATAATACTTAAGAAGTTGATGTGTATGCACAAAAATCCAGAGAAAAAAGAACAGCAGTTATAAAAATCACTTGAAAAATACCTGAGGTAGTATTCATCCCATAGTTCTCAGAATTTACCATAAACAAGTACAAAGAGAAATACACACACACAAGTAATAGCATTTTCACAGCCATTTGCTTAGAGGTGTTGAGCTGACACTCTTGGAGCAGCACAACCCATGAAGGAGCATCAGAGGGAAGCATGAGTTAGCACAGACCTTTGAGTCTGCCCATGGGAAGGACAGGCAGGAGAGACATCAGCAAAGATGACTGTAAAGCCACCAATTCTCTTCTCCTGTCACTGTCAGCCCCCTTCCTGCCATAGGCTCTTTATCCTCATTGCCCTGCTAATGTCTCACCTCTGTCTCCGTCTCTCTATGACCTGCCAACCTCTCTGCCTCCAATCTCAACACATCCCTCCTCAAGCTACTCTCCACAATGCACCAAAAAAACCAAAAGCCCCTTGTAACTACAGTTCTGTTCATGTCATCACTTCCTTACTGAAAACTCTGTCATGGTTCCCATTGGCCTGAGAATAAAGTAGGGTCCACACCATGTCCTTATTGAGGCTCATGTGACTTGGCTCCCACCTGCCTCACTTTGGCTCACCACGCCCCAGCTTACTCTCTGACCGCAGAGGTTTAAGCAGAGGTTCTCAAACTCTGGCCCCTGGACCAGCAGCATCAGTGTTATCTGGGAACTTACTAGAAACGCAGACCTACTCCAGACTTACTAAAGCAGAGTAAACTCTGTGGGTGGATCCAACAATATGAGTTTTACAAGTCTTCTAGCTGATTCTGAAGCATGTTAAAGTTTGGGCATCACTGGTTTAAAGCATGAATGAGAGGTAATTATTATTTGAAGAACTCTGATGGGGAAAATCAAAAAGTACTATTGCATAGTGGGGAGAACCACATACTCCAGGGCAGACTGCCAGGGTGCATGTTTCTGCTCAGCTTCTTCCCAGCTTTGTAATCACAGGAAAGTTACTTAGCTCGCCTCAGCATAGTGTAATACTTAATCACATGGATCCTACAGCAAGACTGCTTGGATTTAAATCACGGCTCTGCCTCTTATTAGCTATGTGACCTTCACTAAGTCACTCACTTTCTTTGAGCCTCAGCGGCCTCATTTATAAAAGAATAAATAATAGCACCTACTCCATACAGCTGTTGTGAAGATTAAAGGTGTTAATACATGTATGGTGCTTAAAATTGTACCTGATGCACAGTAAGTACTATGTGTTATTTATTAATATTAATATTATAATTGTTATTAATTTCACAGGGACTATATTAGATTTTGGAAAGAGTCAACACTGAATGCTAATGGCTATAAGTAAATAAAATCCATTTCCTCTCATGAGGAAAAACTTTCCTCACCCTTTTTTAGGTAAATGACTTTTTTTCCAATATGCCTTTTACCTTTCTGAGCTTATTTCCTTCCAATTAGAGTACTTAACTTGATGCAATGACCTCTTCCAAAGAGTCGAGGGATCTGCATTCAAAAGGTCACTTATTTCAGATACATTAATGCTTTCTGTAGCAAAGAACTTACAAGATTGAAAAGAGATTTACTGAATATGATCCCTACATTTGAGAAAATATGTTTTGATGATTATTCTAATATATATACAGTATCAATTTAGCTATAAATTCTACATACAAAGGTACCATCAAGACAACTATCTGTATGGTCATTGAGAAGGATGCTGAGAGTATCATGACACAAAAATTTGGATAGGAGTTCGTATGTCTTTCTTCTCACTACTGAGAGGTCATACTGTGTCCCTCTGACCAAAACACAGGAATACCTGAGCCACAACACATTTAGTGTCAAGAAAATTCTATTGACCATAAACAAATGCACGAAAATCTTTTTTTTTTTCCTGAGACAGGGTCTCAGTCTGTCACCCTAGGCTGGAATGCAGTGGCACAATCATAGCTCAGGAACTACCAGGCTCAAGCGATCCTCCCACCTCAGCTTTCCTAGTAGCTGAGACTACAGGCACTGGCCACTATGCTTGGCTAATTTTTTTTTTAATTTTTTGTAGAGACAGGGTCTTAACTATGTTGCCCAGAATGAAGGTTACTAAATTCTTAAAGGGCATCAGTGTGCTATGGAAAGTCATCCTGAATAGTGCATGTTTCTGATAACCTAACACTACACAATTTCAACTGCATAGAAAAGGAAGGTAACAAAGTGAGTCACATTTTACAACTAAAAACACACAAAGGCAAAGAAAACTGCTAATCTTCTAATATTTTTAGAAGAGTATGCAGGATTCCTTATTTACAACAAAGTATAATACACTAATCTTCTTGGATTGCCTGAAAAAAGAAAACATTAATTCCTCAGATTAAGACTTAATTCAAGATCCTCTAAAATAAGAAAAAAATGTTTTCAACTATAAAAAGTATAAGATGAATAAAATACAGCTTTTCTCTTCTGTATCTGTAATTAAGCACACAGGTACTGACAAGGATTTCGAACTTGAGGAGGCCTGCTAAGTAAATCATCAGAACACTTACCTGGACAGTCCTCGGAGTGCCATCAACGTTGACAGACAATAAGGGCAAAGCCAGGTTCCACGTGCTGGTCACATCTAGTTTCGACCCATCAACTTCCACCTGTTGTGACACCAAATAAGACTGTTACCATGAAGAAAGACAAAAAACTGATCTCAAGTTCATTGCTGCATACAAAGCAGCAGCCATTTTAAACAGATGGCTCCCAAACAACCTGTCATGTTTACTGCTCCAGCCATGAAAGACAGGGTCCAACAACAGAGTCTCCCTCGTCATCTCTGGGGAGAGGTGAAGGACCTGTGAACAGCTGCCTCTGGGTACTGAGGTTTCAAGTGATTTCCAGTAAGTAACAAACAGCCTTCTAACTCCAAACCTATCTGGACATGCTACATTTACTGCAATTAGACAAGTAATGCATATAAATTCCAGTGACATTTTGCAACCCACACATCAGGGCTTGCATATAATATCCTCTCCAAGGACCAAGGAAGAACTTTTTCTCTGTTAATTTTAATGAAGGACTATGCATTGTTATCTTAATTAAACAGAAGCTTTAATTAGGCAACATTGTTTGGTGTTGAATATCAAAAGTCCATTCAAACTTTGGAAAGTTCTGTCACATTTTTGTCAATCAAAAATGACTAATTTGGTCAAGTCATCATTCATGAAGATACAACAAAAGACTCATACTCTTTCAAAACAGAGATATTATTAAGAGAATAATTTGATTTCTAAGTAAATAATATAAAAGTAATTAAAATTAAGAAATCATAGTTAATTTAAAATAAAAAACCATTAGTTTTCTTCCTTTTCACTCACTGATGATTATTCCCTAACTCTTTAATATGAGAGGCTTACAAATACTATTAAAGTCTATAGCAGACAACCTAACAGAGGGATACTTAAGTTTGCACAAGTTTCAAAATAAACCTGAACCACAGCCAAGATATATGATCCCTAACAATTTCTCCACTATCACTTAATTCTCTTAAAAGACACTCATTAAAATCAGATGTCAGAGTCCTCACTATTTCCTTTTCTGCTGGACCCTTGGGGACACGTAAGGGGGCAGCAGTGGGGAAAGATTGGTAAAAACATTCTGACAAGCATCAGGTACCCTAACAATATCCAGGCTAGAGGTCTGCTCTGGGACTTAGTCTAGGGGAGGCTGAGGCTTCTGGTAAAGCCCAGGACTCAATTTCACAGCATTCTGAATATGCTGTGGGAGCAACAGCACAGCACTGGTGAACAGCCTGGACACATGGCCTGAGTATATCACGGTGGGAATCCAGAAGTTTCTATGCATCCCAGTGAGTGAAGGTCTAGGCCTGGATGAAAAGGACATGGTACAGGAGACTCCATGACTGCAGGCAAACATGTACCCATGGGGAATTGGTCCAAGATCCTCTGTGGATACTAAAATCTGTGGACACTCAAGTCCCTGATATAAAATGGAAGAGTATTTGCCCATAACCTATGCACATCCTCATGTATATCTTAAATCATCTGAGATTACTTATAATACCTAATACAATGTACTAATTGTTCAGTATAGACACAAAATTTTTCCAAATATTTTCGATCTACAGTTGGGTGAATCCATGATGCAGAACCTGGGAATATGAAGGGCCGACTGCAGCAGGGACCATGGATGGCAAAAGCCTCCTCAATACCTTCGGAGCCCAGAGAGTATGACTTATTACTCAGCGATTACCAGTCTAGGCCCTTGTAGCAAAGATTTACAAGGACAACACGTGAGTCTGAGTTCTCCTCCCCACCACTATCGTCATGAGGCAGACTGACCACCACCCCCAAAAGGTCCCTCTCACACACCCCCAGACGCCACCTCAGGGAACAGGGGAAGAAAACTGACATATTACACTATCCAAAAGAGACTGTTCAAAACAAAAGAGGCCAAGATCCTGTTTAGAGACAAGTTTTTCTTCCTACCATCCCCTACTAAAGATAGAGGGCTTATGAGAGAGATTATTATATGTGATAAAAAAAAGAAGCTACATTCCCTTGTACATCTGATGAGTAATGAATATAAATTTGCAACTTCATTATATAATAAAGCAAAGAAGCTACCATGACTTCAAATCATAAACTATGAAATACAGCTGCAAATATTAAATGAGGGCAGGGAATGTGCTTACAGCCATCGCATGCCTTCTCAGGCCTCCATCAGGAGTTAACAGATTTCTTCAAGATACATAATTCTGAACAAAAGATGTAATGATTCTATTGATGCTATCATTAGATGAGTAAAATGCAAGTATAAGCCATAGGAGAAGCAGAGAATGTCTCTTTGAACCACAGTTTTTTTTTTAATTTATAATATTTAAAATATCTTGAATCAAGAGATAACTTTCAAGAATTTTTTTTTTTTTTTTTTGAGACAGAGTCTCACTCTGTTGCCCGGGCTAGAGTGAGTGCCGTGGCGTCAGCCTAGCTCACAGCAACCTCACAATCCTGGGCTCAAGCCATCCTTCTGCCTCAGCCTCCCAAGTAGCTGGGACTACAGGCATGCGCCACCATGCCCGGCTAATTTTTCCTATATGTATTTTTAGTTGGCCAGATAATTTGTTTCTATTTTTTAGTAGAGACGGGGTCTCGCTCTTGCTGAGGCTGGTCTCGAACTCCTGACCTTGAGCAATCCACCCGCCTCGGCCTCCCAGAGTGCTAGGATTACAGGCGTGAGCCACCACGCCCGGCCTGAACCACAGTTTAACACAGTAAAGAGGCAGGGCAGACTGAATGGAAGAATTCTTGTTACTGTGCCATACCCATTGTTTACACCCAATTATTTAGCCAGGGAGACTGAAAAAGCAGATGTAGAGTGGAGGTAGCATTTCATTAAATGACAACTGAGAACCTGACATGAAGAACTACTCTACCTTCTCAATGCCAACAACTAATGGGAAATGAGCCCGAGGGCAAAGGAAAAACACAGATTTGGTGAGAGATAACAAGCCCAAGGACAAGCTTCGGGCTGCACCCCGCTCCCCATTACAACATAACCAATACAGGGGATCTTTGCATACAATTTGGAAAAAAATTCATAAAGAGAAAAAGGTAAATTAAGAGCATATAACACAACAACTCCTCAAAGAAACACAGGAAGAGTTCAGATAAATAATTCTCCAAAGTCTCAAAGGCAACCATAGGAAATGTGACCCCTCTTTAAAAAAAGTGAGCTCAAAGAATAAAAACAAAGGTTCAAAGAAGAGATTATACAACAACAGAAGGAAATGAAAATCAAGCTGGTAGAACTCAGAAAAAAACGAAGAGAAAAATAACATTATTGAGATAAAAGCCACATTAAGAAGCAACCAAAAATAGAATAATGTGACTAAAAAGAAAGACAAGGACATGGAGAAATCATATAAAACAAAATAGATAAGACCAACAATATAAAACCAATTTACAGGGCAGATAATAGATACAGTGGAAGAAAAGGGGATACAAAGAATACAACTGTCTTCTTCAAAAAGGCTCATAAAGCAAAAATAAATGTACTTGTGAAGACATAATAGGATAAAACTTTTCAAAATAAATAAAACCTTTAACTTGTAGATTGATGGTGTTTATGGAACTTTAAGGCTAAAGAATAAATTATGGGGGTATTAGACAGAAATAATGTACAAGAAAGGAAAAAACTCAGGTCAGTCTAATGTCCCAAGAGCAACACTGATACAGAAGACCACAGAATAACATGGTCTAAGTACTATAAAAAGGAAATGTAGCCCCAACTTTATACCCAGCCAAAGTTTCCTTAAAATGTATCATATAAATATATACTCTGCAGCATGTAAGAACTTAGTGCCCCTTCTTTAAAAATGAGGCAGCTCTATATGTACTGATACGAAACCATCCCCAAGAAAATACACAATAGTGTACATCATATGCTATCATTTATTAAGGGAAAAAAACAACCATACATGTGTGTTTTAAAATGCATAAAATATCTCTGGACAAATGCATATGAGGAACAGAGTGGCTGAGGAACACAGATGGAAGGAGGGCTTGCTTTTCACTGTAAATCCACTTAGACTTTTTGAATTTTGTCCTGTACACATGTATTATATATTAAAAATTTTTTTCAGTGAAGTATAAGTGTGCTAATTTCCTGTTATTATAATATACAATCAATAGCTACTTCAGATCTTTCACTAGTAAGCACACAACAAATAGTGGCTGTTTTTTTAAAACTGCATTTTGGTTAAGAGGTCGGTACTCATTTCAGATTCTCTGGATGCAGATTTACTGACTTCGTCTACAACACCCAATTTTACAAAGTATTTCAGACAATCTCTCTTCTTCAATTGAAAAAGAGGGACCTGGCCGGGCGCGGTGGCTCACGCCTGTAATCCTAGCACTCTGGGAGGCCGAGGCGGGTGGATCGCTCGAGGTCAGGAGTTAAAGACCAGTCTGAGCAAGAGCGAGACCCTGTCTCTACTAAAAAAATAGAAACATATTATCTGGCCAACTAAAAATATATATATATAGAAAAACTTAGCTGGGCATGGTGGCACATGCCTGTAGTCCCAGCGACTCGGGAGGCTGAGGCAGAAGGATCGCTTAAGCCCAGGAGTCTGAGGTTGCTGTGAGCTAGGCTGACGCCACGGCACTCACTCTAGCCCGGGCAACAGAGTGAGACTCTGTCTC
>CM052445.1:55014040-55057887 GCA_028533085.1 Varecia variegata | reverse complement strand
AACAGAGTGAGACTCTGTCTCAAAAAAAAAAAAAAAGAAAGAAAGAAAGAAAAGAAAAAAAAGAAAAAGAGGGACCTGAACCCACAATGCCAAAGATCTCTACTAGGTCTAAAATTCTGTGGGTTTTGTGGCTATAAAGCCCTTTTATTTTAGGTGTATTTAGATGGCTAATTTCTTTTCTTTTTTCTTTTTTTTTTTTTGAGACATAGTCTCCCTCTTTTGCCCCGGCTAGAGTGAGTGCCGTGGCGTCAGCCTAGCTCACAGCAACCTCAGACTCCTGAGCTTAAGCGATCCTTCTGCCTCAGCCTCCCGAGTCGCTGGGACTACAGGCATGCGCCACCATGCCCAGCTAAGTTTTTCTATATAATTTTAGTTGTCCAGCTAATCTCTTTCCATTTTTAGCAGAGATGGGGTCTCGCTCTTGCTCAGGCTGGTCTCAAACTCCTGACCTCGAGCGATCCTCCTGCTTCGGCCTCCCAGAGTGCTAGGATTACAGGCATGAGCCACCGCGCCCGGCCTAGATGGTTAATTTCTGATATGACAGTTTCCAATATTATAAAGGGATTTTTGTTTTGCTCAAGTGCCTCTGGGGTTAGAAGTTTTTAAGTTCTTTCCTTTAACAGGCAATAAAAACTAATAAATTAAGTCAAATTCAATGTGGGGATAAAAACAAAAATAGACCAAAAGTGAAGTGACAACATGATGCCCTGGGGCTCAAGTAAAATTTCACACCTTTCTAGGCAGACAATATTATCAAAGTGTCTTTGCAGCCTCAAAACACTATAATATTTTAAATTATGTAAAAACTCTGTATTTTTAAAACAATCCAAAGATACAATGCTAGAGGCATTTAGAAATAACTGACCTAAACAAAGATTTTATATACTGCACTTAAATACACCTAGGACTCAAGTGTACCAAATTTCCATTAATTATAATATTAACACTCCCCACACTCTTGGCAGATGACCTCCTCTCTTTCTTTACCAAAATCAAAGCCACAGACATAAGTCCTCTTATTTTCTTCTATCATCAACCATATTCTTTCCTACACTTGATCTTAGCCAAACCTGGGCCACTGCATCTCCCACCCAGCCTACCACAATTCGCCAGTCTCCCCACATAGATTCTTCTGTATCTCCAATTGGTTCTCCTCACGATAGCCAGAATAACCTGTGTAAACATGAAACTAATCATTTACAAAAACAGAGTTCAAGGGCAAATAGAGGCCACGTGGGAAACAGCACCGGGAGGTGCTGCCTGCTTTTGAGAAGACTGAACTCTAAAACAGACGAGGAGCAGACAGTCTTTAGTCTAAGCACAGCAGAGTGCCCCTGTTCCCCAGTCATTTGAAGACTATAGGCTAATTTGCAGTAACGGCATTACAAATTTGAATTAATCAGGACAAGGATATGGTGGGTGAAATTCATCTTAACATACTCTATTTTCTGAAAACTTCCCCCAGCTTAATCGAAGAGATCAGTTTGATTGAAAATTATTCATAAAAAGAAAATATATGATTCAAAAACATGGAAGCTCTATTTCAAAAAGGCATTTTCTCCCACATTTAATAATCTACCTGTAACTTTGTAATCCATTAAATGTATTCAACTGCATTTGTAGTACAAATAATGTTGATGTGGAATAGTTTCCATGAGTTGTTTGGAACATTTAATTTTCCTATCTACGTCATCATAAGGGAAAAAGAAAGTACACACCCTAAATTAATTTGACATTTGAGAGAGATTACTTACATCCTTTACCATTAAAACTCAAAAAAAACCACTTCCTCAGAGATACCTCATGACACAGTTAAAATATTATAGCTTCTATTGCAGTAGGCACCTACTAAACATTTTTAAAATTTATTCAACATTAGAAATGTAAAACTTACAAAACAAAACATTTGCCAAAAAATCATTTCCAAAAATAATAAAACTTTGGGAAGATACAGGCTACAAGAAGTGTTTTTGATTCACCGTATCAGCCATCTTCTTTGTCATACACAAATTTTAAATTCTTTGTCATCAAATGATAAGGAGATCAGCACTGTGCAGAGTTAAATCTAAAATAAAAATCCAGGTATTCCATTATTTTTAAAAAAGACTTTGATTATATATCTTCCTTCCATTTCTGAAAACAATATGAAGGATGAAAAACAGATTTGTTGATCAAGCTATAACTAATTCTCAGAAGGTAATAACTAGTTCCATAGCACAAAGATATACTATGATCATTTTAAATATATACTATAGGCTTTCATGGTATATATTTAAAATGATCGTACTGCACAAAATGTGGAAAAAGATCTGCAGCTTTCTGATTTGATTCTTAGGCCAGCAAGGATCCTAGAAATAATATACTCCAACTCAACCCTCTCTTCCTCCCATTTTACATAGAAGAAAATCAAAGAACTATGAGTGCGATGTGCACTGTCTGGGGAATGTACACGCTTGAAGCTCAGACTCGGGGCGGGGGGGGGAGGGCATGGGCAATATATATAACCAGAACTTTTGTACCCCCATAATAAGCTGAAATAAAAAAAAAAGAAAATCAAAGAACTATATAAGTTATGTAATTTATAGGAGCAATTACCTTGAAATACTCCTCAGAGTATTTTACTTAAATCCACATGCTAAAAGTAGCAAATGTATTAATAATCTAAATACTAAAATATAGTACTTGTATATAGTAGATGTTCACTGCATATTTGTACCTTGAAAGAAGACTGTTCTAGAGATAGAGATGTTTACTGGCTTTTTTTAGTTCTTATCTCTTAACTACTACTAACAAAAAATATTATTATTAAATTATTTATCAAATAGATGAGGTATATCCACACTTCCCATTAATCAAGGAATTTGTATGCCATGCAGTTAATTAAATTGGGATATTACCACCATCTAACATTATTATAGTTCACTAAATTCTACATAAACTGCTACTGGAGATGTAAAACACAAATATACTTTAAAATTCTAAAAGCTGAGATGTTAACACTAAGCAGCATATGATTTTTCTATCATTTAATAGATCTAATAAATTTGCCAAGCTGCTTATTTCAACACTTACTTCTGGGTAAAACATAACAAAACTCCAACATGTTAATGCTACTATAACAATTAACAATTCTTAATATTTCGGTATGAACTATAATAGTTTTATACCATAACACAAAAAGGGTAGGTTTCCTTTATCTTCCACTTTTGACTACTAAGATATTTCAAAATATGATACCTCTATTGACCTTCCAGAGGGAAATGGGATGGTTGTTTTATGAAAAGAAAAAGAGAATTATTTTTTGTAAGTTTGCTCTTTATCACTATCACCTTGGAAATAACCTTTTCTCTCCAAAACATATATGTAATCATGACAAAAAGATCAAGAATTAGAATTAATGATGGTGAAGATCTGTCAATCTGTCACAAAAAATTATATTTAATATGCATGTGTCATAAATGTAATTAAATATATCTCAAAAGGTGAATTGCAGAAACAAATTTTAGGTACTGATCTACAATCAGCTGGGTTGACTAGTTTCTGTTTAATTATCGCCTCATTAATTGATCAGTAACAACTTTAATTTCAGTTTTACGGTTTAAAAAATATCCTACATTATTTTGCACACAGTTTAATTATAGTAGTAGGGTTTTTTTTGGATTAGTGTGATAAGGTCATTCTCTGCAGATCACACTGTAAATTATATCAGCTTAATGAATAACTCCAGGTAGATGAGATTAACATAAAGAGCAACTGAAGCTGCCTTTCCCTCCCCTGGCAGACGGTGGTGGAATCCTGTGTTTTTAACGCAGTATGGTCCTCAACAGTCAGAATGCTTGTGCTTGAAAGATGCCAAGAACACTCAATGTTTGGGAAACGACAGTCTCTTCAATAAATGGTGCAGGGAAAAACTGGATATCCACATGCAGAAGAATGAAACTAGACTCCCATTTCTCACCCTATACAAAAATTAACTCAAAATGGATCAGAGACTTAAATGTAAGACCCCAAATGACAAAAGTACTAGAAGAAAACATAAGTGAAACACTTCAGGATATGGGTCTGGGAAAAAAAATTATGAATAAGCTCAAAAGCACAGGCAACAAAAGCAAAATTAAACAAATAAGACTCTATCAAACTAAAAAGCTTCTGCACAGCAAAGGAAACAATCAACAGAGCGAAAAGAAAACCTACAGAATGGGAAAAAATATTTCCAAACTATCCATATGAGAGTGTATTAATATCCAGACTATACAAGGAACTGAAATGTCTCACCAGCAAAAAAACAAAACAAACAAAAAAAACCCAAAAAACTGATTTAAAAATAGGCAAATGATCTATACAGACATTTCTCAAAAGAAGACAAATGGCCAATAAAAAATGCTTACCATCACTAATCATGAGGGAAATGAAATTAAAACCATAATGAGGTATTATCTCACCCCAGTGAGGAAAGCTATTACAAAAAGACAAAAAATAACATGTTGGTGAGGATGTGGAAAAAAGGGAACTCTTATACACCGTTGGTAGGGATGTAAACTAGTATAGCCACTCTGAAGAACAGTTTGGAGGTTCCTCAAAAAACTACAAACAGAACTACTGTATGATCCAGCAATCCTACTACTGGGAATTTATCCAAAAGAAAAGAAATCATTGTATCAAAGAGATTTCTGTGCCCCCATGTTTATCACAGCACTATTCACAATAGCCAAGATATGGAATCGACCTACATGTCCAACAACAGATGAATAATGGATTTTTAAACATGAGGTATATACATACAATAGAATACTATTCAGGCATAAAAAGAATGAAATCCTATCATTTGCAGCAACGTGGATAGAATTGGAGGACATTATGTTAAGTGAAATAAGCCATGAACCAGAAAATTTAACACTGCACGTTTGTTATTTGTGGAAGCTAAAAAAAAGTTGATCTCATAGAAGTAAAAAGTAGGACAGAGTTCAGTACAGGCTGGGAATGGTAGGGGAAGAGAGGGCTGGGAGAGATTTGTTAAAGGATACAAAATTATAGCTAGATAAGAGGAATAAGTTCTAGTGCTCTATAGCACTGTAAGATACTATAATTAGCAATAATGTATTACATAATTTCAAACAGCTAGAAGGAAGATACTGAACATTCCCAACACAAAGAAATGATAAATGCTTGAGATGATGGATATGCTACTTACCCTGTTCTCATCACTATACATTATATGTATCCAAACCTTAGTATGTATCCCATGAATATACACGATTATTTGGCAAGTAAAAAAAAAATTTTTTTAAGAATGCTTATGTTTGAACCTTAGTTTGACAAGTTACCTAACGGTTCTTGTCTCCTTTTCTTCATCTACGAGATACGTTGAATGGTTGTGAGGAACATAGAGTGGTTGTGAGGAATAAAGTCAAGCCCTTAGAACAGAGCTTAGTACATAATAAGTCCTCAATAAATGCTAGTTATTCTTGGTAGTTCAACTTACTGACCCTATGTTTTCCTCCCACAATAATGATTATTCTAAATCTATTTTTCACCTTTTTCAACATACCTATTTTTGCTGCTCTTCCATTTTTCTTGTTCTTCCATTAATACCTCCTCCATTATTTATCCTGTAATTTGATTCCTATTAGTATCTCTTTTGCTTTTCATATGTATTTTGCTACCACAGATGTCCCCCAGTAAAATCCCATTACCTAAGCTGGTGGTTCACCACCACAGAACACATCCATTGTCTAAGTGGGCTACAGGACTTGCACAAAATTATCTAAGTCTTCCTTCTTCCTGAATTCCCATCCATTGCAATTTCCCATACATTGTGACATGCTAATTCCTACACATCCTCCTGTATATAACCTACATGTGGCTATTTAGCATTCTAAATCATATCCTTAGACACTCACAGTTTCCCCTAATAATCCATTTCTCCTGGCCAACAATAAATATATTTAATATTCTGTTTTCTATGCTCCTATCTACCAAGGATTTTCCAGCAGGTCTGTATTCTTTTCTCAGCCTCTGTAGCCATCAGTGACATTATTCTTAACATGTATAACAAAATATTTATGATTATATATTTTTTACATTATAATACCAATAACATATTTGATGATTTTACATTTGCATCTTAAAATTTTACTAGCAAATTTACTCCCAAAAAAATTAGTATATATTTTATGTCCTTAAAACTTTTCATGGATTACAAATCTAATAACAGAATGCTTTATAAGCATGAACAGTAAAACTCCTTTTTTCCCCTTTTTCTTTGCTATCATGGTGTATCCCAATTTTTTTTGATAAAGGAGAAATGCAGAAACTGATGCCCCAGACCTACTCATCATCTACCAAGTGAATCAGCTAACAATGAGCCATTTACTCTGTCACCATTGCATCTCAAGGAAGACCCTCATTTACAAAAAAAAAAAAAAAAAACGAACCTGACTAATCATGCACTTGCCAAGAGTATATAGGGCAGCTTATCAGCTATATAAACCATTGGCATAACCTCACTGGTAAGTAAGGTTAACAGAGTTACCAGTATCTTTTTATGGCTCCTAACAGGAAATAGAAAAACGATATAGTTTCTATTATTCTCATGAACATCCTGGGGTCTTCCTCCAAGAGGGTGGAGCCCCCTTGATTGTATTAGTGCCCTTACAAGAAAAGACACAAGAGTTGCTTCCAGTCTCTCTGTTCTCTGCCACACCAAACATAGCAAGAAAGAAGGCCATCTACAAACCAGGAAGTGGGCCCTCACCAGACACCAGATCTGCCAGCATCTCGATCTTGGACTTCCCAGCCTACAAGACTGGAGAAATAAAAACTGTTTAAGCCACTCGGTCGATGGCATATATGTTATAGTAGCCCACATTGACTAGGATATTTTGCTAGTTTTGAAGATTATAGACAAGTTAATTTGTAGAGTGTCCCTCAGTTTGGGAATGTTTCCTCATGATTTACACACTTTTAGCAGGAATACCCCAGAAGTGATGTGCTTTCTTCAGCATCAAATCAGAAGACACACGATGTCAATCTGTCCCATTAACAGTGAGGTTACTTTGTCATTGAGATGGTTTCTGCCAAGTTTGTCCATTGTATTGTTAAGTCCTAAGCAAAAACTTATACATCTAAACCTGTTTCTATCTACTCATATAAAACTAGAACTTCACATATACCCCTGATTCCAACCAATCCAACACCACAAGGTTTATTTTAGCCTTTTCCCATTCTATATTTGCAACTTCCTTCAAAAACAGTGAGAAACTGTTTCCCATTATCCAGTTAACTAACAAGTGTGCTACTTTTTTCTTTCTCAATTTGTCTGACATACACATACATCTCCTACCTTAAATATATTTCACAGAAAGTAAAAAAGTATACATTACAGAAAAAGAATATGACAGTGATTTAACAAAAAAAGGTCAACTGATTTGACACTGATGCAAAATCTAAAAAGAAACAGGTTTTTCTTTGGGGAGAAAAAAAGAACAGTGTAGTAGATAATAAGAAAACACAGGTATGGGAATTGACAGAACTTCTGCAACTCGACAAATGTAAAAAAAAAAAAAAAAGAGCATCAAATTATAGGTTTGCAGTATCTGCTATAAAATATTCCAGAAAAAAAAGTGATGAGCAAGGGGAGGTATACAAGAACAGCACAGTGCTCATCATCCTAGTCTCTCAATTTTGTGTATACTCTTAAAATTTCCATGTTAAAAGGTTAAAGCAAATAAATCATTAGGTTAGGTCAATGATTTGGAGAGTCATGTTTGGTACCAAAGAATTCCAGTTCACATTGTAAGTTAATTAGCAAGCCAATTTGGCCATAGGGAGAAATGGGTTTACTGAGTCATATCACAAGTAGGGAAGATGAAAATGACTGAATCTAAAAGATACTCCATTCACCAAGTGTTGTTTGCTTGGCCCCATTCCCTCTGCTATTGTTGACATTCCTCTAGTCTATCTCCTCAAATTCTGTTATCAACTACTATGCCAAATACAAACTCTTTTCCTTCCAATTTATTTTACTACTGGCAACCCCGATCTAACTAGAAAACCTTCCCAAAGCCCTATCGACAATCTGCTACAGTTCTATTCACTTCCATCGACCAGTTAAAAGTGAGGCTTTAATGCATCTTACAAGTTTTCTCAGCTCAAAATCCCCTTGGCTTCTGGTTGCTTAATAAATAAAACTTTAACTTCCCCACGTGGTCCTCAAGGTCTTCTGTACTAATGGTCTCAATCTAGTAACTTACCATTTTGATTTTTCTTCCCTCTTTCTCTTACATTCAGCAAATGTGCACAGGCACTCTATCCTGAACTTTATTCCTACTGCTTCCTAACCTTAGACTAGCCAATTCAGCCCAGTAGATTTCCACCATCCATCCTTTATTACCTGCTACACATGCTTTTTATTTCATTAAGTTTGCTCTTACCTTTCTGCTTCAACCTCCCCAAACCTACCAGTAACACCCCTGTCCTTTGCTAAATGGAATGAGGTCTTTTCTTGCCTTAAATTTCTGTACCATTTTGTATCTCTACATACTTATCAAATTATGCTTTATATTACCATCATTACTATATTAATCTCAACACCTCCCAACTAAACTGGAAGGTCATGAGGGTAGGCTAGCATTGTTCCTTCATGATCCTCATGAAGAGCTTAGCACAGTGCTCTAATCTTGATAAATATGGATTGTATTAGAATAAAAATTATCTAATCAAGTTAGATCAAAAATATTTTATCTTTATGATTATAGAATTACTGAAAAGCTACAAAAGCTATGTTTTAAACTAAAATGTCATAACATAAAATTGACACAAGCATAATGACTCACTTTCATATTCAATGGATGTTTTTCAGATTAAGTGTTTTTTACCTTAGATCTACTGACAACAAGGTTCTATTTTGAAATTCCCCAAGATAGCTTTCGGAACACTGATAAAGTAACTTTTAAGTCAAAGTATTTTTATTTGTAATATCCTGTAAAGTGTATTACAAATACTTAAATTTAAAAATCCATATATGCTTATGATAGCAGATTACAGTTAGTCCAACTGCATAAAGGACTCCATTAAGCCCATTTAAAATACAAAATCTACATAGGATCTACAGAGAGATAAACATCCCACCCACCCACACGTATACATCCAAGCATACTTAACATAGTTCATTTAAAGAAAGGCAGGCAATAAAAAAGAATTCTAAAACAAATTTTAAAATGCGACTTAAAATTCTATACCATTTCTAGGGTTTCACTTTCATGTCCACAAAAATAATCTAGTCAAGTTATCAGATAAACCCCTCTGATTCTGTGAATGAACTAAGACTATTATATTATTTATAAAACTGTGCTCCCAAACTGAAAGGAAAATAAGCCTGGCACTTTGCTAGGAGTCTTGAAAAAGAGTGTGGCTAATATATGTTTGTTTTGGTAGCAGTTACCAGAAATAATACACAAAGCACGGCCAAAGTGATAGCTAACAAGCAAAGGAATGAGTGGGAAAATGACTGGGAATAGTTCAAGAAATTAATCAGCAAACTGTATTCATTTTTAAAGACTTCCTGAGATACAATTTTTTAAAAAATGGAATCATTTTTATAGTTTAATTCCTTAGAAAGCTATAGAAATCTAAAATATTTTAATCAATGCCACTTTGAAATAAGGATCAACTCAAATCAATTCTCAGGATAGGCAAAAACCATGGAAAAAGAAGCAATAGTCTGAAAAATTCTCTTCATTTTTCTACCACTCATTAGCCAAAAGTCAACATTTTGAACACATTCTAAAAAGTTTAATATTATTTGATTGTAATAAAACTTAAGGGGAACTTGGATCAACAGCAGTGTATAAAATTTACGTTAACTACTCATCTAGACAATAACCAGCAGACAGAAAAAAACAGGTTCCAGAAACTGTTTTCAGCCCTTAATATTCAAGCTGAAGTCTCCAGCAAGCATCTCTCCTGAGTTTTCTTTGCAAACACAAAACTTTAACTGAAAGGAACAATGGCATCACCATAGCTCACTGCAGCCTCAAACCCCTGGGCTCAAGCAATCCTCCTGCCTCAGCCTCCTGAGTAGCTGTGACTACAGGTGCACACCACCATGCCTGGCTAATTTTTCTGTTTTTTGTAGAGAGTTGGTTTTGCTATGTTGCCCAGGCTGGTCTTGAATTCCTGGCCTCAAGCAATCCTCCAGCCTTGGCCTCCCAAAGTGCTGTGATTACAGGTATAAGCCACTGTGCCCAGGCTCAACTTTATTTTTTTTTAACACAGGAAATCCTAAATTATTCTTCCACAGGCGGGTGAAAGAATAAAAAACACATAGAAATACTTATGTAAGGAAACATAGGCTAAACCTCTTCTAACTCACCTAGAGAAAAGCACTTTCTTTTTGCAAAGTACTTCTATAGAAGAAAAATACATCACTATCTCTAGCAAAAAGACCTGAGATCAATCACTACATAACACCCAAAATTACTACTTAACACTTCTGTGAGGGTGAAATGTGGTCTGCATATAGTCAGAACAGAACAAATACCCATCCCAGTGACTACAATTTCCAACCTAAGAGTCATTCCTTTCAATTAAGGCAGAGTCTTTAGAAAGCTATTAAAATCCACACTGCCTAGACATTAACTCATTTGTACATAAGCACACAGATTAGTTTATCAGTTATATAGTTCTCACTTTAGATGGGTAACTTTTAATAAAAGGGACTGAGGTGCGGTGGGGAAAGCAGATCTTAGGAAAGAACTGACAAGTACAGAAAAACCTTACAACAGCAGGGGGTAAGTCACTAGGCATATTAAACAACCTTTCTGTTCTGGAAAATTGCAAAGATATACACAAACAGAAAGAATAGCTTAATGAACCCCTATATATCCATCCTTTAAGTTCAAAACTTATCCACTCAAACCTTTGTTTCATCTTTACCCCACTGATTCACCCACTTGCTCCAAGACAATTAAGAAGCAAGTCCCAGACTTCTTTTTGTTTCATCCATAAATTCTATGAATACTTTTATTAAGTTTAGCTTAAACTCCTATGACATGCATGAAGCTTTTGGCAGCAAACTACTCAAATAAATTACTTCAATATTCAATAATAATATTTGTCTCCATTTTATTCCACATATATACAGTACTTTGCTTTCTTTGAGCACTGGGGGTTGGGGGTGGGAGACGAGGGGAGTAGGCAATAGAGCAGAGAGCTGTGAAAGGTTACCTGAAAAACAATCAGTAATCACATACACTGCATATTATGCTTTCTACAACTTCTATTCATTGAAGGATGAGGTCAGAATAAAGTGTTCCTGTTAGTCTGGGTCACAAAAGTAATTCAAGATGCATATAAAAATGCTTATTACCATTCAAGTTCTCTAAACCCATTCAACCATTCAGCCCTTTGCTTTCTGATAAGACTGCCAACAACTATGCCAATTAGTGTCAATTGCAATGTTAGATTTTGTAACATCTGCACCTGCCTACCAGTTAGTTTAGTGGGCAGAAAGAAGTGACTGATGGTTACGAGTTCCAGAAATACTCACCCCTGTTTCTGAGTTAACATTTGTAAGTCTACAAATTTGCCAACTGGCTTTTTCAAAAAATATATTTTTGAAATTTAATTCTTAGTTCTTCTCTTTGGAAGGAAGTGAGGGATAAGTTTAATCATTATCTTGTAAACTAAAAAAAAAAAATAGTAATAATTTTTTAACCTAAAGTTTTATAACTAAGAAAAATCTAATCTATAAGAAATTTAGTGAATTGTATATTTAGTTCAAAAATATAATAAATAAAGTGAAATAAAATAATATTTAAAATTTAGCAAATACTAAGTTATACATTTTATTTAAACACATGACTAATCTAAAAAACCACTAATTTATATTTTGAGATGTTTTCCCATTTTAGAGCAAGATTTTTAACTAAAATTTCTCTTCTATAATATGCAAATGAAAGCATATATAAATAAGCAAAGTATGTTTGACATGGAAGAAATCACAAACACCTGAAATCTGATTACATATCTCCATGTTAATTAAAGTGTATTTCATCTTTTTTATTCTAAATAATTGTTCACAATTAAAAAGCATACAATACTTTGAAATATCCAGAACAAAATACAACAATTTTTAATTTATTCTCAGACCAAAATGCTTCATTTGGTTTATTATAATTAATACTAACAGTATTTTTAAAAATTTCATAACTGAAGCAAATTGCATATCTCTGATGAAAGCTATTGGAAGTAATATACTGGTTAAAGATAGGCATACTAAAGAGAAATAAAAATTGCATGTCAATATCTAAAAGTATGGGAGATGTATATAATGTAGCACATTCTATCCAGTGTCATTACTTAAATTGCTACTTTTCTTCAACAATCCATTCTCCAGCTCTAGCAAGTAGAATAAATGGTAATTTTACCTGCCAAATTTGGCACAAAAAAGGACAAGCAACTTCATTAACAGAACAATGCTTTCAATATGATTTTTTCCCTTTTCCACCCAGTGCCAAATAGTAGAACAATTCAAATCAAGAAATCTAAGCAAAATTACCTCCTCTTGTTGAAGTTTTGCATGCTTGAATAAGCAAATGATATATACGGAATGCTAGCAACAATATCCTCCTAGTAAGTTAGAGTAATTTTTTTTCTTTATTGCAGCTTAATTATAAGCTGGAATGTAATACTCAACCAAGAATGAAATACCTCCTCATTGAGGTATAATTCTCAGTGTGTGGTGTGGTATGCATATATGATCATTTAAAACCCAATGGAATAAGTTAAATCTAAAACTTTAAACTTTTGGTTAAAACATCAATTAATGCACCTAAACCAGTGGTGTGGTATGGAATGAAACGGAACAAACCTTTCTTCAGTCTTTGATAAGTTAAACTAATGGAAACAACATCCACTATCAGAAATCTCACCAATTATTATACTACCTACTCTCACACTTGGTGTTTTTAAGTATCTGACTACAAATGAAATCAAATTCTTCTAAGCCTTATTTCAAATCTGATCACAAAAACAATCAGAATAACTCTTCCATTAATCACTCTGAACCTGAATGATTAGAGATCTATATACATTTAAGACAGTTCTCAAGTCATCAACACTAGTTTCCTTCCTCTTATTCCGCATGATAGCCAGACATCCCACAAAGAAACATGTTCAGCAGCTTTTATAAAAAACCAAGTGATGAAATGAGGCAATATCAATACAAACCCATCACCATGTTGCCATGATAAATATGGCCAAAGGCAAATACAGCCACACAGAGCTATAGCCAAAGTCATTTGCACCAAATTTGTGTATTTTAAAATTTCAAGCAATGTCTACCTTTTAAAGATTTAAGCAGTTAGAAACATCATATTTTATGTTATTTCCCCCCTTAGAAATAAAAATACCTTAAAAAACACTGAATCAAAACAAATTTTAATAGTGGAAATCTCCAAATTATGAATGTTCTTTGGCTTTTTTCCAGCTGTCAACATGTTGTTTCTTGTTTAGAGAAATAAGTCTAAATCAAAGAAAGGGAACACACACTGAGGGCTTAACATCAATCAGCTATTTTAATACATATTACATTCACTGAATTCTCGAAACAATCCTAGGATGGAGATGTTCTTAACCACATTTTATAGATGACAAATCGGAGCCTCAGAGAAATCGCTCAAGGTTCCACAGCAAGCAAAGTAGCACATCCAAACCCAGGTTGATCTGATTACACCTCAACCCACGCAAATTAGATATTAATATTCGTTAGTTCATCCAGAGGGAAAACACAACAGCAAGGGTCAATATTTTACTGCAAAGAATGGCCACTCTAATAATCAATGTGGTAAATCCATGATGTCTGGAGTTTATAACAGATGCTCAATAGAGTGTCCATGGATAAGTGACTCTAAATGGAGAAGTGACAAATCTCCCAAAGAGCAGGATCCAGTCAGCCATGCACCTTAACAGTGTAGGTGCGCCCTGTAGTGGAGGAAGGAGGAAGTGCAGGATCATTCAGGCTTTCCAACCACAGCAGGGTCCTGGCCAAAGAAAGCGGGAGGAGGAGGGGACTTCTGTGATGGGTTCATCAGCCTCGCTGGACAAAATTTCCCAAAGTCAATTACCAGGACATGAAGATTACCACTATAACTACTTTACAGATATTCTGTTGTAGCTTCAAAAAGGGCTTCATCAAATAAATACCATTCTAACAAAGAATATTAGAATCTTAAAATATTAATCAGTACTGACAAGTCTCGCCAGTGAATGTTTGTGCATTTTTTTCTTTTTAGTAGTATTTTTAAAACTTTCCACGAATTTTTCATACAATGGAGAAGAACTGCTTGCAAAGTAAAAGCTACTTTAGATTCTTTTAAAAAACAAAATGTCTATATTTAATGAGGAAGCGAAATAGTTTCTGGAGTGCCTACTGCATGCCAGCCACTGTACGAGAGCCACTGTACTAATGTTATATATATTCTCATTTGATTTTTACAAAAACTCTGGAGAATACTATCTCTATTTTGTAGACGAGGAAAACTAAGGCTCAGAAAAGATAACTAACTACTACTGGATTCCATAACCAGCAGTTTCAGGATTGGTATTTAAACTCAAGTCCATCTGCCTCATGGCTCTTATGATTTCCTCTATGCCACTGTTTATATAAACACCACTGCTGCAGTGGCTCAGAGAGGTTAAGTAACTTTTTCAAAGTTACACACTGACAAGTGAAAGAGGTTTCTCAGTCTTCAAATACCGTTGTTTTCAGTACAATGTTACGTTATTGTTTTTCTACCACCTCCTTAACTAACCTCAAACTAAATCTTGTAGGTAAATGCTGATGGTAGGTAGGTTGATTTTTATAAACTGAAGATAATGAAAGAAGAATATGATTGCTTCTTTCCCTATATCCAAAATGGTTGATGTTTCTTTTTTAGAAGACTGTCTAGTTTGCATAACAGAAAATATGATCACTGTGATGTTATTTATTAACTTCAACTACTAGAAATAGGGTTCCCTAACAAGTTGTCTTGCCAATCAATATAAAATATAATTCCCAACTATTCTGTCCTTCGAGATTTTATATTTCTGCCAAGATTTTTAGAGCATTTACAAGAAATAAAAACATTGTGAAATCATATAACACTGTACTAAAGGCAGAACCACTAAAAGAATACCTTAAATAAATCATACCCATAATTTTTTAATTATTTAATTTATATAAATGTAATAAAATATTCCTGAGCCATGTCCATAATTCTCCTAATACCAAGAATTCCACAAAATATCCACAAGTCATAAAAAATATCCACATAATCAAGAACACAGAGATTGATACCCAACTATATATTGGCCCCTTTAATGAACTCTCTTTCAGACCTATTGCTATCATTAGGTCTGAAATATCAAAATATTTTTTTAAAAACTTTTTCAGACTTTGTTGATCATTTTTAATATCTTCAATGGTGGTATATCTCTGACCAACAAGTTTTAGAAACTGTCACAGTTATGTAGTGCTGAGTCTGGTGAAGAGGATGGAAAAAATCAGTTATGGCTAAGAAGGCAGAAATATAAGCCTGAGATTCTACAGACTCTCGGGTATTGAAACAAGACACCAAAAGAATTTGTGGGATATACTATAATACTTAGTCTTTTTCAGTGTGATCTGTGGCTTTGGAATAATTTTAAGCTTGAATAGTCTAAATTAACTTTGCCTTTCCTTAAAGGCACAGAATAATGAGAAGTTGAAAATTTGCTTTTAAGATTTTTATACAAATCAGGATGTTAAGGGCCAAGAAATTTTTAGATATGCAAACCTGTGCCTATGAGTGAACAGCCCCCAAAACCCCTGAAGCATTTCACCCTACACACAATGCATGAACAGGATTCTGGGAGAGATCACAACCCCCTGAAATGTAATTAGAATTGTGGGCACAGAAGATAAAAGCTGCCTTGATGATGGAGCATGCCAGACCCTAGACACACTAACTGGAAAGAGGAGAAAGCATTATTTTTAGGGTAAATTCAAGTAGTTATTCTAATGAAATGTGAAGATTTAGGGATAATTTAAAAAATATTAGTAGGGCAAATTTTTAAAAAACATAATTTTACGATGAAGAATATATTTTCATTCTTTCAACATATTTGTTGAAAAGCATACCATGACCCATGCACTGTAGGCAAAGTGAATCAAAACACAATTACTATTTGAGTTATGGCAACCCTTGGGAGTTGATTCCCTTTGTTTTTGTGGTTAATAAAAGCTTCTGAAACAACTACCCCATTATCATATTCAGTTACTGGTTTTTATCTTATACTGGCATTCACATTTTAAGTTTAGGATATTACTTCACAAGTTTATGCCATGTTTTGGCTCATGCCTCACTTAAGCAAAATATGCAAACACACAGCTGCTGTAATCGTCTGACAGAGATCTATTCTACAGATCTCTGACTGCCACCAATAACCAGCACTGATACAAAAGGAACCTTGGTGAAGAAAGCTATGTTTTCTTAATAATAACAGTTGTATAAACATAAGGTCTTCTCAGTTAAAGGGAAACCAACATCAAAAAGCAGTAAAACATAGAACCCTAAACCCCTCTTTCTTTGAAGAAACTCGTTTGAAGCGAGGTGTTTCTAGTTATGGGTGAATGAAATGAGAATTCAGCTGCAACAAACGGACATCCAGTCCTATGAAGGACTAATTAAATCCATCTGAGAAGCTGCATCTCAAACTGCCTCACACATTTCAAAGGAAAGCACTCTACTGCTTTTTGCGAAGACATCAAAACATTCAGTCACAGCTGACGCACATCGAGGCTCTACAACAATGTTATTTTTATGGACTACAAAGCTCCATGAAAGTAAAGAGTTTACTCTATTGCAATTTAACTTAAATTCAGAGTTAATGCACATTTTTAATTATCATTATTTGAAATTTCTTTCTAGCCCCCAACTCTACAAGACCTCAGAAACAAAAACAGATGCATCAATATTTAAAGTGTTTCATATATTTGTTGAGAAGTGGTTAAAAAATTAATAAAATAATTAGTCATGGTTGCACTGTTAACTTTTTTCTGATACATAAAACCAGGATTTTGATGTTCAGTTAAGACTCTTCAGGAGTTAATAAAAGCCAGCAGGAGCCGAAAACTTTAAAAACTTGGTTTGACAGAAATTATTTGGACTATGAAGTGGTAGAAGAAAGTTATATTCAGAATGTGGAATATTATCCCAACAGAATAAAATTATATTTGTCTATCCTCCTAAGTCTTTCTAACTTTCTATAATTGGTGATGGTGAGCTCATATAATCACATTGGGCAATCACAATTTTTGCTTAAAGAACACTATTAGATATGACAGCAGGCGACAGGCTCCCTAAATAAGAGAAATTCAACACTTCAACATTTTTTTTTCAAAATATACAGAGATCAAACTAATGCCACCTGCCCAGTTGCTGACATTTAGAGCCACCAGCAGAGCCCAGGATACTGGCTTTTCTGGGTGTGTCACTCAGCCTTCCAGTCCACTGAAATGTGTTCTCTCCTGTTAAATGAGGAGTTGGCCTAGGGGAGCCAAACTTCTGTAACTTTTAAAATCTGTAACTCTTTTCTTCAAATGTGAATTCGTGAAAACACACTAAAAAGATTCTGTTTGGAATCCAACTTATCAGTCACTCACATGATGGAAACATGCTAACCTCTCTCTTCTCTGCTATCTCCTCTGCCCCAGGAAAATTTCGGGCATTCCATGACAGTTTGGTAAATTAATTCCAACTCAAAAGATTTCAGTTCACAGGAAATTCTGTAGCAGAGAATAAATTTCTGGCAACAAATACACACTGCTATATTACTGACAGAAAAAAAAATTGTGATAAAGAGTAACAGATTTTTTTCTCTAAATACTGACATTATTATCTATTTTAAAATATTGTCTGGAACTGTACACTCAAGCATTCACATTCAGTAATAGGAATTACTCACAAATGGGGCTGATCTCAGTATTATTAATAAAAAGTGCCAGTTGCAGAAAAAGTATACATTCAATTCATATGGGTACCAATTATAGCACTAGATTTATTAAGAAAGTATAAAAATTAGAGTAGCTGAATGAAAATCAAATTTAAGATGCCTTACTATTAATAGATTCAAAACAATAAAGCCTGATATAATCTACTAATATATCTGGATTGCATGGCTTTAAAATATATTCAATATCAATGTTATTAATCATTTGTAACTAAATTAATATGTAACATACATAAAAAAGATCAGTTGTAAAAGCTATTAGAAGCTTGAGAAGAGCACTCTATAGTGATGGGGTTTAGGACAAGCTACCCCAAAATGTGCACCTTGGCATACAGAATTTTTTGAGTCTAAGAAACTTGAGAAATGCAGACGCAAAAAGGACTCTGACCTCACCCTGACGCAGGTCATAAGACCTTCATGTGAGAGGCGCCCTCCCTAAACCTTGAAGAAAGGAGTGCCCTTATCTCCAAAGATGGGGGGGATGCCCAGAGAAATCTGAATGAACAGGCCTTGCTAACTTTCCCCCAACTTATTACTCTAATCTCACACACACCCCCTTTTTGTCCTATCATACTTTTCTGACTCTCCACTCTTCATCAAATCTAGCATATAAACCACTCAGGTTTGACCACTTCTTTGGGTCTTCATTTCCTTATGAAGGCTCTCATGTTAGGTAAAACTTATATTAAATAAACTTGTATGTTTTCCTCTTGCTAATTTCCCTTTGGTTCCAGGGGCCTCAGCCGAGAACTTCAAAGGGTAGAAGGAAAAGATATTTCTCTTCACTTACAATAGGCTACAGAAAAAAATTTACACAGGCAGACAATGTATTTGAATGGGCCAGTTGCTCTCCTGTTGCAAAAATATGCCATATTAATTAATGCTATTCCATCTTTCTCACATGAAGCCATTACACTTGTGCTCTGCAGTTTCTACTGTTGATTAATTTCTCGGTATCTTTCAAAGTGCTGATTTTTATCTATGTCCAAATATATTAATTTGAGTTTGCTTTAATAGTTTTCTTTTTCTAATCAGATAATTGAAACAAATCAGCTTGAATATAATGCTGCCTAAATTTGCCTTTTAAGAGGTTGAAATCACATTGTTCTTGGTGGAGGGCAAATGTCTCTTAAATTTCTTTTGTTGTTGCTTTAAAAAAAACCCTTTATATTAACATTCTGCTGTGTTTTCTGTCTTTTCCTTTTATAGAGTCTGAGGAAATCTCAAATACTGTAAGTGTATATTAATCAAACCCTTTTTGTATCCTAAAATAATTTTAGCAAGTAAATATTTTATAAATTTAAACATCTTTTGACTTGTACTCAAAAATGATTAAATAACATTCTATAAAAATGCACTTCACATTGATAAAGTTAGAATACAACATTTATCAGAACAGTTAACCACTCAAGTTCAACTAAACTTTACTAATTATCGAAAATTTAACGAAGTAAAAAATTTTTAAAAAATACACTTTTTCAATGTAAAGATTTTCAAAACTTTCAACCAAAATATGCAACATATATTTATCCTGCCCCTAATCTACTCATAAAAATGTTTTGTTTCCTCAAAAGCACACAACTAGCACAGTAAACAACTTCCTTTGCAATAGAAATGAATGTTTTTCATCCCCACTGGCATCTTTCAAGGTGATGGTTAGAGCTGTTCTCCTCCATGAGGACATGGGGTAGGACTACACCTCCCGCCTCCTGGAGGAGGGACAGTCACATGTCCTGCTTCTCCAGTGGAACTGCAGAGGAAGGATGCTCAGAAGTGACTGGAAAAGCTTACAGGCTGAACTACATGTTTGCCCTATTATCTACTACAAGAAAGGCCAAAAAACATTAAGTTCTGATCTAGTAACTAGAACAATATATCTGATGGCAATTAAAAATTTAAGTTTTAAATCTGTTTGTTGTATTAATGAATAAAAAGCAAGAATTGTTTTCCTTTTAATGATTCTTACAATGATTGCACAGTTTTAATTATGCTCATATATTCACACGTAAATTCTATTTGAATGACCTTTCAATTTGGAAATGAATGGAGAAGGCTTACAATTTGATATTCGGAATTACATTTCCTAGGTGCTAAATTTATGATAACTAAAATCATTATTTTCTTTAATCATAATAAATTACACTGGCAAACATATTGGCTGAATTTTGATATCTCATTAGGCAACTACTTAAGCGTATATAAAGGGCAACTGCCAATGCAGATTTCCCTGCATTTTTTGGAGGCAACATTCTAAATTAAGACTTTTCGTGACCACTAGAGTAAGTGGTTTTTGAACCCCTTCCTCCCTTCCCTTCCTCCTCCTCTTCCTTCCTTTCACCTTTCAACAACTATTTCCTGAGAAGTACAAGGGGTGTTATAGGGAAAAGACTAGATCCTTACCCTTACAAAGCTTATATTTTAGTGTGAAGAGACTGAAATTAAACAAGTGGACAAAGAAATAAACAAGAGAACGCAAGTGTATGATAAGTCCAGTGGAAATAAACACTGTGAAATGAGAGCAACTGACTAAAGGGTCACTTAAAAGCCTAAAAGCTGATCCTGCTTCCCTATATAAAAACAATGAAGACAAAACAGAACAAGGCCAACAACTGAAAAAACCTTTTAAATTATCAGAATTAGTGACTAAAACAATTTGATTAGATATCAAATATTAATATAAGTTTACTAATTCATGACAATGACCAAAGTACATATTTTATTAATTCTCACAAAATACTAATTTGAACACAATTTAGATTTTCAAAAAAATCTGTCAGTCAATAGTATTCTCTAGAACAGCGGTCCCCAACCTTTTTGGCACCAGGGACTGGTTTCATGGAAGACAATTTTTCCACAGACATGGGGTGGGCAGGATGGTTTCAGAATGATTCAAGTGCATTACATTTATTGTGCACTTTATTTCTATTATTATTATATTATAATATATAATGAAATAATTATACAACTCACAATAATGCAGCATCACTGGGAGCCCTGAGCTTGTTTTCCTGCAACTAGACAGTCCCATCTGGGGCTGATGGGAGACAGTGACTGATCTGACAGGAGGCAGAGCTCAGGTGGTGATGTGAGCAATGGGGAGCGGCCCTAAATACAGATGAAGCTTTGCTCAATCACCACTCACCTCCTGCTGTGCAGCCTGGTTCCTAACAGGCCACAGACCAGTCCCCACTCCACGGCCCAGGGATTGGGGACCGTAGCTCTAGAACATACTATAAATAAAATAGAATAAAATCAAAACCCATGGCTTACAAGACCCTCCAGGACCTGCCCACCTACCTCCATCACTGGTAACTCCCCACCTCTTCTCCCCGTGTCCTCCTCCAGGCACACAGAGCTACTCTGTGCCACCTAATCACATGGATTCATGCACTATCAACTCCTGATCTACAACTTCAAATGGATGTTCAGTTAGCCTGGCTCTTCTCCTGTGTTTAAGTCAATTCTCCTTCCCAACATCAACAACCACCATTTCAAATCTATTCCATGTGCCACAACCTACTCCTCCTCAGTCTCACCTCCCTCCTACCCCACAGAAAACCCAGCAGCCAACATAGGAGGATCTTCTTCTTCCCTTCAGATAAAAATGGAACAGAGACCCTTCTAGTTCTGCTTTTTTTCTCACCCCTTAATCTCTTCAAATATTCCCTTCTTTTGGCACCTACTATTAACATTTAAGAATGCTTAAATTTATTGCACCTTGTAAAAGTCAATCCCAGGCTAGGCATGGTGGTTCATGCCTGTAATCCCAGCACTTTGGGAGGCTGAGGTGAGAGGATCACTTGAGGCCAGGAGTTTGAGACCAGCCTGGGCAACATAGCGAGACCTCATCTCCAAAAAAAAAAAAAAAAAAGCCAATCCCCACTCAATGCTGTGGCCTCCTGCGACCACCATGCCCACTTCCTTGCCTTTCTTAGAAGTCATTTGCTTTACTTGTGCACATATCTCAAAATCTCAACTCACTACAAGTTCATTTCTAGCCCCATTATATCACTGGAATTGCTCAGTTATTTTTGCTAAATCCAATGCACACATCTCAATCTTCTTGTTTTTTAAAAATGTGACCTTAACATTCACTGGCATGACTGATGTCTTCATCTTCTTAAAACAGTCTCTTGCTTTAAATTAAGAGATAACACAAATCTCTGGGTTTTTTGAAGCAATCTCTTTCATTGCTCCTTTTCAGTATCCTTTGCTGATTCTTCCTCCTCTGCCCATCCCTTAAATCTTCAGTACATCTCAGGGTTTCATCGTTCTTGGTTCTCTTCTCTCCTCCACTTTCTCCTCAACTCAGTCCCTCACTCAGCTGCCATTTACAACCACTGGAGAACAAATCTCTACCTAGACTCTCCCTATGCCACAGAACCTTATATGCAATGACTCAGTAAACATCTCCACTTGTATATCTCAGAGATCCCTTCAACAATGTGTCTGAAATTATCCGATTTCCTAATTTCCTCTGGACACCACATTTCAGCAAATGGCACTATCATCTAATCAGCTGCCCAAGTAGACATATCCTTAACTTCTCTTTCCCTCTATCCTCATCTTAAATCATAAGGTTGTTATGAGACAGCTTATAGTGATGTGTGAGCTCAGGAACTGTAAGTGGATTCCTGGGTCTGAATCACTGCTCTGCCATTAGCTGTGTGGCTTTAGGAAAAGTAGTTAAACTCTCTGAGCTTCAGTTTCCTTATACTTCAAATGGGACTAGTAACAGCACTTACGCCTTCTAGGATTGGTGTAGAGATTAAAATAGATCATACATGTTGGCTACAACTGTTATTAAATAACACATTGCATGTGATCATTTAGTACAGTGCTTGACACATACTAAATGTGCAATATTAGCTAGTATCACTACTGCTCAATAAATGCTGGTTTTACCAGCAATCTCCATGTCTAGCTGATGTTAAATCTCTCATATCGATCCATTTTTTTCTGTTGCCTAAATATCCACGGCTGAGGCTTTCAGCTCCTACCTGCACAACTGCCCCAGTAGCCTTCTAGCAGGTTCCCTCTGTCCATAGTTGCCTCTCCCAACCTATTCTCCACCATGTAGACAGAGCACTCTTGTCAACAGGCAACTCCGTCGACTTCCTGCAGGAAGACCCTCTTCACTGCCCTCCAGACACACCACACTGTGTTCACACTGCCAACACACACACTCAGGATTCTGCTCGTTCCACTGTGGTCACTCCTGCATGTCTCACCTCTCCTGACCCCCTCCCTGTCTGCCACCAGGTCCCCCACTTCAAGCTTTCCATTCTCCAGTCATATCCAACTTCTCTCAATGCTTTAGACACATCACACCCACTCTTAGTTCTCATTCTACTTTTCATATATGCCTTCAAAACACCGAGCCCTTGCCCCCAGGCCCCTTTAGATCTCATCTTGGCCAGTATTCCCTTCCTAAGCCTCCCCAATCACCTCCACAGCCAGGTCCAGGGCTCCCCCAAGTGTTTGCCACTCCACCCTCTCTCCCTGTCACCACGCACTTGTCCTCCTTTACTGACATATTGTCCTTCTCAACCTCAACAGATGACATCTGAGGAGTCAGATTTATCATCGCTCTTGATTACTGTTGGTTCTCCATGAACTGAATCTTAGGAGGTCCTCAATAAACAACTAAATGATCAATGCATAGTGCTATAGATATATCAAAACTCTTCTAATGGCTGAGTCCCTCAGCAAAGGCATTTTAACAGATGACTTCACTGCTCATTTTATTTATAAGTAAGTTTGAAGGGTCAATAATATCATACCAAAATGAATTTTAATTCTGTTAATACGTTTTTTGTAGAAATTTGTCCAGTGTCCATAGCAAGCTACTAGACTATTATAGATATTTCATAAAGGTTATAAAATTGAACTGAACTAAAGCTGAATATCTGGTGTCAGCATTGAAAGTTTTATTCTAAAAAAAAATTCTTCAGAAAGTGACTGAAACCATGGGATAATACTAAAAAAAATCCCTTGAAGTCTTAATTACCGTATTGGCCAACTCTAACATAACGAATACCATTTAGTGCTTTTCATTTCCAAAGGAACTCAATTTTATAACTTGTTTTTGCTCTTAGTGCCATAACAAGTTACTTGACTCTAAAGCACAACATGACTGAGTCAGTCAAGAGGGTACAGGTGCAGCTATGCACCCAATTAGACAAGCAATTTTCCAGATTACATGGGCAGGATCCTCACATTTTTGTGAAAATTCAGTCCTATGGTTCAAAAGTAGAGTTTGATACCTGCTGAACAAGGCTGCATTTCAAAAGTAAACAGATCAAGCTGTGCAAGGTTACTCTTCAGACTTGATTTTTCTACAGCCTTGTTTATCTGACGCCCCTCCCATCAGGTATCAAGCTGATTTGGATGAGTTTGCCTTGAAAGGATATTCTTTGCTTGGGTAAGCAAGTCACACTGGTACAGCAAGTTACTTTTGGATCTTCTTCCCTAAACCAAAAGTAGAGAGAATCATCCCATTCTCTGAAACAGCCCAGTGATGTTTTAGGGCCAATGAAATTACTATGAATTCTGGGACCCTAAGCAAAACTTCTGGAATGAGCTCCCACTACCTTTTACTATTACCAAAACACCTCTCTAGCTCTTCTATATACATAGTAATCTCTCTGGGTAGTTTATGCACCTAAAGAAAGAAGAACAGGAGGCTGCTGGAGGAACCATCAAAACCTGCTCTGATTCAATTTTCTTACTCTGACCCATGTTACAACCTTCTTTGTTTTCTCCAATTTCTTAATTCATATTAGATAAACCTCTAAGCATAGTCCATTAAGTTATCTCTAGCAACCACGTACAAGTTGGACGTGCCAGCCAAAGAAGTTTCAGTAACTGCATTTTGTGTACTTACACCTGTAGGACCAGAGCTCTCTATTTAATGAGCCAGCTGCTCGTCTGATTGCTTACCTGGATGGCCAAGTCACTGCAGAAGATTCTTGGCAGGTAATTAAAACTCCATTATTTCAATAGACCTACATCTTCTAGACCCTTCCACTGCAGAATTTTGAAACTTTTAAAAAAAAAAAAAAAAGGTAATACACATATAGGGTTCAAAATTCAAAAAATACTAAAGAGATATGATATAAGGTATGTATCTTTCTCACTTGTCATGGAATCAGCCATCCAGCTCCCCAACTCAAAGGCAACCATGATTCCCAGTTTCTTGTGGCTCCTTCCAAACATAATCTATGCATATGATGTTCTTTTTTACACCAAGGAATGTACTTTGCTTTTGTCACTTAATGGCTGCACAGTATTTCAGTGTTATGGATGTACCATTTTTCTTTATCCCAGTTGGATAAGAATGTTGGTTGTTTCTAATCTCTATTACAAACAATACTGCCATGAATTTTTTTATTTATTTATTTATTTTTGAGACAGGGTCTAACTCTTTTGCTTGGGCTAGAGTGCAGTGACATCATCATAGCTCACTGCAGCCTCAAACTCCTGGGCTCAAGCGATCCACCTGCCTCACCCTCCTGAGTAGCTGGGCCTACAGCAACAATGCCACAATGCCTAGCTAATTAAAAAAAAAAAAAATTTTTTTTTTATAGAGATGGGACTTCCTATGTTGTTCAGGCTGATCTCAAACTCCTGGCTTCAAGTGATCCACCTTGGCCTCCCAAATTGCTAGGATTACAAAGCGTGATCCACTGCACCAAGCTCGTAAACATTCTTGTATATCTCCTACATGTGGACATAACCTACAGTATAAATTCATTTTGTCAAATTGCTCTCTATGAAGGTTGTATCAATTTATACTCCCACCAATAATGTATGAGCTTATTTTTCTACAATCCTATAAAATCAGAGAATTATCAAATTTTTCATCTTTGCCAAAATGTACATAGAAAATGTTATCTCATAATTTTAACTGGAATTTCTCTGTATAGTACAGCACTTTTTAAAATATGTACAGGAGCCATTTATATTTCCTTTACTATAAACTGTCTGAACATTTTCCACCTGGATTGTTGGTCATTCTCAAATTGATTTTTACAAGAGTTCTTTATATATGAAAGACATTCCCCTTTTGGGACTAAAATGAGTTGCAAATTTTCCTCTGGTTTGTTGGCTTTACTTATGATAGTTTTATATTCTTTGCAGTAAAATTTCACATTTTTTCAGCATTACTTTGATGTATTTTCCCAGTAATTTTTTTCTCAAATGGAAAAATAATTTTATCAAGAAAACAAATGTTTTTGCCTAAGTGGGAGAATTTCATGTTTATGCAATAGTATGTTTTTCTTTAAAAAAAAAATCCATTAACAAAAAATAATACATTTTCCTTGAATAGAATATTTTTTTGCTGCTTTGTTTAGTATACCTCTTACAGCTAGAAGGAAAAAGTCTATGTGAAAAAGTTACCTAATAAGAGAAGTAACTTATATGATCATAACATTTAGTTTCTGTCAAAAGAAAAAAAAATGAAAAAAGCTTTAAATATAAAATATCATATAGCTTAAAAAAAACCTCAATTTTCTATCATTTGTCATGTATTATAAGTAAATTTTATAAATAGGATTACAGTCCTTTATTATAAACTCCTAATGATACTGTAGTATTCTTTATAAAATAATACTATAAAAATGTTCTTTTTTCTATCTGCCTCCTGTGCACTTAAGCCACAGATAATTTTTTAACAAAAAGCCTATAGTAAGTACAAATGTAATAGTTAACTTATCTTGTTTGCTGATGTCCTTTTCATGTTCAAGAATAAAAGCCCACTCTAAAAACTGACAATAGAGGCAAAAGTATAGATATAATAATAATCTATTTCTTCTAGGAAGGGTGTTTGAAAATTAATTCTTTAAAAGAACAACCATGATTTTTATCACATCCCTATAAAAAATCCAGTAACTGCATGATTTATTATTACTTTCTACTCTTTAAGTGGGATAAAAGGAACAGAGATTATAATGTATAATGCAAGTGTAAACTCTTATTGAAGACACATTTAAGATTCTTTTTTTTTCTTTTTCTTTCTTCTTTTTTTTTTTTTAATGTATATAGCGTCTCACTCTGTCTCCCAGGCTAAAGTGCAGTAGCAAGATCATAGCTCACTACAGCCTCAAACTCCTGGGCTCAAGTAATCCTCTCACCTCAACCTCTGTGTAGCTGGGACTACAAGAGTACATCACCATGCCCAGATGATTTCTGTGTTTTGTTTTGTTTTTTAAAGAGATGGGGTCTCTATGTTGCCCAGGCTGGTTTTGAACTCCTGGCCTCAAGTGATTCTCCTGCCTCAGCCTCCCAAAGCACTGGGATTACAGGCACACACCACTGTGTCCAGCAAATTTTTAAATTTTTTTTAGAGATGCGGTCTGGCTATGTTGTCCAGGCTGTAGTCTCAAACTGCTGGGCTGAAGCAATCTTCCTGCCTCAGCTTCCCAGATAGCTGGTACTACAGGTGTGTGCCACTACATCTGGCTAATTTTTTTTCACTTTTTATAAAGACAGGGTCTGGTTATGTTGCCCAAGCTGGTCTCAAACTCCTGGCCTCAAGTGATCCTCCTGCCTTGGCCTCCCAAAGTGCTATGATTACAGGAGTGGGCCACTGCACCCAGCCAAGATTGTTTATATTAATATTTAAGAACATAAAAAAAAACTGTTACTTTGTACACAAGATTATTTATTGGTATATATTGTAAGTTTATTCAATTCTTCATTTTTATGAAAATGTCACACAAAAATACACAGTTTTACTTAAAATCAAATCTTCAAAGTGCTCTTTAAATATCAAAAGAAACTGTGCTGCAATGTTTTCTTAGTCAAGAAATTTAGAACAAAATATATGGTAGTAGAACAAAGGGGAAAGGATTGGTTATGTCAGAGAAAGAAAACTTCAAACAATATATATATAATTATTTCTTATTATGCATCCATATGTAATTATTATTTTTTATTCTTATGTTCATCACCATAGTCTTTCTTTGAGAAGAAAAATATAGGGTGGTAATTTCAATGATATGAATACTACAAAACATTTCCCTCCCTCCACTACAGGCATCTACAAATGAGACAATTTTGCATCAACCTACAAGAACATTATTAAGAAAACAAAATGAGGCCGGCCACGGTGGCTCACGCCTGTAATCCTAGCACTCTGGGAGGCCGAGGCGGGAGGATTGCTCAACGTCAGGAGTTCGAGACCAGCTTGAGCAAGAGCGAGACCCCGTCTCTACTAAAAATAGAAAAGAAATTAGCTGGACAACTAAAAATACATAGAAAATATTAGCCGGGCATGGTGGTGCATGCCTGCAGTCCCAGCTACTTGGGAGGCTGAGGCAGGTGGATTGCTTAAGCCCAGGAGTCTGAGGTTGCTGTGAGCTAGGCTGACGCCACGGCACTCTAGCCAGGGCAACAGAGCAAGACTCTGTCTCAAAAAAAAAAAAAAAAAATGAAAGCACGAACTCTTTTAGACACAAAATCTTACCTATTTAAATTTCACATTACTCTCAACAATTTCTACCTACTTGGATAAAACTGTAAAAATCATTGCTAAAAGTCATTGTTTTGAATGTTAACACCAATTTGAAAAATACATTCAGGTAATAAGATTCTAAAAATGCTTTCTAAACAGCTACTCTAAGGAAGATCTCTATTTGGAGGAGAAATATTATGTACATTTTGTGATTTATTCATGTTCTTGTGATGCTTCCAAAGATTCCTATCAATGGTCTGACTTGAGCCGTTACTTTCAGCACATCACAAAGAAAATTCCTCTTTTTTTTTTTTTTTTTTTGAGACAGAGTCTCACTCTGTTGCCCGGACTAGAGTGAGTGCCGTGGCGTCAGACTAGCTCACAGCAACCTCAGACTCCTGGGCTCAAGCGATCCTTCTGCCTCAGCCTGAAAATTCCTTTTATCTTGTGACAAAACTATTCTGGTTAGAAATAAATCTATGCTTCCTTATATTAACAATGATTTATCCACAGTTTAGCTAACGTTCCATGACTGTGCTGCCATCTCACTGAACCTCAGTTCTCAAACTCATCTGTGAGCAAGAACAAGTGACATCTACCTATAAGTGTTACTACAAGGACTAAATGAGATGATGTCTGTGAAGTGCTTACCTCAGTGCCTGGGACAAGGCAAAATTTCAGTAAATGCAGACCTATGTCACCAGTTGCGTCATCAAAATACCTTTCAATAGGCTAAAATAACTATCAAAAGCAGTAATGCAACTAGAGAGACAGAGAAACGTTCATTCTACTGTTTGTAGAAAATGAGTAATAGTAAAACTAAGCAAGCATATTATTTGAAAAGTAAGAAATTATGGCCAGGTATGGTGGCTCACGCCTGTAATCCTAGCACTCTGGGAGGCTGAGGCAGGAGGATCGCTTGAGGCCAGAAGTTCAAGAAAAGAAATTAAAGTTATATAATAATATGGGAGATGTCTCTGAGGTTTTAACAAACTCTGCTCTCCCCCAAGCTACCACATTCTTAATGTTTTTCCTCATCTATGTATTTATACAATGATTTGAGGCAAGTCACAGCTTATATGCAGTAAAGAAACATGTTCTAAGTTGTCACTCATTAGTCATCTCTCCAGAATGGAACCTCTTTCATCTTCCCCCAGCTCCTTCCCTTCCCCCAGGCAGCTCAGTGCTTTCTTCTTTCTTTCTCATGGATTTAACTGGTTGGAGGCACCTCTATTAAGGCATTTATTACTGTATTTTAATTACTTCCAACTCTGCCTTCCTGTTTACCACCATGAATACAGATCGTCTACATGGATATCTCCAGCGCCAACTGCTTTTAATTCATCTTTTCCTCCCAACAAAATATGTTTATATTAGCAATTTGTCATTGCTTCCTTAGGATATATAGTTCTAGAACTAGAAATAGTAGACTAAAGAATATGAATGTTTTTAAGGTCTCTAATGAATGTTATCAAATTACTTTGCAGAAATATTAAACAAATATATATATTTCCATTTAATTCATCTTTGAGTTGCTGACATATAGGCCAGCAACTATTATTTGGAAGAATTATTTTATATTATTTGAAAGGTAAAATATATCTACCACTGTAGATATACATAAACACTTGTTTAAATATTCAAGATTAAATACTAAACAATTGAGCCAGGGTTCTGGATAACCAAGATGTTTTCCTTTTGAGGAAATGCCAGACTGTTTTCCAAGTGACTGCACCATTTTACATTCCAACCAACAGCCTATGAGAGTTCCAACTTCTCCACATCTTTGTCAACACTTGTTCTTACCTAACTTTTTTATTATAGCCATCCTAGTGGGTGTAAAGGACTATCTTATTGTAGTTTTGATTTGCATTTCCCTGAAGCCTTATGATACAAAGCATCTCTGCATGTGCTTATTGGCTACTGTATATATTCTTTGAAGAAATATCTATTCAGATTCTTTGCTCATTTTGAAAGTGGGTTGTCTTTTTATGTTAAATTGTAAGTGTTCTTTATGCATTTTAAACACAAATGCTTTGCTGGATATATGATTTGCAAATATTTTTTCCTGTTCTGTGATTTGTCTTCAATTTCTTATCAGTGTCCTTTGAAGCAAACATTTTCATTTTGATGAAAGCCAATTTATCTAGTTTTACTCTTGTTGCTTGTGTTTTTGGTGTTATATCGAAGAAAGCACTCCCACATGCAAGGTCACAAAGACATTTCAGCTGTTACATTCAGGTTTTTGATGCATTTTAGGTTAATTTTTGAATATTAACACAATGTGAGGTAGCGGTCCAACTTCATTCTTTTACATATGGATACCCAGGTGTTCCAACACCATTTTGAATAGACTATTCTTTCCCTTGTTGAATTGTTTTGGCACCTTTGTCAAAAATCAATTTGTCATATATTGCTGGGTTTGTTTCTAGAGTCTCAACTCTTTTCTATTGATATACATGGCTACCTTTTTACAAGTACTACACTATTTTTGATTACAAGATAACTGTAATCTTTAAGTACAGTTTTGTAGTAAATTTTGAAAGGTGGAAATGTGAGGTGTTCCTCTTTTCTTTCAAGATTGTTTTGGTTATTCTAGGTCCCTTAAGTTTCCATATAAATTTTAGGATCAGCTTGTCAATTTCTGACAAAACTACAGTTTAGACTCTGGTAAGAAATGAGTTGAATCTTTAGACTAATTTAGGAAGTAGTGCCATCTTAATATTAAGTCTTTCAATTCACAAATATAATAGGAGAAGCTTTCCATTTTTTTTGGATTTTCCTCAATTTCTTTTTTCAAAGGTTTGTAGTTTTCGCAATATAAACTTTACACTTCTTTAGTTAAATTTATTTCTAAGTATTTTATTCTTTTGATTCTGTGTTAATGGAATTGTTTTTTCAATTTGATTTTGGGATTGTTCATTGCAAGTGAATAGAAATATAATTGATTTTTGCATACTTATATTGTATCCTACACCCTTGCTGAACTCATTTATTAGTTAATAGTTTCTTAATTGACTCCTCAGGATTTCCTATATATAACAGCTTATCATCTGAAGACAGAGATTTTTACAATTCTCACTAATTATGGTTGGTCTGCTGGGGAGTAGGTCCACAGATCTCCTTGCATTGCCATTCTGGAATGGATCTCTCCCATTTAACTTTTAATATAAATTTTATCAATATATAACTTACTTGAAATTGGGAGAATGAAAAGCATCTGATTCTAATTTGAACTGTAGCAATGTTTTATGCTAATCAAAAAGGTTTTTATCTTTCTATAAGAAGCAAAAAAATAAATAAATCTCTTTTAGAATAAAATAAAAATAGCCTTAAAAAACTGAAAAAATTGTATTTGTTGACTATACTAAATGTTATTTTTCTTCACTTAGATTTTCCTTTTTAACCACTAAAATAAAGATTATATTGGTATACCAAAATTCAAAAGTCTAAGGATTCTGGTTATTCTTAAGCAGTAGTTTACAAGGTCTTTACAAAAATATCTATCACTGGTTCACTGCAACAACAGATATATAATTAATATCTAGCAACATATATAACTGCTTGCTAGTTTATTAGTTAACATGAAACATCAGACACAACTTTTTTTTTTTAAGTGCATGTACGATGCTCATTTTTTCATCACTGGGAAAGCCAAATTTGTAAGCTAATTTTCTTATACATCAGAACTACTCTGACATTTTTCTTTGAGGTGAATTACCTTCAATATGAATTTAGTTCTTCATAATCTTTGCTTGTACTATCTCTGGAGTAATTAACCCAGACCTAGACTGTCGCCTTTAGGCTAATTTTTTCTCAAGGTGGCAGTGGATGATCTCGGAAACCAATCAATCAATCCTAGTTCTCCCCTCTATGACCCTAAAAGCAGATAATAGTGTCACACTATTGAAATATTAATACCAATGAGGCTTTACTTACCCCACACTGTTCAACCTGCCTCTTTTCGTAATACTGATGTCAAATGAAAGTAGTTCAATGCAAATATGCCTTGGAAAAAGGGCAACACTATCATGAAAATATACTTTTCATTAGACTATTGATGTTTCTGATAATAGCTAAGCCAATAAATATGGGAGGTAGTTTTTTATATTATATATTAAGGTGGATATTTTCCAGGGAAGTTTTTAATGTGCTAATTTTGATGTGCTTTTAAGCAGCCCTGTTTTCCTCATAAGCTAAAAAGTAAAGCTAGAGATAATTTTACAGAAAAAAATTTAAAAGACACCACATATGCAGTCAGGTCAGGGGTCTCTAGTTTTCCAACATAGAATCTAAAACAAGCATAAAGAAGTAACAGTTCTAAGAAATAATATGGGCAGTTTTCTTCTTAAGGCAAGGCATTGCTTAGAAAAACATTGTATCAGAATATCAGATTACAGCAAGGCTTTAGTGGTGACTCAATACAGAACTGAAAATTATGCTAAAGTCTGCATTTCTATAAAGTTAACCTTCCCTCAGGAAAGTACTATATCATAATAGTAATACTCTTTACTACTCAATTCATATAATTTGCTACTCAACCTGAATGTATAGTTAAATGTCTACTTATAAAGCTATTTTTTAAATGATAATATAGATGGGATTGTAGAAAATTACAAAAGATTATCACAAAATATATCATAAGACAAACATGTTAAACCATGTTTGGTTTAACAGCATCTTAGCTTTCATTTAAGACAAGCTTTAGCAATTTTGGCACATACAATGAGTCACAAAATGTAAAGAAAACCAAGGAGACTGCCCTTAATTCATGAATTAATATAATTTATTTGTGAGTCTGACTACCACACAAGAATGTCAGCTTCTCCAGGGCGACAGCCCAGCACATATCTGGCACAGAGCAGGCATGCAATAAGTATTTACTGAGCAAATTAATTCTCATGAATTCTCAACTTATAGTATTTTCTCACTGAAATCAAGAAATTGCCATATCCTACTCCTTAGCCCTCACCAGTTTTTAAATAAAAATACTGAAATTATTTTGATTTTCATACTGTTTCAATCTTCTGATAAAAATTGATTTGTTTCCCCACAATAAAATGACATTTCAATGCAACTTAGCCATGAGAAGAGAAATGTAAAATAAATGTAAACATAGTATTCATTATACTAACTATAAAGCAGCTTCCTTGGGTTCAGGCTGAAAATAAAAAAGCATGCAAGTTAAAATAGCAACTTTTAATGGTATTTTTCTGGGAATCTCAAATCACAGATTTTAAACATATCATTCATACTACAGTATAAACACTGAAATCTTATTGTAACATTGTTCACTGTGGACCAGACTTCAAACTAAGGAAGCTCTGTCATGGATACTGTCCAATGGGTTTAAGTTCTTCAAAACAAAAAGAATGTCACCATAAGGTAAACTTAGCCTCAAGAATGTCTCAAAACACGAAATCTGAAGATTATGTTATATGAAGCTTCAGATTACTTGTTTTAAAGAATGGTTATCTACCACAGCTATCATATGTTTGGAATTATAATTAAAGATGCTCTTCTCTGTAACAAAGGCAAAAGTATTACTTCTCAATAACATAAAAGAAAAAGGAATCAGGTATCAGGAAGTGAATTTAGAATGTGGCTAAATCTAGAAATGTATTGTCTAATTAGCATAAGAGGACAAAAATTCTCATTTACATCCAGGTTTCTAAAGAAGATGAAACAAATATGTGGCGATGCTATAAATTCAAAAGATAAGAGTCACTGAACAGGTTAAACATGGTTTTAAATATTCATAGATAATTTCAAGATGACCAAGAAAATAAAGAAATAAAACTCACAGAGAACGTTGACCCACTGTTTGATGCTACGGCAGTATGAACTTCATCATGCAATTTTATCGAGAGCTCCCAGTTAGCCATGTCTGGTTTAACCATGGGTACTCTGAAGTAGAAAGAAAAGAAAAAGAGTTAATCATTTTAATAATTTTATATCACTTTCTCAAAAAAACTAATTTTCTTTTGATATTTAAGTAGGCAGGGTAAAACTCACAAAAATGTGTTTCAGAACATTTTATTTTAAAAGGTTCCATCCTTGGAAAAAAGCTTTCAGATTTAAACTAGAGAGGTTTTTAAAAACATATACACCTAAGACAACAGCAGACATTCTGGCCTAATTGTGGTACTATCATCTATTCTATGAATTTGAGTTGCTTAATTGTGACAGTCCTTCACAAATTAAACTTCCTTAAGCAATGTTAATTTTTTTCAATATTTGGTTACTGTTTAAAATGTTTTCTTTAAAAAATGACAATAAAGTAAACTATGCCATGCCTTAAACTTCAGAGACATAAAATGGATTACTGAGTCAGTATGATTTGGCCTAGAGTATTATTTTGGTTTTATTTTGCTCCTCATAGTTTAAAAGACTAAAAATATATTGAAGAATGGACCTCCATGCATTATTATATTTGTAAAATATTATAGAATGTTCTTCATGATGTCAATTAGAAAAAAAACTATCTTAGTAGTCTTATAGGATATAACTTTTTTTGGTAAAAAGCTATACTTGTTTTATTTGCTATTAGTATAAATTTACAAACTTTTAAAAACTGATTTAAAAATTACTCATATACCCACTTAATATACTCTCATATAATAGGACAAGAAAGCACAGACACACACACACACCCCTAAACGAATTATGAGTCCAACAAATACTAAGTGCTTGGTGCTAAGTTTTGGGGCACCAAAGAGAAATAAGACATGATTCTCATCTTGGGAACTTACTATGTCTTTTCTAACCATGGTTTTCCCATTACCTAAATTCAAAAAAGGGATTCCATATCTCTGAATGATGCTAGTCTTATACAGGTGTTTTCTTGCAAGTGATCAGTATTTACATGGTTCAGAAAAACTAGGTCAAGCGGCTAGAGAAAAAATTTTTAGAATATAAGTATGTTTCTTGTAATTTTTTAAAGTAACAAAATTTAATGATTTTAGAATTAACCTAAATATCGCATGTTTACATAGTTTATACTTGTGAAGTAGTATTTAGTGACCACCAAACATTAGCATTTTGTAGTATCCGGGCTCTGGCTTAAGCCACAATTCTGAAAAAATGTTACAAGTTATGTTTTCATTTAAAGCCACCAAATTTCAAAAGAATTCTCTCTGCATTCACTAAAAAAAAAATAGTGATAGTCATAAAAACTATGATTCTAATCAAATCACTTCTAGTTACAATGTCTAATGGATGATGATTGATAATCTGGGTCAGTATTTGTATTTGGCTCATATCCTCTTGATCTGTTTTCTGAAAATGAGGACATGTTTTGAATACTACTATACAAGCAAAAATAAAGAAAAGTAAAAAATGCATCAGTAGAAAAGCACACTGTACACAAAGGCCTGGAAGATTCTCTTTTGGCAATTAGAAGAGGGTTTCAGAGGACAGAGCTTCACACAGGAGAGTTTGAAGGTGGGGGGTGGGGGGGGCAGTGAAGGGAACAAGACCAGGAGGGAGAGGAGGAGGAGGGGACAAAGAGGAAGAGGTATGAGCAGAAAGGAGGCAGGGAAGAATGCTTCCGTGCCAACTCTTCCTCTCTTGTAGCACCTGTATTCCACAGGGCGTTCATGTGTTTGTCTCCTTTTTGGCCTATGAGCTCCTACAAGACCAAGATCATTCCTTATTTTTGTATCCCCAGCTTATAGCACAGGTTGGGGAGAAAGAGGTGAGGGCCACGGAGAAAAGAATGTGAGGAGCAGCTGTCCTGTGTGGAGCACAGCAGCATGGCTGAACCATCCACCCAGGGGAGAGAGCAGGAGCTGAAAGATGACAGAGTGGGAGCAAGAGCCCCGAGCTCCTAGCCACTCCCTGGTGTGCGTGGACAGCGTCCCTCACTCACTACACTTCCCTTAGCTTATCTGCACATGGGGTCGATGTCGCAAACTCACAGGGGTATTGTGATCGCAGAAGGAGCCTAGCACCCAGCCGACCGTGCAGCCTGGCACGAGCCTCCCCTGCTCATGATGGTTTTATGGTTTTCTACTTTACACCAAGTTAAATCTTAATTAACCTAACTAGTGTTTACAGCCCTTAAAAGTACCGCCCCACTCTGTGCATCCAATTTTGTTTCTGTTTATTCTCTGACTCATCTGTCTGATTGGGCCAGACTCTTAAGCCAAGCTAACAGGAGGCAGAGAGCAAGGCACAGTGGTTATGAACTCAGGCCCTGGTGACCCAGAGGTTGGTACAAACTCTTGAGCAAACTGTGGAAGTCTCAGTTTCCTTATGCATCAAATTAAGATAATAATAGTATCTGCGTTGATAGGGATGTACCGAGGATTAAATTAAATAAGGCATGTAGTAAATGTTAACTTTTATCATCATGATGGTCCCAGCTCTAAGTCTATACTCTTATTTCCCTCCAGAACTGCAACCTCCTCCTTTAAGGAAACTTCAGATTCTATCTCCTCTGATTCTATAACTAACACATTCTTCAAGGAGAATATTGTTTCCCTTATAATTTCTTCCTTAATTATAGTATGAAATCAGTGACCTCCCTTCCACTTAACCCATTCTATATGCTGTAGTATTTTTCAAAATGCAGTTGCCCACTGGAGGCAACTCTTTCAAGTAAATGTTGAGGCTCCTTTCAGTCATGTGAAGAGCCTCTGCTACCAGAGGAGTTGGGAAGTTGTCAATCTTGACATCCTGTTCCAACCCAGAATGCATTTTCCCACAGAAAGTGATCTTACAGATGGTGGCAAGATATAACTGCCACTCTCCAGAACCTAACTACTATTTATTTTTCCATTGTTCCATTTTGATCCACATCTGTTTCATATATGTTATAACTTGCCCCGGGAGGGACCTTCTGGAAAGAGCACAGCCTTTGGAGTTAAAACATTGAGGTCTAAATCTTAGCCCCTTCTCTTACTAGTAATGTACCTGAGAACTCATTCAATCCATCTGAAAAAGTTTCCACACCTGTAAAAGTGGATCAGCGCAGAATTGGACAGGTGATGGGAAGCTGTTGCTTCTTCTGAGCACTTAATTCCTGAAGTGGCACTTTTCTAACATTTCTTTTAAGGTGATATGTTAATAGGATACAGGAAAAAGGCCTCACTGCGGAAAGAACAATCTCTAGATACCAAAAAAACTCAAAAGTGTAGAATCTCTTTCAGTTCGTTCTTCTACAAACAAAATTTGCTAAGATTCTTTCTGGCTTTACATAACTTTGAGAGTAGTTTTGTTTGGATTTTAAATAAAATGGATGAGTTGGGCATATATGCAAGTCAATTAGCAAATAAAAATATGCTTTGTAGTAGAAATAAACTATAATAAACTATAAATAAAAATAATAATATAAACCTGAAGGTACTTATGCTCTATTTCTGCAAAATCATTGAAAGTACATTAATATTTGGTCTAAACACTGATTTCAATTCAATAAGCACAAAGATGTTTAAAATGGTGACAATTCCCTAAAATTATATTTTAAATTTTAGAAAAGAATTACACATATCCATTAAATTGAAAATAGTCTCAAAGAAGATTTTAATGAACAACTCTCTGAAAAGAGAGGTAAAAGGTCTTGGAACTTCATTCAACTCACCATAGTAATGATACACAGAAAAGAGTTTCCTTTAATGAAGTATGTTTCTAGTGCAAGAGGCTGCCATCTGAACAAAAATTTAATCTGTGCAACTTATTAGTCACCTGCAAAGCTGATATCAATTAAGCTACCACTTCAAAAAACAAAAAACTCAGTAAAAAGGAATTCACATAAATAGCCATTCACAAAGCAAATCAAGTAATAGCCTTTACCCAGGCCTGTCCACTTTGATTAGCATCAGCCAGCCAGAATGAATATGCTCAATAAAACTAAATTTTTCTGTATTTTATGGTGAAAAACTGTTAGCTGCATGCCACTAATGTTAATACTAATACATTTAACATATTAGAATATTTTACTGAAAAAGGCACAAGAAATACTAACTTAAATACATTTATATTACATGTTGTTTTTCAAAGTAGATTTTGTATAAACATAAAAACTATCAGAATCTTCAGTTGGCATGAATGATAAGCATCTCAAAACCATATTATCAGACACTCAGAAAAGCTGGTTTTCAATTGTGCCATCACCTCTTTAGGAGTGAAATACTGAGTTAAAACAATGCTAATGGTCAAAGAATCAATCATTAAGAAATGCCTCATCATAACTTTCACAGTGGGTGGTCTGTAAAATGATCAGGAATAATATGCTGCATTCCATAGCCGCTGAGGTCAGTTTCTGCATACAAATCTTTGCGGGAAGAAAAAGGCCTTCAGAAAGTGGGCCATTCATCTGAACCAAGTTCAGAGAATTTCCAGCATGGTGAAAAGATATGTTATGCAAGCACATAGATGTATTCAGTGGGGGTAGACAGAACCAGCTACATGGAGACTACAAAGGAGCCCTCCCATGGCTCATGAATAAGTCGAGGAAATGATCAGAAAAAAAAGAGAGAGAGAGAGATGTTTAGACAGATGGCCCACTTAAAATGCCTGAGACAGGGCCGAAGCAATTTTAATGAAACTTTAGATCTAGTATATGAATTGTTTCTTATTTTCCCCTGGGGGGGAGGGGGGCGCGAGAAAAAACTACTGCAAAGAAGACAAAAAAAATTCAGCAATTTGCTGAAAAACTCACTTTTAGCAAGTTGAGATGAAGGAAGAGTCACAAATACAAGTTTTAGTAGTTTTTAGTGCAATAAATTCATATGAAATTCTGCACAGAGCCATCAGCTATTAAAATGAATATAAAAAGCATGGAATGAACAGATTAAAGGAATTTTAAACAGAAGTCTACTGCCAAACCAAACAAAAATCTAAGCCTTATTATGTGAGAACTTACAACACTCCAACATTAAAGTTCATCACTGCAGAAGAAAGATAAAAGCAGCATTTTCAGAGAACCTCTTCAAAGCTAGGAATTGGCATAGAGGAGGATTAGAGTTCTGCCTATATGCAATTTAAAATGTATACATTCAAACATATGAGACTGTGTAGAAGAGTCTGTATCACACAATCATGCTGAGAAATATGGAACATCCCCAAGTTTGGTGTTATTAACATTATAAATAACTACACAAATGACATCTGAATCTAGACTTGAATACACAATGTTACTTGTAATCTTATATAATATTATGCATACGCCCTTTCCTTCTTCCAACAATAAGGGCTTAAGGTTCACAATTTAGACTTCAGGCACAATTAGTCCGGAAGGCAACATAGTACAGCTGTCACCCTGGCAAGCCCCTGTGTGTCTGTGTGGCCAAGTGCAAATCTACAAAAGCTATGTGACCTCCATAATGTAGCCTCCTCGTGCCTCAGTTTCCTCATCAGCAAAACAAAGATAGTAAGAATACCTAACCCGTATGCTGCTTAAATGAGGAAAAAAAGGTGTAAGATGCTTAGACTAGTGCTTGGCACATAAATGATAAATTAGACTTAGTTATCATCGTTATCATAATTTGGTGAAGAAATATCTGAAACCCCCTCTTATTGTTTCAGCAACTGTTACTTTTTAGAAATTTTGTTAATATAAATCTACATACAGTGAAATTCGAAGATCTTAAGTTCCATCGTTCACCTTTTCAGTAAATCTGCTCTGCGAGCTCCCTAACAGTCAACCATAGGTTACGCCTACCTGTTCTAAAGTTTCACAGAAACAGACTCCAAAAATACATACTATCATTTGTGGATTTTTTACTGAATATTATATTTTTGAGGTTCACATCATTGATAGTTCTTATTTTTATTGCTGAGTAATTATTTTATTGTACAAATATACTCAAATTAATTCATCCTTCTGTTGATGGACATTTGGGTTGTTTCCAGTTTGGGGCTATTACAAAGCTACTATCAACATATTTTTATACAGGTTTTTTTGAAGATGTATGTTTTTCTTTTTTGTGGGGGGAAAAATCTAGGAGTGAAAATACGAGGGTAAATGTTTAATTTTATATAAACCACCAAAGTGTTTTCCAAAATATAACATTTCTATGCTGCCACAGCAATGGAGTTTCTCCACATCCTTGCCCTCATGTTGTCATTCTTTCCAATTCTAGCCAGACTAGTGGCTGTGAAACCACATCTTATTATAGATTAACATACATTTCCCCTATGACTAAATGTTGAGGACCTTATGGTGCTTACTGGCCCATTTTCATTAGGTCATTGGCCTTATTTTTTATTGATTTGTGAAAGTTCTTTATTTTGGACACAAGGCCTGTGTCAGATTTATGTAGCACAAGTATTTTCCTCTGTGGCTTATTATTTTTCTTAACAATGTCTTTCCTTCGGAAATCAAGCAGGTGGGAGAGGGTAGGAGGGGATGGGTAAATTCATACGTAAATGCACACTCTCTGGGGGATGGGCACACTTTAACTCAAACAGTACAAAAGTAATTTATGTAACCAAAATGTTTGTACCCCCATAATATTCTGAAATACACAAAACAAACAAACAAACAAAATCTTTCCTTTAGCAGAAGATTTTTTAAAAATTAATAGACCTTATTTTTTGGAGCAGTTTTAGGTTTATAGAACACCTGAGTGGGAAGTACAGAGTTTCCACATACACCCATACCGACCCTGTACCCCACACAATTTCTGCTATTATTAACATTTTGCATTAGTATGGTACATTTGTTACAATTGATGAGCCAACATGGATACATTATTATTACAGTCCATACATTACTTTAAGGTTCACTCTTTGTATTACACATTCCACAGGTTTTGAAAAACATACATATATGCACCACGACAGTATCGTACAGGGTAGTTTCACTGCCCTAAACATCCCCTGAGTTCCACCTATTTATTCTTCCCTCCCATGACTGCCTGGCAATCACTTATCTTTACCTTATCTGCAGTTCTGTCTTTTTCAGAATGTCATATGGCTGGAATCATACAGAATGCAGCCTCTTTAGATTAGCTTCTTTCCCTTAGCAATATGTATTTAAGATTCCACTCTGCCTTTTTGTGCCACGATAACCCATTTCTTTTTAACGCCAAATAATGTTCCATCGTATGCATGTACCCATTTATTCATCCATTCAAGGACATCTTGGTTGCCTCTCAGTTTTGGCAATTATGAATAAAGCTGCTGTAAAAATCACATGTTTTCAACTCATTTTTGATAAATATCAAGGAATACAACTGCTTGATCATATAGTAAGATTATGTTTAGTTTTATGAGAAACTGCCAAACTGTCTTCTAAAATGGTTGTACCATTTTACATTCCCACTAGCAACACATGACAGTTCCTGCTGCTCCACATCCTTGGTAGAATTTGGCATTGTCAGTGTTCTGGATTTTAGACATTCTAATAGGTACGTAAGGGTACCTTTTTGCTGTTTTAACAGAAATTTTTAACATTAACAAAATGCAACTCATTATTTTTTCCTTTTATTCTTAGCACTTCAGTATCCTTACTAATAAGTTTTTTCACTAATCCAAGGTTCAGAAGACATACTCATATGTTTTGTTTTAGAAGTTTTTACACGTAGACCTATGATTCATCTCTAATTTTCTCATGTGGTAGTAGGAGATAGGGGTAGAGGCCATTTTAGGAATTTGTAGACCAAGTCCTACAACTTCACTCATCTATAAGAGTATATTTGCTATCCTATTTGCTTTTTATTTTATTTTAGCTGTCAAGTATGGTTGTGGGGGGAGACAATGTTAATCAGCTTAACAGTAACCCACAGCCCTCAGACCAACTGGATTGGCTATTCTAGGTCCCTTTGAATCACCACAGAAATTTTAAAACCAATGTGCCTCCCCCCCTCCCCCTGCCTCCCAAATACAAGGATGATGATCGGGCCTGCATTGAATCTACACATTAATTTAGGGAGAAGTGACATCTTAATATTTTCTCCTCAGCCCATGAACAGGACATAGCTTTTATTTAGATTTTGAATTTCTCTCAATAAACTGTGGCAGTCTTGAATTTCTTTAAGTTTAAGCCTATTTTTGCCTTAGTTCTTTTAGTTGTATGAGATTCCTTAGAGTTTTTTTTTTTAAGTAACCAATTAACTTGTCCTGGAAAGATTCCTTTCCAATCCTTATGCTTTATTACTTTTTTCATTTCTTTGTACTCTTAACTAGTGACAATGTTGAATTTATTTTGTTAAAGTATTTGCCTTAATATTTTTATGCTATTATTAAATGGAACTTTAATTTTCATTTTCTCAGAGCTAATTTATTGAAATACAATTTATATTTAACTGACTTTTTATACTACAACTTTGCTAAATTTATACTACAACTTTGCTAAATTTATTAGTTGTAATATTAGCCAATTAGTATTGGCTAGAATCTTTAGGATAATATTGAATAAAAGTGGTAAAAAACAGACAACTTTGTCTTCTTCAAAAACTTAAGATGACAACATTATTTTTTCCAATATTTCTTGGCCCTTTCACCCTTTCCTTTTGCGGCTCCCAATACATGCTAGTTACACTTCCTGATAACTAACAGTGCCTACAGTGAGTCACTGAAAGTCTCTTCAATTATTTTAAACAGCTTTACTGAGGTATAATCAACCAAAAAAAACCAAAAACAACCCTGCACATGTTTCATGCATACAATTTTATGAGTTTGGACATATGCATACACCCATGATAACCATCACCACAATCAAGGAAATAGGTGTATCTATTACCTCCAAAAGTTTCCTTGTGTCTCTTCAATTTTTTAAAATATATTTTTGGGGTTTTTTTTTCCAGATTTTATAGTCTCTATTCTTCTATATTCAAGGTTACTTAATTCTTACTTCTGCCATCACCAATATGCTTTTCAGCCTCTCCAGCAAATTAGCAATTGCAGGTATAATACATTTTAGATCTGGAATTTCCACTTAGTAATGTGTTATAGTTTCAATTTCTGTGCTAATATTCCCTATCTGTTGTCTCATTTTTTTTCTTAAGAGACAGGGTCTCACTCTGTCACCTAGGCTGGAGTGCAGTGAGCTATGATCATGTCACTGCCTTCATGCCTGGGCAACAGAGCGAGATCTTGCGTCTTTAAAGAAAAAAAAAAATTCTTAAACTCCATCAATCTAGGAAAAAAATAATGTTTCATTTAATTCCTACTATTTGAATTTCTATTATACCATTAGAAAAACAAACTCTTAGGCCGGGCGCGGTGGCTCACGCCTGTAATCCTAGCACTCTGGGAGGCCGAGGTGGGCGGATCGTTTGAGCTCAGGAGTTCGAGACCAGCCTGAGCAAGAGCGAGACCCCATCTCTACTAAAAAATAGAAAGAAATTATATGGACAGCTAAAAACATATATAGAAAAAATTAGCCGGGCATGGTGGTGCATGCCTG
>CM052445.1:54994887-55013540 GCA_028533085.1 Varecia variegata | reverse complement strand
GAGACCAGCCTGAGCAAGAGCGAGACCCCATCTCTACTAAAAAATAGAAAGAAATTATATGGACAGCTAAAAACATATATAGAAAAAATTAGCCGGGCATGGTGGTGCATGCCTGTAGTCCCAGCTACTCGGGAGGCTGAGGCAGAAGGATCGCCTGAGCCCAGGAGTTTGAGGTTGCTGTGAGCTAGGCTGACGCCACTGCACTCACTCTAGCCCGGGCAACAGAGTGAGACTCTGTCTCAAAAAAAAAAAAAAAAAGAAAAACAAACTCTTAAATATAAAATACATAGCAAACTACAAAAATTTTAAAGTTTTATTGAGATAAAATTTATACACCACAAATTTAACCCATCTGAAGTATACAATTCGATGGCTTTTAGTATATTAACAGAGTTGTACACCCATCACAAGCAATTTTAAGACATTTTCATTGTCCCTTAAAGGAAACATTAGATGGATGAGCAGTCACTCCACATTTTCCCCCAACCTCCTCAGTACTAAGCAAGTATTAATGTACTTTCTATTTCTATAGCTCTGCTTATTCTAGGCATTTCATATGGATAGAATCATAAAGTTTGTGGTCTACTATGACTGCATTACTTCATTTAGTATTTTTGCAAAATTCATACTGCAGAAGATATCAATACCTCATTTAGTTTTATTGCTAAAAAATATTTCGTTCTATGAATATACCACATTAAATATTATATATCCATCCATCATTTAATAGACATTAGGACTGTTTCCACAGTTTGGCTATTATGAAAAATGCCAATATAAACATTTGTGTACGGCATTTCCTTTAGGTATATACTTAGCAGTGAAACAGCTGGGTCACGGTAACGTCTAACATTTTGGGAAACTGCCAAACTATTTCAAAGTTTGTACCGTTATATTCATAAATTCCCAATAGGAACTTATAAAAGTTCCAATTTCTCCACATCTTCAACATTTTCTTATTGTCATTTAGGTTATAGCCATTCTAGTGGGTATAAAATGGTATCTCATTGTGGTTGTGATTTGCATTTTCCTAATAACTAATAATGCTTAGCATCTTTTCATGAGCTTATTGGCCATTTGTAAATCTTCTTTGGGAAAATTTCTATTCATGTCCTTTGCCGATTTTTAATTGGGTCATTCGTCTTTTCATTATTGAGTTGTAAGAGTTCCTCATATATTCGAAACAAAAAACCCTATCAAATATATGATTTGCAAATATTTTCTCCCATTTTGAGAGACATCTTTTCACTTTTTTCCTTTAAAGCACAAGTTTTAAATTTTGATGAAGTCCAATTTATCTACTTTTTTTCTTTTTTTGCTTGTGCTTTTGGCATCTTACGTAAGAAATAAATTGCCAAACCAAAGGTAACAATTAACTCCTGTTTTCCTCTAAGAATTTTGTAGTTTTAGCTCTTACATTTAAGTCCATGATTTTTAGAGTTTATTTTTGTGTATGTGTGAGGAAGATCAACTTCATTCTTTTGCACATGCATATCCAGTTGCCCAAGCAGCATTTATTGAAAACATTCATCTTACTCACTGAATTGTCTTCACACCCTTGTTGAAATCAATTGACCATAAGTGTAACAATTTATTTCTGGATTCTCAATTCTATTCCACTGATTAACATGCCTATCCTAATGCCAGTGCCCCTTTGTCTTGATGACTGTGACTCTGTATTTGAAATCAGGAAGTATGTGTCTTGCAACTTTATTCTTCTATTTCAGGACTGTTGTTGCTATTCTGGTCCCCTGCATTTTCATATGAATTTTGGAATCAGATGTCATTTTTGCAAAAAAAAAAAAAAAATACAGCTGAGATTTTGATAAGGTTTGTGCTGAATCTGTAGATCAGTTTGGTGAGTATTGTCATCTTAACAATATTAGGTCTTTTGATCCATGAACATAAGATGTTTTTCATTTGTCTAGGTCATCTTTAATTTAACATTAGCTTTCAAGTTTTGCACTTCTTTTAAAAAACTTATATTTAATTATTGTATACCTTTTGGTGCTATTGTAAATTGATTGGTTTTGTTAATTTGATTTATGGTTTATACATTGCTACTATATAAAAATAAAAATTGATATTTGCATATCATTCTTATATCCTGTACCCTTGCAGAACTCATTAGTTCTAATAGATTTTTTGGTGAATTCCTTAAGATTTTCTATGTACAAGATTATGTCATCTGCAAACAGAGATAGGTTTACTTCTTCTCAATCTAGATCCCTTTTATTTTTAGCTGTGGGCTTATTATAGATGGTCTTCATCAATCTGAGGAAGTTGCCTTCTATTCCTAATTGGCTGAGTGTTTTTTATCATGAAGGGCTGCTGGATTTTGTCAAGCATTTTTCTGAATTTGAGATAATCCTGTGGTTTTTGTCTTTTATTCTACTAATACAGTGTATCACATTGGATGTTAAACCAACCTTGTATCCATAGGGAAAATCCCATTTGGTTATTGTGTGTAATCAGTCTATATATTCTTGGATTCAATTTGCTCGTATTCTGTTGAGAATTTCTGTGTCAGTATTTATGAAGGATATTGGTCTTTAGTTTTATCCTTATGACATCTTTATCTGGTTTTGGTATTGTGTTTATATTGGCCTTATGGAGTAAGTTGAGATTATTTCATTCCTTTTATATTTTTAGAACAGCCTGTGAAGGATTAGTATAAAGTAATTTTCCTTTAAATGTTTCAGTGAATTCACAAGAGAAGCCATCTGATGCTGAGCTCTTCCTTATTGGAAGTTTTGTGATGACAAATTCAATCTCTTTACTTATGGTAAGACTATTCAGATTTTCTACTTCCTCTTCAGTGTCAGTAGCTTGTGTCATTCTAAGAATTTTCCATTTTATTCACATTATCTAATTTGTTGGCATACACTCGTTCACAATATTCTCTTTTTCTGTAAGGCAGGGTAGGTATCCTCCCTCTTTTATTCCTGATTTTTGCAATTTGAGTCTTCTTTTTCTCTTGATCAGGTATCTAAAAGGTTTGCCATTCTGTTAATCTTTCCAAAACCAAATTCCGTTTTTACTGATTTCCTCCATTGTTTTTCTGTTCTCTGTTTCATTTATTTCCAATCTAATCTTTAATATTTTATTTCCTTTGCTTGCATTGGGTTTAGTTTGCTCTACTTTTTCTAGTTTTTTCAAGTAGAAGATAAGGTGATTGATTTTGAGATATTTCTTCCCTTTTTTTTTTTTTTCCCCCGAGACAGAGTCTCACTCTGTTGCCCGGGCTAGAGTGAGTGCCGTGGCATCAGCCTAGCTCACAGCAACCTCAAACTCCTGGGCTTAAGGGATCCTACTGCCTCAGGCTCCCGAGTAGCTGGGACTACAGGCATGCGCCACCGTGCCCGGCTAATTTTTTCTATATATATTTTTAGTTGGCCAGATAATTTCTTTCTAATTTTAGTAGAGACGGGGTCTCGCTCTTGCTCAGGCTGGTCTCGAACTCCTGACCTCGAGCGATCCACCTGCCTCGGCCTCCCAGAGTGCTAATGATTACAGGCGTGAGCCACCGCGCCCGGCCAGATATTTCTTCTTTTTTAAATATGTGTATTTATAGCTCTCAGTTTCCCTCTAAGTACTGCTTTATGAGCATCCCAGGTTTTTAGATGTTGTGCTGTTTACATTCATCACAAAATATTTTCTAGCCCCCATAATTTCTTTTTTAATCTATTATTTACTTAGGAGTACATTGGTTGATTCCACATATTTATGAATTTCCCAAATTTCCTTTGTTCTTGATTTCTAATTTCACTCAATTGTGGTCAGAGAACATATTTTGTATAATTTTAATTCTATTAAATTTATTGAGGCTTGTTTTATAGCCTAGCATATGATATATAATAGTATAGTAAATACATCTATCCTGGAGACTGTTACACATGCACTTGAGAAGTGATATACTCTGCTGTTGTTGGAGGGATTATTCTAGACATGTCTATTTGGTTTATAGTCTTGTCCAAGACTTCTACTTCCTGTTGATCTTCTAATTGTTCTATCCATTGTTGATAGTGAGGTATTAAAGTCCCCAATTATTTTTATGTTATTGTCTATTTCTCCCTTTAATTGTCTCATTTTTGCTTCACATATTTGGGAACACACATGTTATGAGGTATATACATGTTCACAGTTGTTATAGCTTTCTAATGGATCGACCCTTTTATCATTATAAAATATCCTTCTTTGTTTCTAATAACAATTTTGTCTTAATTCTTCCTATATTTTTCCATTACTGCCTTTTTTGTTTTAAATAGACATATTCTAGTGTCCCATTTTAATGCCCTTAATTTTTCTTTTACTGTTTTTTAAAATTATTTTCTTAGTGGTTACCCTGGAGATTACAATTAGCACCTTACCTTTAAACAATATAGTTTGGGTTGGTGTTATCTTAACTGCAATAGTGTATAGAAATTTTGCACCAATATAACTTTGTTTGCTACACCCTTTGTCCTCTTATTGTCATATAAATTACACCTGTGTACACTGTGTGCCCATCAAGTTAGATTTATAATATTAATAATTGCATTATGTAATTTCAGAAAAAAGGGTCTTATGAAGTAAGAAAATATATTTATACTGTCTTTTATATTTACCAATATGGTCCTCTCTCCCAGTGCTCTTGATATCTTCATGTGTATTTAAGTTACTGTTTATTGTCTGTTCATTCCAGCCTGAAGAACTTCCTTTCGTATTTCTTGTAAGGCAGGTCTGCCAGCAACAAATTCTTTCAGATTATGTTTACCTGGGAACATTTTAATGTCACCTTCATTTTCAAAGGATAGTTTTGCTAGATATAAAATTTTTGGTCAGACTTTTCTTCTAGGACTCCCAGCACATGCATGTTGGTACATTTGATTGCTTCCCATAGGTCTCTGAGGATGTTTTTTTTTTTTTTTTATTTCTGCTCCTCACACTGTATAATCTTAGCTGATATACCTTCTAATTTTAAGATTGTTTTTTCTGCCAGCTCAAATCTACTGTTGAGTGCATCTAATGTACTTTTTGAGGCATTGTACTTTTCATCTCCAAAATTTTTATTTGCTATTTTATCATTTCTATCTCTATATTGATGTTTTCTCTTTAGTGATACATGGTTGACATACTGTCCTTTAATTCTTCATATTTCTTTTAGTTCTTGAACATATTTACAATAGGTTATTTAAGGTCACTGTGTAATAAGTCCATCACTTAGACTCCCTCCTGGATGGTTTCTATTGACTTCTTTTTATCCTGTGTACAAGCCACACATTCATGTTTCTTTGCATGTCTTGTAACTTTTTGGTGAAAATTGGATATTTTAGATAAAATGATGTGTCAAACCTGGAAATGAGATTCCTTTCCCTTCCCAGGACAACAACCTGAACTTTTCCTCTTTGGCACTCTTCAGAATTGTTAATTATCTATTTATCCCCATTCAATTTTAAGGTTCCTAAAGGGCAGGAACTCCATGTTATCACATGGAGTACTATTTGTTATTTTTGGAATGATCTAATAACTAACTCTGAAGGTAAATGCTTATCATAATTAAAATATATACTGAGGAATTTACTGAAAGAAGGTGGCCTTTGTGAAGTGGATGGTCAGAACACTGGTCATCTAGACCAATGTTATTTATATTTAAGGCCATTAGTTTATACATGAGCACTCAGGACATCAAATTAGTCTAATACACGATGAGAAACCAGAATTTCCAAAGAGAATCAAATCAAGGATAAGAGAATTAATAAAAATATATATACTTAGAGTAAAACAAAAATCCTTTAAAAAAAAAAAGGTAGCTTAAAAGAAAAAAAACAAGGGCAGCTTAATTTAGAGTTTATCCTATGGATTAATGTGAAAGCTTTAGTGATTGTATAATGGAATATATGGACACTTAAACAGCTATGATGCTAATAATACCTTTTAAAACAACAATGCTTTCAAACAACATGGTTTAACTCATCTCTTTCTTTTCTTACCCATTTCTTTATACTTACTATTATTTTCCAAATTTCATAGGATTTATTCACAGAACAACTTTCACTGAAACTATTATTTGGGATAAGGTTGAAAAGATGACAAGGTAGCTCTATAAAGGGAAATTTAGGTCTATTAAAGTCAAAGAATCAAGATCTAAACATATGCATTTTCATTTTCACTAATCCATTATTAAATTATTTATTTTAAGGAAAAGGTATTATTAAAATAAACTGATGAACAGATGTTAAAGCACACAATGCCCAAATCGATCTCCCAGAAGAGACCTTTAATCTCACCCTAGTAAATATAATTACTTCATCATCAGATACCTAAATCGTTATGGTCTTTATATATACAAATAGAGAAGAAAGCATTGCACTGAGAAATCAAGCAATGGCTTCAAAAGATATCTTTTCCCATCTGTGCCAATTCTATTCCTCTTAAACTTTTTACTTATCTCACTGACAAATCTCTCTAAACCATTTTTAAATCCTTTTTTGGAACTAAGGCTGAATATAAATATATACAAATATTCTCCATTACCTCCACAAAATTGCCTTACACAGATCAGCTAACTTGGATTTTTAATAATAATCTTTGTATTATGTAAATTAATCTTTGACATTTTCTTATAAATGCACTGATGGTGTTGATTTAGTTTCAATTCAAAAATCAAGGATTTCATTACCCTATAAAACATATCCAGAGTTCAAAGTATTTAAGGGGGGTTAAACAAAATGCAAACATTTAATGCAACATTAAGCATGTGAAATAAAAACTTGATTGCCTAAAGAAAGCATGCTATGCTGTTACCCTGGTGACAGGTTAAAAAAGGGATTGTGAGCTGAATAGCTGTATGATATGAAATTAAAATGTTTCACATTGAACAATCCAAAATGAATTGGGAAAGGTTAGAGTAGAGGAGAGAGAAATCAATTCTCCAATGGCAATGGTGAATGGGAAAGAAGTATGAATAGGATTTGCCAGTGGGGTGCAACAGCTGCCAAATATCCTGCAGCCAAAGAATTACAATAATACTGATGAAGTGTGCAAGAGCTTTTGGAATCATTGCAGGGAACAGAGAAAGTCTCCTACAATAATGAGGCTATTCTGTCTTTTAGTCAGCCCTTATAGTAGGATCACATAAAAGACAAAATATTTTAAAACGTAATATTTAACAAAAAATATATAAATATGTCATCTTATCTACTACTTTGTGCCTAGTCGCACACACATTTCTAAATCATCCAAGACACAGTCATATTAAATAACTGAAAATATCACAACAGAGACAGTAAAACATAAGGCAAGTTTAAAGGACAATGATTGAGTTAATGTTTACTCCACTCATGCTGCTTTTAGGGGATTTATTTGCTCAAATGGAAGTAAATATTTCCAAAGATATAGTATGGCTATGTATGTTTGTAAATATACACCCAAAGTGCTATTTTTTTTATTATGTAGTCAGTCATCAGAACATCAACTTCATTGTCATTAAGTTGGCTTATCTAAGAATATATATGAAACAAGTATGATATAAAAGTTGTGTTTTATTTTCACTGATGTATAAATATGTTATAATTTGACATGTTCTTTTAAATTCACAAGACACTTCAGTAAAAGAGCCAATATGCAACTGTACAACAATACCTGCTTTTCCTTAGGAATTATTTTCACATGGCTACATTTTTTGTTTCCCCACTTATCTTTCAGTGGTTAAGATCACATTTCAAAACCTTAACTTTTATCATCTAATTGAAAACTTAACAGGTGAATAAATTATATATCTGAAACCAGGAATGGCCACTATTTTTTAATAGAAAGAAAAAAACCCAGATAATTGTATCTGTCAAGTAGAAATCACTAAAAAAAATTGATTTTCTAATTTATCAGAAATCCAGATGAGGAAAGAAAATAAAAAACAAATGTAAACACAACAACTGCACATAGAGAATACGCAAGTAATTTCTCATTATGCTACTGTGGCTGAAAGAATTAAATTGACAACAGGCTGTGTAGCCAGTCAAGACAGCTAATAAGTTCTAAGTCTGAGCACAAAGTGCTGGTTATACACTGACTCCATACAGCCAAAGCAATCCTCCACAAAAGTAAATGCTTTATTTGAACCTTTCAGGCTGAAGTATTTTCATCAATATTATCATAGGCCATAGTGAAGGTGTTTCTTTTTCTGAGTCTTTAACCTCTGCACAAATGTCAAGAGAGAAATAAAGTAGAAACCAGAAAGTACAAAGCTGCGACCTCATACAATTTAAATAGTATCAGAGCTGAAAAGGCATCAGTATTCATGCAATCCAACACTGCCATTTTTCAGAGGAGAAAACTGAAGTCAAAAGTTAAAGCACTTTGCACAAAGCCTGTACCACCTGGCAACACGGCAGCGGAGCTGGTACCAAATCCTAACTCCCAACACTCAGTGCTGGTTCCATTCACTGCACCACGCCCACTGCTCTGACAATTCGGTGCTACGTGAAGGAGTCAAAAGAACCGAAGACGACTCTAATTTTCCTAGCCTGATCACTGAATAGAGGAAATGCCATACATAAAATAAGCTATACAGAATTCAGGGTATGCATTTGCAGTATCTAAGAGAATGTGAAGTACACACCTCCCTCTGCAATGCCAGTGACCACTAATACAACATTTCCTAATGCAAATTAATTCTTTGGATTTAGAGAGCAAGATTCCACCGGAGCAAGATTTTCTACCATATGTTAATTTTTTTTTTAAAGTACTAATGTTGTACACTCTTTCAAAACCACTTTTTCTAAGAATATTTAATATGGGAAAATGCTGACTGCATAATGATGTGTTTTTTAAAAAGACATCCTTTTAAGTAGCATGGCCCATTTTCTGTAAAAATCAAAATAAGACATAAGACTACATGTATACACACAGAAAAAGGCATCAAAAGAGATGCCCATACTTGCAGTCACCACTTTCTCTCTTTCCATTCTTTCTTGAACTCCTATCAATCTGACTTTATCCATCACTTCACCTGTGCCATCCTCTAAAACTGCTCTAGGAAGATCTCCTGTGACTTCCACACTGTTCCATTCAAAGGTCTACAATATTCGATATATTGTACCTAAACACTCCTTCTTCCTTGCTACCCTTTCTTCACTTGGGTCCCTGAACTCCACCCATGCCTGGTTTCCCACCTATATCCTCTGCTGTTGCTCTCAGTTTCCTTTGCTGCATTCTCCTCATCTTTCAGACTTATTAATGTTGGTGTCTCAGGGCTCAAGGCCTAGGTCCTCTACTCATCACTGGTCTCCCAGCTTCCGCTCTTAACCCCTTACAATCAATTACAGTACTGCAGCCAGAAGATCTTGTTAACACACTTTGCATCAAGCTCTTCTTTACACAAAACCTCACAATGGCTCCCCATTTCACTCAGGGTAAAAGCCTAAGTCTTTACAACAGCCGTTCTAACACAACTCTACCTCCCACTGCTCTACAGCTTGCTTACTCCTTTCAAATTGCATTGGCTTCCTTACTATGTTTTAAAAATGCTGGGCCTACTTCAATCTCAGGTCCTTTGCATTTGCTGTTTTCTCTGACCTGAAGGGTCTTCCCTCTGATATCCACAGATTCACTCCCTTCCTCCTTTAGGCCTTTGCCCTAATGTTAATCTTCTCAGTGAGACATTACCTGCCATCCAAGTTAAAATCACAACTATTCCAGGATGCCCACTATTCTGTTTTTCCATAACAAAATAACCACAACATTTATCATCATCTGACATACTACATATTTTACTGATCCATTTTGTCTACCTACCCTCCACTTGAATGTAAGCTCCATGGGGTAGGAGTTTGTTTTTGGGGGTTTTTTTAAATCATTTTGTTTCTTGATAAATTCTCTAATTTTTTTTTTTTTTTTTTTTTTTTGAGACAGAGTCTCGCTCTGTTGCCCGGGCTAAAGTGCCACGGCATCAGCCTAGCTCACAGCAACCTCAAACTCCTGGGCTCAAGCGATCCTCCTGCCTCACCCTCCCAAGTAGCTGGGACCACAGGCATGCACCACCATGCCCGGCTAATTTTTTCTATATATATATTTTAGCTGAACAGATCATTTCTTTCTATTTTTAGTAGAGTTGGGGTCTCACTCTTGCTCAGGCTGGTCTCGAACTCCTGACTTTGAGCGATCCTCCCGCCTCGGCCTCCCAGATTGCTAGGATTACAGGCGTGAGCCACCGCGCCCGGCCTCTCTAAATTTTTTTAACTCAAACTCTTGAAAGGATCAATAGGTTCCTTTAAAAACCATGTGATTATATTTAATGTCCATATCTGTTTCTCTTATTCAATAAGGAATAGAAGGATACATCCTTAATATAAGAAGAATATTTCAAATAAATAGCTAATATGCACGTTGATGTTGAAACACTCAAGACATTCCAGTTAGGATTGAAAAGAGTATACATCACTGCCATTGTCCTTGAAAAAGAATCTTTGTTATCAGCGATAAAGAAAATTGGTGAGGGGCACCTAAAATTTAATGAACACTGTGTTAAGCATTTTTTTTAGTATACATGCTGCCAAAGCAAGCATACTGTATTAAGTATTTTATTTATAGATCTCATTTACATTGACAAAAACTCTTTAAGAACTACTATCTACATATTACAGATGAGGAAACTGAATCCAAAAGGTGTTAAATAATTTATCCTAATAGCTAAGGATTGGCAGAACCAGGGAGCAATCCAAGTCTCTCCCACAAAAGCCTGTGCTCTTAAACATAAAGTTATATTAAGAATTCTAGCCAGTATAATATGACAAGAAAAATAAGTATTGTACCTCATAGAAAAGAAGGAATAGAGTTATTATTAGAAGATGTACAGATCACTTTGGTTACTCAACTCAGCTTCCACTCTTACTATTGAAAAATCAGTTCAAGATAATATTTCAATTCCTTTTGCAGTGATTGGTTTAAAAATGGGCAGGTAATTTAATTCTAGTCAATGAGGATTGAGAAGTAGGTGACTGGCTAACCTCTGAGAAAGGTTTCCTTACTTCTTAGAGACACACAATCCTCTGAACCATACCTTACCTAGAAAATTCTGCAGCTAGAACTTCTTCAGCAATCTTGCTATCGCCCTTACAATGAAGACCACACACAGAAGAAAGCAAAGCTAAGAGAACCACAGAGAAGCGGCATTAGCAATCTAACATACTTGAGCTTTGCCCTTCCTATCCTCTGAACCTCTTGTTCAATGTAAGATGAAGACTATCAGTTTGAATCAGGGTTTCTGTTACCCACACCCAAAGCATCCCAAGTGACCCAAGAGGTTGTATGATTGCCCTTTTAGAAACCAAGTGAAAAGTTACTATAACAGATTTTTAAAGTTTAAGAAGAAGAATTATTATGAAAGAAATACAAATACTAAAGTAGTCAAACTCATAGAAAACAGAAAGTGTAATGGTAGTTACGAGGAGCTGGGGGAAGGAGAAAACGGGGGTTTGTTGTTCAATGGGTATAGAGATTCAGTTCTACAGGACGAAAAAGTTCTAGAGATGGGCTGCACAACAATGTGCATATAGTTAACACTGCTGTACTGTATGCTTAAAAATAGGTAAGATGTAAATTTTATGTTATATATTTTTTACCACAGTAAAAAAATACATCATTAGTATCTCTTTATCAAATCAATCATTTAGAAAATGAGAGAAAGATCCTATCCATAATAATACAATACATAAACTACCTAGGAATAATATAAAAATATGAACTACTAAGAATAAATAAGAAATGTATGCTTACAATGAGAGAAAATTATAAAGCTTTAATGACAGAAACAAAAACAGACTTAAATAAATGTAGAGTTAAATCATGTTTTTTGAAAAGCCTCAACATTGTAAAGGTGTCTATTCCTTCCCAATGTACTATATAACTTTAAGGAAATTCCAATATAAAAGTGTTTCCAAAGCTCGCCTAGAAGAATGATCAATAAATTCTAGAAGAAAAAAATGAGTTATTAATGAAACTATGGAAAGAGATACTAGAACTGAACAGAAAAGTCAGATCATAATATATTTAAGAATTTGTAGGCTGGGCGCGGTGGCTCATGCCTGTAATCCTAGCACTCTGGGAGGCTGAGGCGGGTGGATCGCTCGAGGTCAGGAGTTCCAGACCAGCCTGAGCAAGAGTGAGACCCCGTCTCTACTAAAAATAGAAAGAAATTATCTGGCCAACTAAAATATATATAGAAAAAAATTAGCCGGGCATGGTGGCACATGCCTGTAGTCCTAGCTACTCGGGAGGCTGAGGCAGTAGGATCGCTTAAGCCCAGGAGTTTGAGGTTGCTGTGAGCTAGGCTGATGCCACGGCACCCACTCTAGCCCGGGCAACAAAGTGAGACTCTGTCTCAAAAAAAAAAAAAAAAGAATTTGTAGAAGATGAATGTGACATTCAAAAATCACTAAGAATTGGGTGCAGTGGTGCCCATCTGTAGTCCTAGCTACTTTGGGAGGCTGAGATGGAAGGATCACTTGAGCCCACAAGTTCAAGGCTGTAGTGCGCTATGATCACACCTGTGAATAGCCACTGCACTCCAGCCTGGGCAACACAGCAAGATTCTGTCTCAAATTAAAAAAAAAAAAGCAATAAGGAAGGAATACACAAGTCAATAAATGGAACTAATTCTACCAGTTAACCATATGGGAAAAAAAATTCGATCTCAACCTCATATCATCGTGTAAAATAAATTTGAAATAATAAATGCCAGTGTAATAAGGAAAGCTCTAAAAGAAAAGAAATAAAATATAAGTAAATATTTTTATAAAATCTTAATAGGTAAGGTCTTTTTAAGGATAAAAGCAAAATTTAAAAAACCACAAAGAAAAAAATTGATATGATTAAGGAGCATCAAAAACTCACTTCAAAGTCCATTTGCCATATTATAAGATATCTCATTATTTACTTCACTGAAGATAACTAGATTTCAATTTCTTCTTTCGTGTCATATTTATGTATAGCTATTGGTATAAAGAAGGATGCCATTCTTATTTATGATGGTTTTCATTTTGTTTATTCATAACACATTTACTTGGTTTTATTTCTATAAGATTCACTTTTTATTTCTTTATAAAACAAATGAGGTAAAGAATTTGGATATCAAAACATAATTATTCAGTAACAATGAGTCTCAAAGACTATGAAACAAAACAAAATATATATTATTCTCATTTTACTGGTAAGCTTAAACTTAAGTTAAAATAATATCTATTAGTAAGGTCACATTACTAATTCATGGTACAGTTATGACTAAAATCTAGACTTCTAATTCTAAATTCTAACTTTTTCCACTATATCACAAAGTGTATTTATGTAATATCTACATACCTCCTTTATATATGGGGGGTATCTGTGTGTGCAAGTGCACCCATGTGAGTGGGGGAGAGAGAGGTTAGGGAGGGAAGGAAGGAGACAGAATACATATACTCACGTGTATTTCTGTCTTGCCAACCTTGGAGTTATAAACAGATACTAATTTGGGGAGTAGGTTGGAATATTTTACAAGTACAGCAAGCTTCCAAATCAACAAGAAAAAACCATTTGATGATGTATACATAAGTGAATTCCAAATGGTTTAAAGAGGTAAAGAGGTAAATGTTGCTGATTTTTCTAATTCTTTGCTTATAAAATAAGTGTTTATAATTCTGAACTTATGGAGAATGGCAAAATAGGGTAAAGGAAGAAAAGAAGCAAGCAAAAAAAAAAAGGCCAACAAAATTTAATGAATTTACTATGTATCTACAATAAAAGATGATTTCATAAAACCTATACAGTCAACATTTATTTTAAAACATCTTAAAATATATTTAATATATGAAAACAGATAACACTGCCCACACCCGCCTCAGCCTGGCTCAGCCAGGGGACTGACCTTTAACAGGAGGTCAATGGCTTACTCTGAGCCACTCCCCCTGTTTAATTCTTAATACATGCAAAGTAACTGGGGAGCAATTTAGTCACCAGATACTCCATTACCAGGGAAGTTAGTCTGCCCAACCCGAAAAATGGTTAATTATTACAATGATAAAGTAAATAACTCAGCAGAAAGATAATACTTATGAAATTTTAAGGCTGAGTGATGGAGCATAAGAAAGGATGAAGGACAATTTGCTGAGCTACAGAACGTAATAAAAGGAAGGGATAGATACAGAAATAACAACAGGGAAAGCAGGAAGTAAAGAAATTTAGTGAGGGTAGAATGGCATCTTCACTAGTGTCAAGTGAGATGGCTGGGATGGCAGAGCGGGACTCGAAAGAGGGTCAGTTACCCTGATTCTCAAAAAGCAGAATCTGGATCCAAGAACAGTATTTGGATCTATGGAAAACAGAGACTTTGAGCAAAAATAAAGACTACTAGAAGGGACTACATGTTACCTTTACTATTTTTTCCTCCAATCATTATCATATAGTAAAACAAATTATTATACCAAACCACATGTCAACAAAATCATTTTAGCTTCAAATAATACAAAGTGATTATTTAATACAACTTTTAATGATGCATTTCTGCCAATAAAAGTTATAAAGAAAAAGAACTTCATGGTAAGTCAGCATGTATTTATGCAAAAAAAGGCATTCATCAAATATATTAATATTTTATAGTCATCCCAAGAAAAATTGCTATTGTCTCTGACGTTAACTTTTCTTTTCTTCTCAAATGTACCACTATCATTTTACTATCCAAATACTATGGGTATGTATTATTAATGTCTTTTTCCAAGTCATAAATGATGAAAGAGTGAAGCCCACAGAGAAATTGGGAAAATAAGAGCAGCAGCCAGAACAAGCAACACACAGGAAGGGCTGCGGGCTACTGGTCTGGGAGGAAAAACACTGCACAAGCACACCCATGACAGCACTATGGGGCCACACCTGTAGGTGACTCCTGGACCCCAACCCAACCCACGCCAATCAGGAAAACATGACTCTGAAGCCAAAATGTGAAGGTTCAACCCCCCACAGTGCTTTAATGATATAGATGTCAGGGATTTCTACAGCAAAAAGCAAAAAAACATACATGCATGTTAGCTAAACAAGATTATGCTTTGTCAAGAACAGTATATTTTGCTAGACATTATAGGTCTTTGCTGTTACACATTGCACCAATTTTACAATAAATAAATGATTAAATTCAACAGAAAAATAAACTCACCAAATATGAACAATTGTTTGTTGTATTGGAAATACATGTGCAATAACCTGGATAACTGGACACTTGCCCTACATAGTTCATTAATATATCTTTTCCAATATATAAAAGATAAGTTCAAGATAAGATTTTTTAAATGCAGAAATAATCAAAATTTATAATTTTAGGTAGAAATTAAGCAGAAAACAAATATAAAAGATTGCTTCTTAACTTGTCCTTTACAAAGCAATTGCCCTAAATATTTCACCAATCTCTACGGAATGTTAGTGTTTGTGCTATCCATAACACTATTCATCATAAAATAAAGTACTCTACTGTGTTTCCTACAAAGCATTCATTGGAATACTAATTTTTTCAAAGGGCTTTTAGAAGAAAGGTTTTCACCTGAAAAAAAACAGTCAAGAGTGAAACTACATCCTGCTCTTAGAGATTAAGAATGCACAGCAGAATACAGACATACCTTGGAGATATTGTGGGTTCAGTTCCAGACCACTGCAATAAAGCAAATATTGCAATAAAGCGAGTCACGCAAATGTTTTAGTTTCCAAGTGCATATAAAAGTTATGTTTACACTACACTGCAGTGTACTAAATGTTCAATAGCATTACATCTAAAAAACAATGTACACCATTAAAAATACTTTATTGCTAAAAAATGCTAACAATCATCTGAGTCTTCAGCAAATCATAATCTTTTTGCTGGTGGAGGGTCTTGCCTCCATATTGACAGCTGCTGACTGATCAGGGTTGCTAAAGGTTGGGGTAACTCTGACAATTTCTTAAAATAAGACAATGAAGTTTGCCACATTGATTTTCTCTTCCTTTCATGAAAGATTTCTCTGTAGCAAGAAAATATTTCATGAAAGGAAGACATAGCATTTTATCCACAGTAGATCTTCTTTCAAAACTGGAGTCAATCCTCTTAAACCCTGCCACTGCTTTCAATTAAGTTTATGGAATATTCTAAATCCTGTTGTCATTTCAACAATGTCCACAGCATCTTCACCAGGAGTCCATCTCAAGAAACCACTTTCTTTGCTCATCCACAAGAAGCAACTCATCTGTGCATGTTTTATCATGAAATTTCAGCAATTCAGTCATATCTTCAGGCTCCACTTCTAATTCTGGTTCTCTTGCTGTTTCCAAACTATCTGCAGTTACTTTCTCCACTGATGTCTTGAACCCCTCAAAGTCATCCATGAGGGTTGGAATCAAGTTCTTCCAAATTCCTGTTCATGGTGATATATTGACCTCCTCCCATGAAGCATGAATGTTCTTAATGGTATCTAGAATGGTGACGCCTTTCCAGAAACTTTTCAATTTACTTTGCCCAGATCCATCAGAGGAATTCCTATCTACAGCCTTATGAAATGTATTTCCAAAACAGTAAGACTTGAAAGGTGAAATGACTCCTTGATCCATGGGCTGCAGGATGGATTCTGTGTTAGGAGGCATGAAAATATTAATAACATTCATCTCCTTGTACATCTCCATAAGAGCTCTTGGGTGATCAGGTACATTGTCAATGAGTGGCAATATTTTGAAAGGAATATTTTTTTGTGAGCAGTAAGTCTCAACAGCAGGCTTAAAACAGTAAAAATGCTATAAACAAATGTGTTGTCATCGGGGCTTTGTTCTTTCACTTTTACAGCACAGGCAGAGTAGATTTAGGATACTTCTTAAGGGCCCTAGGATTTTCTGAATGGTAAATGAATATTGGCTTGAACTTCAAGTCACTACCTGCATTAGTCCCTAGCAAGAGAGTCAGCCTGTTCAAAGCTTTGAAGCCAGACATTGACTTCTTTCTAGCTATGAAAGCCCTAGATGGCATCTTCTAATAAAAGGCTGTTTCATGTACATTGACAATCTGTCTAGTGTAGCCACCTTCATCAGTGATCTTAGCTAGATCTTCTGGATAACTTGCTGCAGTTTCTCCATCAGCACTTGCTGCTTCACCTTGCCCTTTTATGTTATGGAGATGGCTTCTTTCCTTAAACCTTAGGAACCAACCTCTGCTAGCTTCAAAATTTTCTTCTGCAGCTTCCTTATCTCCTCTCAGCCCTCACAGAATTGAAGAGAGTTAGGGCCTTGCTTTAAATCAGGCGTTAGCTTAAGGGAACATTGTGGCTGGTTTGATCTTCTATCCAGACCACTCAAACTTTCTCCACACCAGCAATAAGGCTGTTTTACTTTCTTATCGTAGGTATGTTCACTGGAGTGAATTTTAATTTCCTTCAAGAACTTTTCCTTTACATTCACAACTTGGCTAACTGTTTGACACAGGAGGTCTACCTTTTGGCCTGTCCCACCTTTCGACATGCCTTTCTCAGTAAGCTTCAACATTTCTAGCTTTTGACTTAAAATAAGAGACATGAGACTATTTCTTTCACTTGAACACTTTGAATCCATTGTAGGGTTATTAATTAGCCTAATTTCAATATTGTTTCTGAGGGAATAGGGAGCCCTGGAGAGAAGGAGGGAGAACCAGGGAAGGGCTGGTCAGTGGAGCAGTCAGAACATACACAGTTTTCAATTAAGTTTACCGTCTTACATGGGTATGTCTTGTGACTCCCCAAAACAATTACAACACTAACAGCAAAGACCACTCATCACAGATCACCTTAAAGGATAATACAATAATAATGAAAACGTTTGAAATATTGAAAGAATTACCAAAATGTGACAGAGAGACACTTAGCAAACACATGCTGCTGGAAAATGGTGCCAAAAAACTTGCTTGACACAGGTTTGTCATAAACCTTCAATTTGTAAAAAACACAATATATGAGGAGTACAATAAAGTACAATAAAATGAGGTATGCCTGTATTAAAGTCTCTAAGAGGTTTATAACTTTAACAAGGGACTTTCCACATTTATTTAAATGCATAAGTATTTTCTTAAGTAATACATTTTAATATCCTCCCAGAAACCAGTGGTCTACAAAGCACCTGTTAAGGGACACAGTTGAAGTCTAGAATTATGTATTTGACTATTAGAAAAAAAGTATGTTATTGACTACTAGAGCATCTCCAAGCATTCCCTAACAGACTGTCAAAAGGTCATATATATTATTAAAGAAGAAACAGTCAAAAGGACAAACTTTAACATATTGCTAAGCTCTTAGGGGATTAAATGATGGCTCTTAAGGATCTCAAACTCAGCTTCCAAAACGGAATTTCTCATCTTTTCCTTTCAAAGTTGCTCTTGCATTTGCTCTATCAGTGATGGTACCACCATTCACCCAGTCTTCTAAGCCATTAATCCAACTCTTTAATATCCCTCTGAAGTTTCAAATACAATTTTTTTTTTTTTTTTTTTTTTTGAGACAGAGTCTCACTCTGTTGCCCGGGCTAGAGTGAGTGCCGTGGCGTCAGCCTAGCTCACAGCAACCTCAAACTCCTGGGCTTAAGCGATCCTACTGCCTCAGCCTCCCGAGTAGCTGGGACTACAGGCATGCGCCACCATGCCCGGCTAATTTTTTCTATATATATTTTTA
>CM052445.1:54974988-54994387 GCA_028533085.1 Varecia variegata | reverse complement strand
TGGCGTCAGCCTAGCTCACAGCAACCTCAAACTCCTGGGCTTAAGCGATCCTCCTGCCTCAGCCTCCCGAGTAGCTGGGACTACAGGCATGCGCCACCATGCCCGGCTAATTTTTCTGTATATATTTTTAGTTGGCCAGATCATTTCTTTCTATTTTTAGTAGAGACGGGGTCTCGCTCTTGCTCAGGCTGGTCTCGAACTCCTGAGCTCAAACAATCCGCCCGCCTCGGCCTCCCAAGTGCTAGGATTACAGGCGTGAGCCACCGCGCCCGGCCTATATAGACTTCTTTATCTGGTTTCTGTCTCTTCATGTTATTTTTGAGATTTATGCATATTGGTACACGTAGTGGTTTATTCCTTGTTACTGCTGAATAAGCTCATTGTATATATATGCCATTTATCCATGTACCACTTGATGTACATTATTCCAGTGGGTGTGTAGTTGTATAAACTTGTGATTTTGTGTTTCTCTAATGATTGATGATGTTGAGCATCTTATCATACACTTATTTGCTATTCATAAATCTTCTCTGATAAAGAGTCTATATCAAATCCTGCTTATTTTTTGGGGGGATCGTTTGATTTATTTTTGAGTTGTATGAATTAATTACACACTCTAGACACAAGTCCCTTATCAGATACATGCCTCCAAATATATTCTGCCATTTTCCTTATATTGTTTTTAAATTTTTTGATGGTGTCTTTTGAAGAACAAAAGTTTTTAAATTTGACAAAGTCCAATTTATCAAATTTATTTTTTATTTGTTCATGATTTGTGTGTCATACTGCAAATATTTTCTCTCATTTTCTTTTAGAATTTTTAGAGTTTAACTCTTAAATTTAAGTCTATGATATATTTTGAGCTAATTTTTGTGAATGGTATGAGGGAAGGGTCAATGTTTTGTTTTGGTTTGGTTTTTTTGCATATAGATTGCCATTATTCCAACACCATTTGCTGGTACCATTATCCTTTGCTTACTTAATTATGTAGGCACCTTCATTCAAAATGTATGAGCCATACATGTGAAGGTCTATTTCTGGACTCTCCATTCTATTGCATTGATCTATATGTCTATGCTTACATCAATATCACGATGACTTAATAAATAGAAATTTATGTTAAGTCTTGGAATCAGGTAGTGTAAATTCCTCAACTCTTTTCTTCTTTTCCAAAATTGTTTTGGCTATTCTAAGTTCTGGGCATTGCCACACAAATTTTAACACTGGCTTATCTGTCTCAACAAAGATGCCTCCTGGGATTTTCATGGAGATTGTGTTACATTCATAGGTCAATTTGGGGAGAATTGCCATTTTAACAATATTGACTCTTCCAGCAAATTAATACTGTATATGTTGTGATTTATTTAGGTCTTCTTAAATTTCTCTCAGCAATGTTTTGTAGTTTTTAATGTACAGGTCTTGTAATTCTTCTATTAAATGTATTCCTAAGTATTTGATTCATTTTGATTCTTTTTTATAATTTCTCTTCAGATTATTGCTAGTATACAGAAATACAATAGACTTTTGTATACTGCTGTTGCATCCTGCAACTTTGCCAAGTCTGCTTATTAATTCTAGCAGGTTTTTTTGGTGATTCCTTAAGATTTTCTGAATACAATCCAAAAAAAAAACAGTGTCACCTAAATAGTTTCACCTAATGATGTTAGCTGTATATTTCTGTAGATGTTCCTTAGCAGATTAAGGAACTAATCTCCTTAAAAGTACTTTTTTTCCCCTAAAAAATAAGTTGGAGTTGGAATTTTTTCAAATGCTTTTCCTGCATCTATTTGTATGGTCAAATGGTCTTTGACCCTTGTAAATATGACATAACAATTCAGATGTTAACCTTGCATTTATCAGATAAACTCTACTTGTTCGTATTAAATCACTTTTATATGTTGCTAAATTTTCATTTGCTAATATTTTATTAAGGAATTTTGTGACTTCATGTAGAATATAGGTCTGTAGCTTTCTTTCACTGTGATGGGTTTTTTAATTAATTGATTGTTTTTTTGTTTTTGTTTTTTTTTTTTTTTTTAGAGACAGGTTCTCGCTATGCTGCCCAAGCTGGTCTCAACCTCCTGGGCTCATGCCATCCTTCTGCCTCAGCCTACTGAGTAGCTGGGATGCATCCTGATGTTTTAAACTGACTTTGTTATCAAGATAACACTGGCTTCATATTAATAAAATGAAAACGTTGCATTATGTATTTTTTGAAAGATTTTCTGAATTAGTCCTGATAATTTGTGTTATTCAGGAATTTGTCTATTTCATCTACAGTGCCAATTTTGTTGGCATGAATTTGTTCACAATATTCTCCTAGAATCCTTTTAATTTCTGTAGCATCTATAGTAAAGTTCCCTCCTTTGTTTCTTATTTTGGTATTATAATTTGTTTCTTCTTTCTTGCTTTTCAAAATTGATTTTCTTCTTCCTGTTTTATTTCTTTCTGCTCTCATCTTTATTACTACTTTCCTTCTACCTATTTCATGTTTAATTTGGTCTTTTTCTAGCTTATTAAGGTAGCAGCTTAGGTAATTGATTTTAGACATTTCCTCATTTTAATATAAGCAATTAGAATTTTTCCTGTAGTGTTTTACCTACACCACAAATTTTGATATGCTGTATTCTCATTTTTATTCACTTCAAGATTTACTTATTTTTTAGAAAGAGGGCGTCACTCTGTCACACAGGCTGGAACACTATAGCATGATTATAGCTCACTGCAGCTCAAGCAATCCTCCCACCTCACCCTCCTGAGTAGCTGGGACTACGGGCACCTGCCACTACACCCAGCTAATTTTTTAATTTTTTTGGGTAAAGACAGGTGTTGCTACATTGTCTAGACTGGTCTTAAACTCTTAGGCTCAAGTGATCCTCTCACCTCAGCCTCCCAAAGTACATGAATTTCAGGCGTAAGCCACCATGCCTGGGCAGTTTAAGGTATTTTTTTAATTATTCACATGATTTCTTCTCTGATTCATGTTTTACTTTAAAAAAAAAAGTAGTTTAATTTTCAAATATTTTAGGATTCCCTAGATTTCTTTCTGTTGTTGATTTACAATTTAATTATCTTGTGATTGGAAAAAAACTCTTACATGATTTCAACCCCTTTAAACTCAATGAAACTTGTTCTATGAACCATAATTTGGTCTATCTTAATAAATAGATGTCTCACATCCACATGAAAAGAATATGTAAGTACTCTACTCTTGTTGGGTAGAGCATTTTGTAAATGTCGATTAGTTCAAGTGATCGCCCAAAGGACACTAACAGGCTGTTTTTCTGATTAGGTTTCTATCGATTACTGTAAGAGGAATATTAAAATCCACAACAATAAGTGAATTGTCTATTTCTCCTTTTAATGAGCTGTTTTTGCTTCATGTTTTGGCACTCTGTTATGTTCACATGCATTTATAATTGTTATAGCTTCCTCATGTATTAACCCTTTTATCATTATAACATGGACCTCATTTCTGAGTACAAGTCAGTAGAAAAACAAACTGTAGAATCATACTGACAAAGACTTGGATATTGGAATTGTCAGCTATAGAATTTAAAATAACATTTAACACATTTAAAAGAAAAGACAGAACTAAAATGTTTTTTAAAGGAACAGAAGACTATAACAATAAACTGAACAGACAGAAAAAAAAAATCACAGTAGAAATATTAAAAATAAAAAACATAATTGAAATAAGCAAAATGGACAGATTAACCATTATATTAAACACAGCTAAGGAGAACATTAATGACCTAGAACAAGGGGCTACAAAACTATGGCCCACAAGTTATCACTATTTTTAAATAAAGTTTCACTGGTGCATAGACACATTCATTCCTTTACAATTACCTATGGCTACTTTTGCATTACAACAGCAGAGTAGTAATGACAAGGCTCACATGAACTTCAAGTCTAAAGTATTTATGATCTGATCCTTTAAGAAAAAGTTTGCCGAATTCTGAAGTAGAAAATAATCTGAAAAAATCACACTGAAGGTAGCACGAAAAGCAAAAGGGAGTTGCAGGGGACACTTTCTGGAATGATGGAAATATTCAAACCTGTATATAGCAGTGTGAGTTACACAGACCCATCCATTTGTTACGTCTGTACAGATAAGATTTGAACATTTCTGTATGTAAATTTTACCTTAAAAATTAACAAGTGGGGAAAGTGGGGAGTAGGTAGAGGTAAAGAGGAAACAGGAAAGCAAATTTTTGATGGCTGTTTCATGGTAGTTCATTACACTATTCTGTTTATTTTGCACATGTTTAAAATTCTCTGTAATAAAAACTAAAATAGAAAAATGCTTCCGAAGACTACTTAATAGAAGAAATACTCACAACATAATATTAAGTTTAAAAAACCCAAAATATTCCTAGTATGATTGTAATTATATAAAGTATATGTGTTCCATATATATACATACATATATATGTTGAAGAGAATATATCAAAATGTTAAAAGTGATTATTGAAGAATCGTGGGATTACAGGTAATTTTTACTCTTTATCTTTTTAAACCCTTTTCAGATTCTTCCACATAGTAAGCTAACACTCTCTGAAAATAATTTGCATACATTTCTTAAAAATCAAACCAGTTCATCTTTAGCTACATTCAGGACTTCTGAAATAATCAAAGTCCAAATAACATCTGAAGGGAAAGAAATCAGGATGTGAACATTGCATTTGTCCAAAGAATAAGAAAAAAATAATACCAAGTCTGAAATGCAGGTTTTAAAACAAAATCTAGGATCTCTCCTGCACACACTTCCCTCTAGACAAGCACTGCCCAACAGAATTTGGTGGAACTACAACTGCCATGGTGGAAAGGCTCTTTGAGTTGCCCAAAACAGTAACCACTAACTAGAGGCTCAGTAGCCTTGAAGTATGAGCCCGCGTGATGGACAAACGGATTTTCCAATTTAATTTTAATAGCCACATGTAGCTAACACAAATTGGAAACTCAAATTAACCCTGAAGAATTAGACAGAAGAGGAACTAAACTGAGTTTAGGCTGTACCTTAATGGTTAATGTGGTTTTACTCAGAAAATCTTAGAGTAACTGATACTCTTCATTTGTTCCGTTGCCCAAAAGAAAGAATAGGAAGCACTGAAGCACTTGAAGTATGAGCCGGCGTGATGGACAAACGGATTTTCCAATTTAATTTTAATAGCCACATGTAGCTAGTAACTACCACACTGAACAGCAATAACTGAAGGGGGGTAAAAAACAACCAAACAACAACCAGATTCATGGTTCTATGAATTTTCCTCCTCTTTCCAGTCATTCAGTAATTTACTGATAATTCTATACCTTCCCATCTCTCCCCAGATAGCTACCAAATCATAACTTACAAAAAGATTGTACATTAAGCTTCTTATTCTTTCCCTTGGGCAATGGAACAAATGAAGAGTATCAGTTACTCTAAGATTTTCTGAGTAAAACCACATTAACCATTAAGATACAGCCTAAACTCAATTTAGTTCCTCTTCTGTCTAATTCTTCAGGGTTAGTTTGAGTTTCTGATTTGTGCTTTTCAGAGCTACTTGGTCACCTTTCATCTTTTTTTCTGTCATTTAATTTTTGTTCTTCCTCTTGTGGAAAAGCAAAAAGAAAGAAGAAATTGAAGTAACACAATTTATCAACAGCATGACTCCTTTAAAAGGATTCCTCTAGCAAGTACACACACATTCCTAATAAATAGTCCTCTCTCTTAGAACCATCAGTGTCTGAGGTTTACATTTTACTTACCTTGATATAAGGCATGTTTCTCCTTTCACCTGGGTCACTAGGAAGCTAAAAGGTATACTTAGGGCTCACAAAAAACTACTTCAACCTAGTGTTAATTCCTTCTTGTATCTTATAAACAAACTAGTTTCTGATATTATTTCTTAGCTGCCCAGATTCATTCCTAAATATTAATAGATACTTCCCCCAAATTTTAAAATTAATAAATACAAATTACTTGAACAGATCTTCCCTCAGATTTCAGAATATCTTCTTTCCTCTAGTATGTTCAAATTAAAGAGGCCAACATCCTTTTTTCCTTGCTGAATTTTAAAAACTTGATTGAACAAAATATATGCAATACTGTATTTAAACAAAGTGACTTTATTATATTTCTCCAAACACCCATAAGATCTAGAATTGAGACCAGCCAGATCTTTCAATAGCTCTTTCCTGTGCCGATTAGACTGTCAATATTTTTCTGCTCATTTATTCTGTTTTAAATGGTCTATCATACCTTGACTGTTCCTGGAAATGCTGTGCTCTTAATTGGGATGCCACGAACAATGATGATGCTATTGCCAATAATTGGTTTCTCTCACTCTTGGTTAATGTGTGTCCTGAGGAGAAAAAAATTGTCCAATCAATCAATCATATAAATGTTAACATCTGTGCTTCTATCTTATGGAATTACTAGTCATTCGAACAGGTATTTTTATCAGTTATCTATCATGGAGTTAGACTAGGCACTGGGGTGCGTAGGGTTGAGGGAGCAGGATTTAAAATAAGACAAAAAATCCTGCTCACGGGAAGTTTTAAAGTATAATTTGGGAAACAAGAGATTAAATAGATGCACAAAACAATTAAGGAAACTATCTGCACAGAAATCTCTAGGAAAAACTTAAGTTTCCTCAAATCTGCTTCTCTTTCTCACTCCCCAGCCCAACTTTACTCCTAAGGAAAGCGATGAAAAAGGGGTGGAAGCTCCAAGCTCCAAAGAAGGGGAGAGCTGCTTGTCAAGGATGTGGAAAGGCCATGTTCTCTAGTGCAAAGGACTCAAAGAAAAGAAAGGTGCGATTCTCTTGCCTCTATGTATGTGGTCAGTGCTTGAGTCCCAATCAATCAATCCGTCAACAAATCCTTCTCTCATTCACTTTCTCTTCCCAACATAACACAGCTGGACCTGGGGGCAGTGGGCCAGCCCACGAAGGCCTGCGGAAGACCCCTTGTCTGAGTGCTGTGTAGCAGGGAAACCTGCTCTTGCAAAATTCCTCAAGAAGAGGGGTGTGAGGTAAGGTAGGATTCGGACACTTCAAAGTCCGCAGGTTAAAACATCCCTCGACAGTTCTGTAATCTCATCACAATTTCTAACACTATTTATTTGCCACAGTACTATATACAGACAGCAGATTATTAAATGGTACAGTATGAGCAACTTGAGTGCTTGGTCATCAGTAGTAAGATGCTACTTATACAGTTGCCCTTCTGTATCTGTGGGTTCTACATCCACAGATTCAACCAACTGCAGGTCAAAATATTTGGGGGGAGGAAAAAAGGGTGATTGTGCCCGTACTGAACATGTGCAGACTTTTTTCCTTGTCATTATTTCCAAAACAATGCAGTATAACAATTTACATAACATTTACATAGGTAATCTACAGATGATTTAAAATATACAGGAGGATGTGTGTCGGTTATATGCAAATACTACTCCATTTTTTATCACGGACCTGAACTTCTGTGGATTTTGGTATCCAAGGGGGGTTTGGAAACAATCCCCCATGGATACTGAGGGACAACTATATGATTCAAACAAAACAAAACATAGGCAGTTATCTAAACTTACTTAAAAGAAATAATCTGAACAGTCTATCTAAAAATCACTCAAAACAGAAATAAAACTAAAAATATTCTAAATTAAAACATAAACACTTTCAAGATCTGCAGCACATTTTTCTATGGGGAGGTGCTTCATGAAACCAAAGGGTAGGGAAAGCACAAGTAATCCATTCCTCTCTGAGACAAACCTAGAAGCTACATAAATCATAATACAAACATGGGATCTATAAACTGCTTCTGGGAATTCAGTAATAGATCCCCATAAACCACACCCTTGAAAGCTTTGCAAAGTTCTTGATTTTACCCTGACATAAAAGCAGTGATGAAAACATCCCGTATGATTCCATAATTAATTACCCTATTTGAGAAGTATTACAGAAATGTGGTCTAGTCTTCTCAAACATATAGTTTTGAGGCATACAGGAGACCCCAGGAGCCCTTTGGGGGTCCAAAAGATCAAAATGGCTTTCTTATTAATGCTAAGATTTGAGGTTTTTTAACTCTCATCACTGTAGAGGTTCCCAGATCCAAGGGACACATGACGTGTGCTGACCTCATTGCTTTCATGTCAACACATAATGGATTATCATTACTTTTAAAATGAATTAACAAATAAATGTTTTAAAGTTCCTCAGTTTAATTTATAATGTGGCAAAAATATCAACAGATATAATCATAAAAGCTCTTTGGAGTACAAAGAGGACCAGTGCTTCCCAAACTTCACTGGGCATCAGAATCACCTGGTCTGAAGCCCCATTCCTAAGTTCCACCTGCAGAGATGGAATGGGAGAAGGAACGGGGAAGGAAATGGAAGCTACATTTCTAACAAGCTCCAGGGCGATGCTGATGCTACAGCTCATCACACCTCACCTTGAATAGAACTTTTAGCCTCATGTTTATCAAGCTGTGTAAAGAAATCATTTCATAGCTCATGAAACCAGTTTAGCGGGTCATGCCAGCAAGATAAATTATCAGAGCACTTTGAATATCGTATTTTTCACGAAAATGTTGGGTGTGTTTGAGTGTTGTGTGCATACTAAGGATGCAAAATGTATTTCTTATGGTGATTTACAATCAAAATACTTTACAATTCACTTCTTTGGACACGTATGCACAGTATTTACCATCAGCAAGGGAAAAGGTAACACGTTGACTGCAAGATGCTCAATCAGTATTTCATTTGGTCTAATCAATCGCTAGCGCACCAACTCAGGCAACAGCAAGGCAGCAGGCTCCCAAATAAAATCGACCATCATTCTCTCTCACAGGCAAATGGATACGATGCATATCAACTTTAACCCTTTTATTGATATCCCACTTCAAAAAAGGGGTATCCAACAGGTCCTGTATAAGAAATTTGATAATAACTGACCTAGCCTTACGATAATGGTTCTAGCCGAATGCTACTCCTGGGTCACAGGCAAGAGTGTCTTTCATTTCTGCATGTTTCCCAGTGGCCTGATACCCAGTACAGTGTGTCCACCCTGGCTCTGACTTTGGACTCCCTTTGAAAGTTCTCCACTGTTTGTTCTTTGGTGGCAGTGTGCTAGCTTGGTGTACAGTCAGACACACCTGCATTCATTCTCAGCTCTGGGCTAGTAAACTAAGGCAAATGTACTTCATTCCTTTGACTGAACAGGTTCTCATCCATAAAGCCCTCCCCATGAGGGGAGTTGCGAATGCATGCTGACTGCTGATTCACTGGGATGCAAGTCCCATGAGGGCAGCAAACAAATTCTTCTGTTTACTGATGAACTTGGGGGCACATTATGGACTTAAATGCTCTGATTTTTCCTATCCCTTTTTGCAAGTGCAAATGTAAACTAACAGAGCACTGCAATCTAACACTTGTTTTCACCTCTCTCCCAACCCTGATTAAGACTGGGTACATGGGGCATACGAACAGTGATATGGCAGTAAGATTGAGAGCCTCCAGCCTGGCACACAGGACACAGACAGCTCCAGCACTCTTCAATAGGAGCAAGTTGCTCATACTTATTACAAGTACAGCCTCAGCCCAGGTGGAATTCTAAGGCTTTCTCAAATCCACCTCTTGGAACCTTCCCGGCATTAAATCTAAAAACCTCCACTGTGATGTCAGTGAAGAAATGGCTGGAGAAGGTGGCAGCTCTTGATTTAAAGAGGCTTACATAGGCTTTTTGACATAGTTTGGCCTCTGTATCCCCAGGACCAAGATCACTCACTACCTTTGACCCAACAGGCTCTGTATATGACTTAAAGTTTTTCAACTTCCTCCTTGCAATTAACCCTTACCTTCTTAAGCTTTTGGGGGAACAATTTCAAACAAAGGCCCCAAACCCTAAACACTGCTTATTATCTCCCCTCCTTGGCTCATTAAACCAGTCATTACCGGAGGTCAAAACCATACAGCAGCACCTACAAGCTTTGTGATATGCCACTATAACCTCATGCAGCAAGCCACCCTCATTTGCATGATCCAATTTTTAAGAAGCCTGATCTGTGTTCTTCCCAAGTGGTTTTAGTTATAGCATTTATTTTCAACGTTCACGTGGTGGTTTCCTTTAAAGGAAACCTTAACTTTCCTTAAAGTTGTACTAAAGAATGCTGAGAGGGGTCCTGATTCTGAGCCCTGCATTTTCTCTCCCTAAGGGCTCTGGCTTTCCTGACCATTGGCTTCCTATGTAGGGTCATCTGGCTGGATCATTTTGTGGGGGAATCTTTAGGTCATCTCACTGGGCTGGTTACATCTCTCGGAGAAGGACATTCTACTACTGTGCCTAAGTGCACCTGTCTGCTTGTCAGCATTCTGGGAACCAACTAGGGAACAAGGGCTGGGGGAAGGGCATCACCACATTCAGTAGGTCCATGTCCCTCAACTCTGTCCAACTATGCCTGGTGTCTCCTGGTTTTCTACAGAAAAGAATTTCAAAGCTTTTGCCAGGGTGGGAGAAAGAGAGTGAGAGAGAAGATACAGAGAAAACTTTACAGAGATTTTAGGCCAATGGTCCTAGCTTTAGGAATTTCCCAAGGTATGTGAAGCTAATAAATATTGACATTTCTGAAGAGTTCTGCAGTGACAATGAGCTATTAATACTCAGTGTTTCCCATTGTCAGTTTAGGATTCAACTTTCTTAGCTTACTAAGTCAGTTAACAATCATCTTTCAGCTTTTCATTTTCCAATATGCTATTTCCTATCTTTTTCCTTGAGGGCTTGTGTTCTTAAAAAATTTAAGTTAGTGGGTTTGGGGGTAGAAAAAAATGTATATATTTAAGCTTCCATCTTTACCTCAAAACTGGGTAAAGTACTTTCTTCAGCAATTTCCTCAAAAAGGGTGATTTCTGAACTCTTCTTTAATAAAAAACTTTTGTTATCTTAACAAATGAAAAGATACCTTAGTTGGGTATAGTACTCTTGAGTCAATTTCTTTCCTGTACAGCAGATATTTTAAGGTTTTCTAAGTTCCAGTTTATAAAGTATGAAGATGATCCCACAATATATTCCTTGTTTATGACTTGTTATTTCTTCTAGATGCTTTAAATTATTTGTTCTTGATATGCCTAGAGTAGTTACTTTTTTTTCCCATTAATCCTGTCTGAAACTCAGCAAGTCTTTTCTACAACTCAAGGCTTTCTTAAGAATAAAAAATAAATAAATAAAACTTCCCCTATTATTTCTTTCAAAATTATCCTTCATTTGTCCATTTTTCTTTTCTTTTTTTTTTTTTTTTTTTTTGAGACAGAGTCTCACTCTTGTTGCCTGGGCTAGAGTGCCGTGCCATCAGCCTAGCTCACAGCAACCTCAAACTCCTGGGCTCAAGCAATCCTACTGCCTCAGCCTCCCGAGTAGCTGGGACTACAGGCATGTGCCACCATGCCCGGCTAATTTTTTCTATATATATTTTTAGTTGTCCAGCTAATTTCTTTCTAATTTTAGTAGAGATGGGGTCTTGCTCTTGCTCAGGCTGGTCTTGAACTCCTGAGCTCAAATGATCCACCCACCTCTGCCTCCCAGAGTGCTAGGATTACAGGTGTGAACCACTGTGCCCAGCCCATCCATTTTTCTTTCCATGAAACTCCTATTATTCATTTACAATGTAAAATCTTTTAGATCTTCCCTCCATATCTTATCCTTTCCTTCATGATTTCATTCTCATTATCTTTTTACTACATATTTTGAAATACTTCTTCCATTTATTCCTTTGGGTCACTAATTTGATTCCTAGTAGTGACCATCCTATCTTCTACTTTGCTGAAATGTTGTATTTCTCAAAATCACAGTGTTTAGTTCATTAAGTCTTTCTCCCCTAATTTAATATCCTTAAGTGTTCTTCTTATTCTTCAGTAAGCACAGTCATCTGCCTCCCATACCAGATGATGCTAAAACTGAGCATCATCTCTTCTCAGGGATTCTTCTAGGTCTTCCTCCCTAAATTGGCAACGCTTTTCCTTTTTACACTAGTGGCTCTGTTTGCTGTCAATACGCAGGTCAAAGTGTTAGGCAGTGGTTTGCTGGTAAATGCTTCACAACCAACGGGGGTGTAGGGAAGAAGAAACGACCCAATGTATAGCATTTGCCAATTTCCTTACAGTACATTCTTTCCCAATGGCTAATTTCAAACATCAACATTACATCAAAGAGGATGGTTTATGAAATGTGCACACATGGCTCTCATAAGCCAGTATGGTACCCCCAGCACCCACAGATAGAGTCCTTGGAGAGGTGCTGCAATAGTCTAAAACACCACCTCATCCTTGAAGCCATTATTGATTCCCTAAATTGGAATTGGTTTTTTCTCTGCTCTCATGATACTTTGCTTATATTGTTACTTAACGCTTATTTTATTCTGTCCTGTAGTGCAGTTAGTTCTTTACATGTTTATTTCTCTCATGATGTTAGCTTCTTAAGGGCAGGAAAAATATACTAGCCATGTTTGATTTCCTTCTACAGCCTTTATCAATTACTTGTTGAATGACTTTAATGACTGAATTCAGCCCAAATATAATAGTACTACTTTTATTTTTTCATTTTATTTGTAATTCTTTCCCATCCTCCCTCCCTCCCTCTCCCATAGCACTACTTTTAAAGGCAGAGAAATACTTGATTAAATTCAGTGGAAAAAGAGAAGTTTCATTGTACACTTTTTGTGCTGAATCAAATATTTACCAAAAACGTGTAACTTTTCAGAAGAAATCATTCTGACAACTTCTTTTCTTTCTTTCTTTCATTTTTTTTTTTTTTTTTTGAGACAGGGTCTCACTCTGTTGCCCAGGTTAGAGCGCAGTGGCATCATCATAGCTCACTGCAACCTCAAACTCCTGGGCTCAAGTAATCCTCCTGCCTCAGCCTCCCAAAGTGCCAGGCTTACAGGTGTTGAGCCACTGCACCTGGCTTGACAATTTATTTTGATGGGAGGCTTGAGGTTGAAGTACAGCAAGGTATCACAGAAATAAGTCGAAAATATTCATTATAGGCCAAATGAAATTATAGTTCTTAAAATATCTTCTTCCTCATTTTCCATTTATTTCAGAATAAAAATATCTTCATTTTCCATTTATTTTTCAGAATCAAAGGAAAACAGCTTTTCAACATTAGAATCTAAAAACTTCAAAAGAATAATTACTTGTGTATCCAATTTTTAAAATTTTAGACACAATCATTTTAAAGTTTAAGTCCAAGAATCTTTAGTAAAACTTTCCTAATCTACAAATAAATTTGGGATAATACATATAATAAAAAATTTTAAGGCAATCATAAAAATAGGCACTTGCCTGTGAATAGTGCCTAGCATAACTGGACAGATGGGAAACAGATGGGTAACCCCAAAAGGGCAAAATAACCTGGCCTCCAACATATGGAGAAGATCCAGGATTAACTTCAGTTGCCACTTCCTGCTGTCTCTTTTGGACACATGTATCAAACAGTCAAACATGATACAGTTTAATATATCTAAGAGCTGATCTGGGGGACAAATAGGAAAGGAGAAATAGAGTAATCTCAAGAAGAAAAATGGGAAAGAGTAGCCATGACTATGTGAGTCATTTTATATACTAAAACACTTTAAATGGATAAAAAGAACAGTTGAAATTTGTGAGAGAATATCTAACCCCTTCATATTCCCTACGTTCGTTAGAAATAAATATAGAGGCTCTGGCTCTCACCTGACATTTATATTAACATTTCTATTAAGTCTCAGCTAAGTCTTGCTTTCTTAATATCATGAGTTAATCATGATTTCAATACTCAGGGTTTTCTCTGTCTCTCACTTGATGAGCAATTTTTCTATTACATAGAAACATTTGCTGAAAACTTTGAGGTGTTAAATTTCACATTCTGCTCATTACTGTATTCAAAACTTCATTTTTCAGAATAAAAACCATTATCTTCTTAGATATTTTCATTTTCATTAACAGCACTAGCATCCAGTTTTCTGAAATTTTCAGTGCTACTTTTCATAAAGATGACTTTTTTTTAAATCACTACAGAAGAATTCCTGTGTATACCCATACCAGTAAAAAAAATACAAACTTGACTTGACTTTCAGAAACCAGAAAATCAGGTAGGCTAATCATCTGCCTGTATGTTTTGCTTCAAAGCGCTAGACGCACAGAACATTCCACATAGTTGAATTCCTCACTTCACAAAATTGCAGATTACCACACTCATGAATCACCCATGAACACTCAAAATCATGAATATCAATAAATCTTGGATACTCTAAGAATTCTAATAAATCAAGAATAATATCAGCCAAAAGGCCTTAATTTCAAAATAGAAAATATTATGTATCAGTATAAAGTATAAAAATAACAACTTTAATACACTAAAATATTTTAATGCATACAAACCTTTAAAGCCATCAGGATACTCATCAGAGAGAAATTTAGTGCTGATGTCTCCTTTTACAAAGCGTGAGTTGATTATCACCTCTCGAAGTAATGCAATATTATGTGTAACACCTAAAAATAAAATGATACCAGAATGAGTTGGAGAACAACGAGTCAGTGAAAAATTGAATTCATATAATCTAGAGAAATCTATCATCAGTGTCCTATGACCTAGCACAAACTATGTAAGATTACTTATCTCCTTGACTTCAAGTAACAACAAAGAATATCTGAACTTGAGATCTTAAATAAAGCAATAAGTATAAACTTAAGTAGCTTCTTACTGCCAAGTCAATTCAATGGGGATCTAAATGTCTTTTCAATAAATGGTACAAGAACAACCAGCTATCTATTTGAGCAAAAAAGAAAATGAACTTCAACCCTAACTCACCACATAGACAAAAAGTTAACTCAAAATGGATCACACACCTAAATGTAAAACCTAAAACTATTTTAAGACTTATAGAATAAAATATAGAGGGAAAAAATTTCTGTTGCATTCAGGCAGGGAACAGATTTTCAAATAGTACACAAAAACCATGAACCATAAAAATATCAACAAATTGTACTTCATCAAAATTTGAAAGTCTGCTCTTCAAAAGATACAGTTAAGAAAATGAATTGGCAAGCCATAGATGGAGAGAAAATATTTACAATACATATATTAGACAAGGAGCTAGTATCTAGAATGTATAAAGAACATACACAACACAATTATAACGTGACAAACAAACCAAGTAAAAAAAATGGGCAAAAGATCTAAACAGACATTTTACAAAATGTCCAGTAAGCACAGGAAAAGATATTCAACATCATTATCTTCAGGAGAAAAAAAAATAACATACCCCCCAACACACACCAATTTACATGGTAAAAAGTTACAAGACAGATAATAGCAAGTGTTGGTGGGGATGCAGAACAAATGGAACTGTCACGCCCTGTGTTTGCAGTATGAAATGATACACACATTTTGAAACAATTTGGCAGTTTCTGAAAAAGTTAAACTTATACTCATCATATGATTTAGATAATTCACTCCTAATTATTTACTCCAGTTAAATAAAAACATAGATCTATACAAAGACTTATCCACAAAGATTAATGGCAGCTTTATTTACAATAATCAAAACATTTAAGCAATTTAAATGTCCATCAATCGGATAATGGATTAACAAAATCGAGCTTGTCCGTACAATGGAATTCTATTCAGGAAGAAAAAAAAAAAAGAAATGAGTCACTAATACATGAAATAACAAGGATGACTCTCAAAATAATACATACTGTATGAGTCCATTAATACAAAATTTTAGAAAATGCAAACCAACCTGTAGTGACAGAAAGCAGACTATATGGTTACATAGGGATGGGGTAGAGTGAGTAGAGTGCAAAGGCCATGAGGAAACTTCTGGAGATGACAGAAATGTTCAGTATCTTGATTGTGGTTATGGTTTCACAGGTGTCAAAATTCATCAAATTGAATACTTTAAACATTAGAAGTTTACTATACGTCAAATATACCTCAGAAAATGGAAAAGAAAGAAGAAAAAAGAAAAGAGAGAGAGAGAGAGAGAAAGAAACAGAGAGAGAGAGAAAGAAACAGAGAGAGAGAGAGAAAGACAGACATACAATCTAGAAGAAAAAAATTGAGCCTAGTACATAATAACCATTTCAAAGTACAGGACCATTGAAATAACATGGGGGTTAGAGGTACCAACTCCCTCATAGTCAAAAATCCACAAATAATTCTTACTCCTCCAAAACTTAAATACTACTGTTGACTGGAAGCCTTACCAGTAACAATAAATTTACACTTATTTTGTATGTTGTATTATATACTGTATTCTTACAATAATGTAAGCTAGAGAAAAAAAATTAAGAAAATCATAAGGAAAATGTATTTATTATTCATTAAGTAGAAGTGGATCATCGTAAAGGTCTTCATCTTCATCTTCACACTGAGTAGAGTGAGGAGGAAGAGGAAGAGGAGGGGTTGGTCTTGCTGTCTCAGGGGTGGCAGAGGTATAGGAGGTGGAAGGAGAGACAGGGGAGGCAGGCTCACTCAGTATAACTTTATGGAACTAGACTGTAATTGTAATTCATCTGACTCTTTTGCTTTTTCCTTTCTCTAAAAATGTTTCTATACAGTACCAATCCTCCTTCCACCATTTGCTTTAATTGGGTCCATATTATACAAGGATCCATGTCATAAAAGAAGTCAAAAGAAGTCTTTAATAATTGGAACCCTTCTGCCAGACTGTCTAATGTCAATCTGTTTTCTGGCACTGCTTCTTCTATGTCTTTTTCCTCATCATCCGGCACTGGTTCAGAAGCACTCATCTCTAATTCCTTTGGAATGGTGTCTATTAGCTCTAGAATTCCTCCAGGATCCTTATCTTGAAACCCTTCACCCCCCCCCCAATCCCCCAACCTTTTTTGCCATATCCACAATCTCTTTCCTGATTTCCTTGACTGGCTCTGTCATCAATCCTGTGGATTCATACACAACATCTGGACACAGTTTTCTCCAGCAGGAATTTGTTGTTCTGGACTTGAAGGCTTTCATGGCTTTTTCTATGACAACAATGGCATCTTCAATGGTGTACTCCTTTCAGACTTTTATGTTCTCTCTATCGGGGTTCTCTTCCATACTTTGTTGGCATTAAATTCTCCAGCTTTAAATCCTTCACCTTCCTTTTAAGTTGTCATATAATGACTTCACTTTTTTTCAAATGATATTAGAGTCTATAGCTATGCCTTTCTTATGTCAATCCTGCACCCACATAAAAGCTGCATTTTCAATACAAGATACAAAGGTATTTTGCAAAAAGTACAAGGTTTTCACGCCTTCTGGCAAGGCTGCAACTACTTCACAGATTTCCTTTTTTTTTTTTTTTTTTACCATGGTCCTTACACTGGATTCATTTATCTTGAAATGATGGGCAACTGCAGCTTTCTTATTCAATTCAATTTTTTCTTATAATGTCATGACTTTTCTCTACTTCTTGGGAGCACTTCCAGTATCACTAATGGCATTTCATATGGATCCAGTAGTGTTATCCAAGGTCTATGGTACTGCACTATCAACACGATGAAAAGTACTCAAGAACCAAGAGAGATCACTTTTGACTGAGATACACAATTTACTGCAGGGATGAACTGCTCACACAGATAATCAGCATCACATGGTGTTCTGAGCAGATACTTGCAACATTTGAGCTCACTGCAATAGCAACAGGAGGTGGCTATGAAATTATTACAGTAGTACAGTATGTATACAAGTCATTTTATGCATTTATGATTTAATACTGCATCTTTACGTCTGCTTACATTTCTCATGTGAATGGCATAATGTATGGTCTCTGTGCCTAAGTTTTGATAAATATTAAGTTTTTATAATAGATCTATATATATTTTATGGTAGTAAATGATGAAATAGACTAGTATCTACATATGTTTTATGCATTCATGACATATCTTTTTCTTAATTTTTTTGATATTTCTAGGCTACATCGTTTGTCTGCAAGTTTTTTCAAGTTGTCACAAATCTCCAAAAAAATTTTCATTTATTGAAAAAAATCCATGATAAGTGGACCAGTACAGTTTAAACCTGTATTGTTCAAGGGTCAACTGTAAAGTCAAAATAGGTAACTGCCACAAGAGGGATACTAATAATGTTGAGAAAGTTCTGTGATACAGAAAGGCTTTATGAAGAATGGAGTATTTAATCTTGGTCATCTTAATTACAAAGATGTTAAATGAGAATGAAAGGAAACGTGAGGAAGCATGCAACCACCAGGGACGGCGGGAATTGCATCAGGCTTTCACAAGAAGAGTGAGTAGGTGACTGCAGCATAAAAGACTGAAGAGGAAATAAATATTAATAGAAGTTTGTTCATTCCTTCCAATTTCTTTAGTCCACTTTCGTAGGGTTCTAGTCTGTAGCACTATGCTGCATAACAAACCTACAAAATCTGACTTTGTCTTTCAAGTGTCATGGAGTCCCCACTTTTACAACAATAACTATAAAGTAAGCAGAGAATCAGACACTCAAGTTCAAGTACTGGGTCTACCTCTTGCCTTCGGTAAGTTATTTAAACTCTCAAACCTTTATAGTTTCCTCATTAGCAAACTGTTAACAATAATAGAACCTATTTTGCATGATTGTCATCAGGATAAATGAGATAATGCTTAATACAATTCCAGGCGCTCAAAAAGGTACAGTACTATCCTTTCACATGGGAATAAACACAGAGCATAAGACAAAAATGTAATTAATAAAACATCAGACAGAAGTTGTGCTGACCTACCTAACTTACTTCCAGGTTCATGCTCTGTTAAGAATGGAACTCGTTAAATCTAGGTTTATACTATTTCTATTTAGAGGGTATAACTCTCTTATGAGGGAGGGGTCAGCCAAACCTGGCCTACTACCTATTCTGTAAATAAAGTTTTATTAGAACACAGCCAGCCTCACTGTTTGCATACAGTTGTTTTCGTGCTACAACAGTAAAGTAGAGCAGTTGTGACAGAAACCATATGGCCCACAGAGTCTAAAACATTTACCAGCTAGCCCTTTAATCTGAGCAAGTCAATCTATCTATATCAACATTTTTTCTACACCTATTACTCGTGCAGCAGTTAGATATCATGGGAAGGAAAATGGGAACACACAATATGGTATCTGCTTTTGAGAAACTTTGAGTAACCAGTTATAGAACAAGAAAACTACAAAGAACAAAGGGACCATAAAAATAAGAAAACTGGGCCGGGCGCGGTGGCTCACGCCTGTAATCCTAGCACTTGGGAGGCCGAGGCGGGCGGATCGTTTGAGCTCAGGAGTTCGAGACCAGCCTGAGCAAGAGCGAGACCCCGTCTCTACTAAAAATAGAAAGAAATTATCTGGCCAACTAAAAATATATAGAAAAAATTAGCCGGGCATGGTTGCGCATGCCTGTAGTCCCA
>CM052445.1:54921124-54974888 GCA_028533085.1 Varecia variegata | reverse complement strand
GAAAACTGGGATCCAGAGAGACTGAATAACTTACCTAAAATTTAATACATTATATATCACAGAAGTTACATATATAAATAATTTTTAAAAGGTAGAGATTTATTGTGATCGATTGCTAGTTTCTCCTAAAACCTGCTTTTCATTTTTCCACAGTAACACAGTTTTAGATGAGCAAAAGACCACCCAGACACAGACTCCATTTTCTCATCTAGCTTATAGCTAAACATGACAAACTCATTCTGAGACAATGGAACGTAAGTTAAAGTGATGTATCCAACTCCTGAGTCACTAACTTATTAAAAAAGTCTCTTGCTTGGACTTCCTTTCTTTCCCTCTCACTATAGATTCTCTGATGTGGCAGGAACTCAGCTTTAGCAAGGCAAATGAAGTGTGTGTGGCGGGGTGTCTTTGAATGACCTCATGAAGCTCACTTGGCCCCCATGAGCATGAACCATGACTGCTACATGAGCAGTAAATTTCTAACTTATTTATACCACTGTATTCAGAAATCTTTGTTATAGCAGGTGAACCTGTACCCTAATGTATGAGTATGGGGCAGGAGGGCACACCGTTTCAATATGACTTTTCATCCCTTAGCTAACCAATGTTTACAGCTTAATATGTACATCCTTATAGGACTTTTTCTATGCATCTCTTTATATTAGACCACATTTGCAACTGTATGAAAAACTCTGAGCATCTCTATTCCTGATTCAGAAGATACTATATATCTAAATTTTATAAAAGCCACTTCTCAATCTAGCCACACTACCTCAGATCATTTAGAGAAACTTCCAAATTCAAACATTAATGATATTCCTTTAGCTATACAAATATTCCATGGAAGAAGTTATCACATATATTACATCATAATAGACCATTATATACATATCATATAGATTATTTCATACACACGCCCTTTTATAGCACACGCCCATGAGAAATGAACAACTATCTCGAGCTTGTTCTATGGGTAATGAGTTAGCCCATATCTAATAACTAATGTTTCTAAGGGCTTTTTATAAATAAGTATTTTTTTATGCAGAAACTACTGGAAGGTGTAAGAAACTTCTGAAGACACCAATATACCTACCGAATCATTGGGAAAAAAATGGCATTTACCCACATTATAGGTGGCATGTGGACAGATAAAAATAAAGAACAACTGAAGACAATATGCTAGGATGCTTAGAAAGACAAATAAGGTAGGCAAAAATTTTAAAGGATCCTTGAAAGAGGTCAGGCTATAAAAGGGAAATTAATCCCTTGATCATATGTTTCACAAATAGACAAAACTAAAGCACTTTTGAAGAAGAAAAGGGATAATGGTTTGCCAGAGAGGTGCACAGGCATAGGAAACAGCAGCTGTGGTGTTTCAGGAAGAGGAAAGCATTTATGACTTACACAGATTTTCCTGGCTGGGAAAGAAAACAGAGAAAAACACAAAAGGACCCAGAGATGAGTAGTTGAGATTTGGGCAATATTAGGGAGGAACTTAAAGTGCTTAAGAATTTTCACTGTTTTAAAGAGCATATGGTCACCACCGGGTCCTTCTGTGGAGAGGACTACAAGGACACCATGGCTTAAAGGGTGGAGCACAGGAGAGGGGTGCTAGATGCAGCAGAGAGGCCAACGCTGCATTCAGGGTCTGACACGCCATATAAAGGTTTTATTGTCTCTTGAGAGCAACTAGAATGGCTGAAGGAGGGCAGATATGACTAGAATTATGCAATCCAGGAATCACTCAGGCTGATACATGCAAAAGGGATTAGAGAGGGGCAAGAGGAAAGATGGGGGAATTTGTTGGCTGATAACTGCACAGACATGCTGAAAACAACAAGGTGGGGGTCCACAGCTAGGGGGCCCACAGCTGTATTGACAATACAGATGGGAAAAGTAGCTGGTCTTGGGAGATATTCAGGAGGCAGATAGGGCCTGATGTCAAGGATGGGGAGATGAGCACAGCACCTAAATTTCTCGCTCTGCAACACGAGAGAAGGTGCCATTTGCAAAGAAGAAAGGTGTTGAGAGGAAAACATCTGATTCATGGGCAAGTTAAATTTGAGATGCCTGTGAGACGATGTCTGAATGATTAGAGTTCAGAAGAGCGGGCAGATTAGAAGGTACACATCAGAATCCAGATGTTTTCTGGCTATGGGGATGGACATCCACGCGAAGGAACCCACAACAGAGCGAGAATGGGGAAATGCAAAATAAAACCAGCAATATGCAATTTATTTATATACTATAATATCTGGAGTTTTAGAAAAAATAAGATCCTAAGGGAGGGACTGGAAAGGATGAAAGTTAGAAGACCAAGGTGCAGCAGTAATTTCCAAAAAAAAGTTGTCATTATGTACAAATTAACAATTCAGAATATTTCAACTTTCAAGTTTTTTTGCAAATAGTAAATAAGATAGCAAGACAGTCTCCTCCCTCCCCCAGTTAAATAAAAATGATACTGTTCACTTATATCCTTAATATTTCATATTTATTAAATAACTTTATGGGCTTTCCTATCACAGCCTGGTACTGGTATAAATTTTCTAGCTCTCTGTGTGGCCAATGTCAAATCAGTTGGAATGAAACTGTGTTTTCAGTAAACTACAATATAACTTTCAGAAATAGTTAATGATAATTTGGACAAAAATAAGATTTTCTGATGCTCAGTGATCAATTCATGACTGATAACATCTAAAAAATTAAAATGCATGCAGTTTTACAGGATAAATGGTATGTTGTACTTTCACTCCATATTCAAAGTTGAAAAAGAAGTATTGATTTTAGAAAATGTAACTCAAAGGAACTATAAGCAAATATTCATTTACATTTAAATATCAAAGAACAGAGCCTGGACTTTAAAAATCTTTCTACTTGAATTATTCTACTTATTATTCTACTGGAATAATAAGTAGAGCATGATAGATTTTTATCTCACTAAATGTTTCAAAAATAAAATTAAAACACAGAAACATTTTCTCTTCAATGTTCTCTGAATAAAAGATTACATATTACTACGCAAAATCAAATCATTATCTGTTTTTCTTTCCTAAGAACTATATAGTGAAATAATGGTTCATGACAGACAACTAATATCTAGGTGCCTCAACTGACTACTCCAAAAACTACTGTACATTAATTCCAAAGCCAAAATTGGAATAATCAGAAAATTATTTTATGCCTAAAAGCACAAAAGATCAGATAGATGGGAAAAATCATTGAACTATTAAAAAGAGTTGTATATATTTGAAAGTTACCATTTTGTATTTAGTTTATTTCTTTCCATATGCCAGGAAAGACAATGCTATTTGAACAGATCCTTGTTTAAATAGTAAGTGGACAGTGGAGGTATTCTTTGAGAGTTAGTTTACAACTTCAAGGATATTATTAATCACATACTCATAAAAATTATGACTGGGAGCTTTAGATTGGGAATTGAAGATGACCTCTGCCAAAGTTCACCAGGTCCCATCTGTATGGGAAATCATGACCAGGCCACAGAAGAGAGGCCCCTAGGAGCAGCCTTCTCCTGACTACCTGCTGGTTCCAAAACACTGCCCAGACATTAGCTACACATGCTGCCAGGATCAAACAGGGGCCAGAAAGCACTGCTTATTTCATGAGGACTTAGAAATTAACTTTACCCAAACTACATTTTTGCTCTAAAGTTTCTCTAACTTAACAAAAGCTCACAATCAGCTCAGGAAAAAAATACTCATATTTAAACATTTAAGCAGTTACCACATAAGACAGTAAATTGTCATTCCTTTCCTGCTCTTCAAAAAGCAAGTTTTTAACCTATCTACCCTTTAGAATTAGCCAGATGAATAATATACAAGGAAAAATCTCAAGGGCTGCTCTGTTTTTATTCCTCAAATGTTTGGGGCTGGGAGGCAGGTGTTCTTCTTCCCTCTATTTTAAACATTTTATTTTGGAATGATTTCAGAAACATTTTTAAATAGTACAGAGAGTTACAGTATATCTTTTACCTATATTCTCCAAATGATAACATCTTACCACATTTATTTGCTTTATCACTAATTTTCTCTCACACATAATTTTCTTTCTTAAACATTTGAGGGTAAACTGCACACAAGATGCCATTCTACCTCTAAATACTTCAGTGTATGTTTCCTAAAGGCAAGGTTAAGTTTCTTCTGTAATCACAGTACAAGGATAAAAATCAGAAAAGTATAACATTGATAACATTACTATTATCTAATCTACAGACCTTATTCAAGTTTCACCAATTGTCCCACTTATGACCTTTACTACAAAAGAAAAACATTTTTTTCTGTTCCAGGATCTAACACAGGATCACACATTGCATTCAGTTGTCATGTGTCTTTAGTTTCCTTTGATCTAGAGAAGTTGTTCGACTTTTGTGTTTCTTGACCTTGACACGTTTGAAGAGTAAAAGCCATTTATTTTGTAGACTGTCTTTCAATTTGGTTTGTCTGATGTTTCCTCATGATTATATTCAAGTTGTACATTCTGGGCAAGAATATCACAGAACTGATGTTGTGTTCTTCTCACAACATTCTATCAAGGGGGACCTGGTGCTGATTTGTCCCATTATCAGTGGGGTTAATTTTGATCACTTGGGTAAGTTGCCAGTCTTCTCTGTTGTAACAGCACCTGTTTTCCCATTGTAATGAGTAAGTATCTTGGTTGGACATATTAGGATACGCCAGTATCTGTTTCACATATTTTCACCCACTCATTTTTGTATCCACTGATGATTCTTACCTGAACAACTTGGTGCTTGCCCAATGGTGATTTTCTACATTTATTAGTTAAAAATCTACTAGAAGAGCTGTGCCTTTCCCCTCATTTATCTCACCAGTCTTTGTCAGTATTAACTCATGAACTCTTATTTTATTCCATGGATTATAATCCATTAAAAGCATGATTTATTTTCTTGCTGATGGTTTCCCAAATTTGACCAGTGGGAGCGGGAGCTCCTTTAAGCTGGCTGTGTCTTTTTGACAAATCATTTTTTTTTTTTTTTAGCATTTGCTCACTTAAATGTCTTGTGTTTAGGGCTCATCTTGTGCTCTTCCTGAAAAGGACCACTTTATCACAGAGCCTTGGTTCCATTTACAGGATAATGGTATTTAGAAAACAAGATCTAGGTGCTTGGTGTGCTCAAACTATGGGCATCAGCTCAAACTATGGGCTAGCATGACCTCTCAGTAGGGCAGCAATGTCAATCAAGGGGAATTTGTCCCGTAGGGGATGTATGGCAATGGCTGGAGATACTTGGTTGTCACAATTAGACACTACTGTCATTTAGTGGGTAGAGGACAAAGATGTTGATAAACATCCTACAATGCACAGCACAGCACCCCCAACAACAAAGAACTATCTGCCTCAAAATGTCCATAGGTCCAAAGTTGAAAAACCCTTAACTAGAGATCATGTGTATACACGCACAGACACAAACATGTACTTACACACTTACGGGTCTAAGTTAAAATTCATGAATTCACACTAATGAACCCAATCGCAATCCAGCACCACAAGGTTCATTCTACGCTTATCCATTCCCACATCTATAACTGCCTTCTCTAACAATGAGAAACTTGGCAATTATTATGTACAATATATGTACTTATTTCCTCAATCCCAGAATATATATAAACTGGTTTCAGAACTGCTAACTCATAAACTATGAAAACCAAACCTACTAGAGTTTAATTTTTGTTTCTATATATTTTGTCTTGGGACTGAGGGTACACAGTAAAGATACTGTTAAGTTATTTCGATTAGTTTTATTTTTTTCCTCTCCCTTCAACATGATTATATTATTCATCTGCAATATACAACAGTCCTGTCCATTTGTTTGTTTGTATTTCATTTTGAGTTTCCCCCCTAAAATGCTGACAATTTTGTTTATTTATAAATACTAACATGGATCTAAAAGAATCATACAAAAATATATAATCAAAGACGTCTTACCCCTTCATCCCCATTTACCTTGCTCCCCTCCCCTAATCACTTCCAACACAGACACAGATCAAGGCCTGCCCATGAGGGTCTGCAGGTGAGCAGATGATAGTGCCTTAGAGCAACAAAAACAACAATGAAGTAGGGAAAAGAGGGAATGAAAGAAGGGGTATACATGAGTCCCTAGAGGGACTCATGCTGGATTTTGCAGGCCATGTGAAGGCAATGGGAAGGGGAGCATGATATTTTGACACAATAAGAAATATATATTTGGTCTTTGTCCCCAGTTCCTTTCAGACAAACCTGAGGTTATACTAATGAGATGACTCTTGGAGGATGGCGGCTAGCTGCCAGAGGAACCAACCAGGTGATTGGAAGGCTTCAACTTTAGCCCTACCCCCTACACCTCGGAAGTGGAGAGGGGCTGAGGAAGATTTAATCACAAAGGTCCATGATAGAATCAGTCATGCCTGCCTAATGAGGCCTCCATAAAAAACCTAAAGGGCAGGGTTCAGAGAACTTCTGGGGCAGTGGTCCATGGAGGTGTTGAGAGAGGGGCACACCTTGAGAGGGCATGGAAGCTCGGCACCCTTCTCCCACACCTTGCCCTGTGCTTCTCTTCCACTTAGCTGTTCATAATAAACCAGTAATAGAAAGCAAAGTGTTTCCCTGAGTTCTGTGAGCCATTATTGCGAACTGTCAAACCTAAGGAAGGGGACGTGGGAGCCAACAATTTATAGCCAGTGAGAAGTGGAAGCAGCAACCTGGGACTTGTGATTGGTATCTGAAGTGGGGGCAGTCATATGGGACTAAGCCCTCAATCTGTGGGCCTGACACTACTCCAGGTAGACAGCGTCAGAACTGAACTGACTTGAATTGTAGGATGCCTTGTGCATGTCTGCAGAGAACTGCTTGTGGGGGATTCAGGGGGACTCCACACAGTTGGTCTCAGAAGGGTTGAGAATCAAGAGAAAAAAGTGTTTTCCATTTATGATAATTAGTTCATCTTACTTAGATGAAGTGGACGGAGGCAGCCCCCTCAGAATGCCTTTGAGACCACTTTTCCACAAGATACTTCAGGAATTCTGCATCCATCACCAGAAGTACAAGCTTTTCTGGTTACCCCTAATCCTTGAAACCTCCGCTGCTACCCTCACCTCCCTGAAATACCTCCTCCCTCTTTTCCAAGCCATTCTACACTGTCTGCTGAGATTGCTCCTCCATGATTAGTCAGGTTGGTATTGTCATGCAACATTCCATCCACCTCCTCACCTCGGATACGACAATACATTAGATTGCTATTGATTTTCTTTGATGTGATAATAGTATTGTGGTTTTATGGGAACATGATCTTTCGATTAAGATGCATGGTGAAGTATTTAGGAGTGATGTGTCATGATGTTTGCAACTTTCTTTCAAATAGATAAAGAAAAAAAAACAGAGAGAAGAGAATGGAGGGAGGAAGAGGAAGAGGAAGAGGAAGTGTGAGAAAGGAGAAAGAAGGAAGAAAAGGGAGAAATGGGGAAACAAAACAAATGTTGAAAAGTTTAACCATTAATTAATCTAGGTGAGGAGTATACAGGCATGCACCACACTATTCATTCAACTTTTCTCTAGGTTTGAAAGTACCAAAAACAAAGTCTAGGGGAAATTGTATCAAGAAAAACCCTCTAAGATTTAAAAAAACCAAATCTGATGTGTATACATTCACACCTTTCTCTGTGCTCATCGAAACATAATTCAAAGTATTTTAGGAGAGAAAGGGGGTTTAAGTAATATGAGAATGTACTACAGATTATTCTGCACAATGCTTTTCTACTTTAACAATACATATAGGGACATGCCTCCACATCACAGCTACATAGTATTTTATAGTAAAAAATGCGCTGTAATTTATCTAATCATTCATGCATTTAGTGGACACTGTGGTTGGTCAGCATTTTGGCTGCTACAAACAATGCTGTTGTAGATGTCCTGGTGGACATCAACTCACAATTCAGCCTTTTAACTCTATAGGAAAAGATTACCAAAAGATTAACAGCTGGGTCGAAAGGTATGTACTTTTATTTTAACATCTAATGCCAGATTATTTTCCCAAAAGACCATAGCAAGTCACACTCTAAAGATGCCCATCCCCTTTATTTCACCTGCACGGTAAGTCACCAGCCTTTCAAAAAATGCTGTCACTCTGCAGGTCATCTGAAGGCAGCACAAAGTGAGATACTCTTAAAAGTCACCTGTGAGTCCTAAGTCAGTACTCATACTCCTTTCAAAGGACCAAAGGGGAGAGGAGAGAAAAGAAAGATATACTACCCGCCTCCTTAAACTCCCACTATATTTTTTCACCTCACTATTACGGCAACTACAAAGTGATATTACGCTTCTTTGTTCATGTGTTTTTCATACCAAGTACACTAAAAACTCCTTGAAATCAGGGATAGGAAATCACTCACTCACTCAACAAACATTTATTAATCACCTACGATGTGTCCGACAGGCTTAACATTAGGAATATGCATGCAAATGAGATAAAGGCCATCATTGGTGCCCCCATGCCATGTAACTAATATTCTTATAAGATAATCCAACATTTAAAGTTAATTACACAATTAATACTTTATTGCAGTGGTGCTAAATACTCTAGAGAATTACTGGAGCAGGGTGCAATGAAAGCACAGTACTGGAAATGGCTTAAAATGGGCTTTCAATATTATTTATGTATGGCTTAATAAATTTTGCATGACTGACAGTGTGATTTATGAAATATGATTATTAAAATATGTGGTTTTATAATTATGATGAGAGAGAAAAGATGGGACCTAAAGTTATTGAACAATATAAGCCAGTATAGTGCCAAACCCTTTACTTACCTAATCTCATTTAATCCTCACCACTAATTTATAAGGTGGAAACTACCATTCCATCGTTAAAACGTAGAATATGAGATTCAGCAAGACAAAGTAATTTCACAAAAATCACATAATTACTAAATGATGTCAGGACAGGATATGAACCCAGGTCTGTCTGGTTTCTTTCTCCTATAACATGAAAATTCAAATCCAGAATTTCAGACTAAGCCTTGAAAAACATCTATCTGCACAATGAAATACTTTTTTTTTAAACATGTGATTCATATAAAGTTAGGAGAATAATGGCAAGCCAACTTGGTATTTAAGTCACTTAAAAAATATAGTAACTGATAAGCCTATATATATAGTAACTAATTTAGTGGAAAACATGCTCATTTAAGTATAATACTTGAAAGTGTGCTCTGTAAATATGATAGGATATTCCTTTCAGAAGCAAGAGTAGAAGAATAGCTCCTAGTTGGGACCAATACTAACCTTTTGACAAACTGCCAAGATGCCATGCCACTATGTTGTCTTATATCAAAGTTTAACAGAGATGTGATTTGACAAAATATTCTTCCTCAGTCTCAAACTCATGAATTTAGTTTTCAAGCTTATTAGAGTAACACCTAAATTAAACAAATGTCTAATAATTCAACAACCACAAGAAAAAAAATCAAAGATAAAAAGGAGAAAACCCCCACAGAATATGCTTACAAATACTTTAAAGTCCTGCAGGAATAATCTTCCCAAGGAACTTATTTATGTATATGTATGTATAAACACACATAGATAGACAAACATCCAAACTAGACATGTGTCCCAAACATTCACTAAAGTGACCTTTGGAGTAATAATATTTCTGTAAGAAAATAGACCCTTCAAGGACTATATAACCAATGTATAGAGAAAATTGGTATGTTACTTAAAACATCAGAAACAGCAAAATTATAATGCCAGTCAATACTCCATAATTGAGGCTAAAAAAGGAAATAGAAAATAAACTAGAAAGAACATGAAGGGAATATTTCAAATTTTTAGATGCTCTGGATATTGATTTGCTGATTTTTTTAAAAATTATACCTAGGATCACTTAAAAACTTGTTATTCATATTTTCCTCTTTAGTGGACTGGGATGAGTCACTAGCACATGAGATTAGATAGAATCATCATCGCTTGTTAGTTAACAAAAGAGAAGAAAAGAGGGTGATGCTGAAAGGGAAGGAAGGGAAAAAAATTTCTCCTAATCTAACAAGGGAAAACTTGGATGAGAAAAGATGAAGAAAAGCGTGGATTACACAATTTAATTATTATTAGACAAAAATAAGCAGGGAAAGGTAGATGTGCAAAAACACTCACTAAATGACCCTGAGTGCTACTGTACAGTAATACATACTGTTCGCCACACAAAGGCATTTGGCCAAAGGGGCAAAGCAAGGGCTTGACAAGCTCCATGGCTAAATTGGGCTTCCTATCTCAGAGCAGGATGTGCCCTGAGAACAGAGCACTTTTTCTATTTCACACAAGGCTCCAGTCCATCTGCCGAGGACCTAAAAGTTGTGTCCACTCGAAGAGAGGCCTTTTGAAATTTGCATCAAAGCTCCATTTGGTCTTAAGAGGGCTGTGCAGTCACACTCCACCACTGTTCTACCTCTTCAGCCTCCAAATCTAAAACCTCCCAGCCCCACTGTTCCATCCCGCGAGCCATGAGGAAAGAACAAAACCGTGCAGTAGCCAGTCTTTCCTATGGAATGTTCTCACACCCATGCTGTTTATTCGTAATTCAAAGGGAACTTATATTTTACACTTTAAATTTGATATTAAAGTCCACTATTTTATGACAAATTATTTTGGGCTAAAGTAATCTTTCTATTACTAATGGAAAGTTGCTAATAAAATTTAGAATATGATTTACTCCTTAAAGGGGATAAGTATAACTTTGTTTTAATTATTTAATTCTCATGGCTGCTCCTAATTCAGTTTTCACTATACACTCTAAAGGCTTATAGAAACACATTTTGTTAGGCATTAGAATTATAGTTGCCCCCTACTGCTAAATTTAACTGGCTTAAAAAAATAAAAAATAAAAACATAAAAAAAATTTAAAAATAGAATTATATTTGTACATGAAGTAATAAAATTGCATTTCTTAGAAAATAGTCTATAATTTGCTCTAATCATAGAAACAAACAGCTTTTCCTTCCACCCCCAGTTAATGAAATGTAGGTTGTTATGCTTTATATCACCATACATTTTCGAGTTTTCTACTTCAAAAAAACAAACATACAAAACAAACCATCAACAATAATATAGCAAAATTACTATGAAATTACAATGGCCAATGTTTCTTTATTCTGAAGGCTCTCATTTCACATACAATATAGAGCTACAAAATACTAGATGCTCATCTGGGAAAGATCATAAATCACAAGTTTAACTAAATAACTTAAGATGTGTATGCAAAGGACTGCTAAGGAAAATGAAACACCTATACTTAGTACGTCAGTTTAATTAATTCAAGCTTTTCTTATTTCTATTTAAACACGTAATAAGCAAATGTTCCATGGAATTCTCTCATTAATAAATCTTGAGGTTGTTTCCTAGTACTGGATGACATATATAATACGGATCAGGACTGAAAATGTTTGCTTTTACCTCGAATAACATAGTTATCCAGTGCATCTTCCATTCTCTTCAGTGCTTCAGTTCTATCAGAGCCATATGTGATTAGCTAAAAGCAAGCAAACAAATATATATATATATATTTATGTCTATCTATATGTTAAGTGATTCATTCTAGTAAAAATTAAAATATTTTATAATAGATTTCCCAAAATATCTTTTGAAATTGCATGGTGGTTCAGTTTTTAACAAAAAATATGTCAATTAGATTTTTAAGTATATAAATATTAGAATCAAGCAATTTTAGGCTTTTCTTCTACATTTCATTATCATTGTAAAGAGCAATTTGACAAAAACAAATAATGTAACAAAAACAAAAATAGAAAAAATTTAAAAGGAAATGTATCAAAATGTAAGGCCAGGCACCGTAGCTCATATCTGTAATCCTAGCACTTTGGGAGGCCAAGACAGGAAGATTGCTTGAGCCCAGGAGTTCAAAACCAGCCTGGGCAATAGTGAGACCTCGTTTTACAAAAAGCAATTTTTTCAAATTAGCACGGTGTGGTGGTGCGTGCCTGTAGTCCCAGCTACTTGGAAGGCTGAGGCAGGAAGATAGTTTGAGGCCAGGAGTTTGACGTTGAGCTATGATGAGGCCATTGCATTCTAGCTCAGGGCAACAGAGTGAGACTTTTCTGTCTCAAAAAAAAAAAAAAAATGAATATTTGGGAGAGGATATGAACATCTAAGGTAGTGGTGGGATTCAATTTTTTTTAATTTTCCTATTTTTCTGTGTTTTCCAAGTTTGATACCCTAAATAGCTAACACTTTCATAACAAAACGAGTAAAATTTTAAATATAAAAGTAGTAAAAAAAAAAAAAAAAAAAAAGACTATCCTAGCAATCATTCACAGTTTTATACATAATATAGCCTAGAAACAAAGGGTACTTGTATTAGAAAAACAGAAAGGTCTTACTATTCTATATGATTTAGTGCCTATTTATATGTATCTCATATAACTTAGAAATAAAATAACACTAACTATTCATTAAAACTTTTTCCGGTGATTACATTAGTCAATTTGTAGATTGGGATTATTTTAGTATGTTTTATTAGCTCTTCAATACCAAGCCAGTTTGAAAATTAATTTGTGGGCCACTTTTATTAACAGAAATATATTAATCTAAAAATGGAATCATATCTATTTAAAAATCAATCTATAATGTTTTTATGTATTTTAATTTTTAAATTAAATCATGTTTCCCTAATAAACAAAAGACCCAGAGTTCATTTGAACAATATTAGAGCAAAAACTTCAGTGAAAAAGAAAGATAAAAAATGGTTTACTGCAACTACATGAAAAAATATAGTTGGGGAAAAACCACCATCTTGAGAAATAGGGTTTAATAAAGAAATCATTCCTCAAAACATATCTAACATTTCAGAGAACACAGGATTTCCTAAATAAAATCTATAGTTTTAACTACTACAGTATTTTACATTTTATAAGGTCTTAAGACTTTAAAGATTTTGAAGATCTAAAAATTTAAGTAGAATTGTTAATTTATTTTCGAAGTCAAACTTCGAAAAGACAGGTGGGCAAAACACATCTCTTACTCTTACATAAAAGTTATGTCAAATCTACTTAATTAGTAATTCGTAAAAATGAAGAGAAAAGGTCAAAAGTACTCTAACAAACACTGCCTATCAGCCCAACTTCTTGATATTACCTGTCATTCATACTTTCATCTCAGGCAATTTTCAGAAATGGCCAAAAAGGCAACTTAATTCCTTCTCACTGCAATGAGTTGGGTTGACACCATTGGTTAAATGTTTATCATTATTATCATTGTGTGTGTGCGTGGTGGTATGATTTGATTGGGGAGGAGGGAATATTACAAACTACCATGATGCTGGATTTTCTCTTTCTTAAGAAAAAAATGTGCTCTGCTTTAACATTTATATCAGTGCATAATTAATTGTTTAATTACAGTACATGATGACTTAGATTAAGGCCCAATTTCAGACTTTTTAAATATGTACATTGCTTTTTCAGAAGAAATCTGAAAGAATCCATTAAGAAATGAAACTAACTTTTGAAATCATAGGATCATAATAAATGCTAATATCACTTCCTGGTTGGATGCCACTGTCAACCCGGACCTAGGAGAAAGAAAGAAAAAAATGAAAGTAACTCATATTGTGCAGATATATTTTTTAACCACAGATTTAATTTCCATGGAGAAAATGGATAGAGAATTTCAATCTCAAATAACATTTCAGCTTCTGGAAAACAAAAAAACAACCTAAAAAATACATAAAGACCAAATGATCTTGATCTATTACTATGCAATACAACGTATTTTTTGTTCTGCCACTAAATGAAGAAACTAAGAAACAGCAAAAACCAAAACAAACCAAAACCAACTTTCTGCATCACTACGCCAGGATGCCCAGGATGCCTTTGTGGCTCTCTGGCTCTCTGTGGCTCTCTGCAGCAAAGCATGGATGAGGCCCCTGCTAACCGCACTCCCCACCTGCACTCTTCTGAGAGCGCAAGTGAATCCCTGGTCAAGCCTGCTCCTCTCTCCATAGGAACTCAAGCCTAGGCCTTTCATGTCTGCAACACTTTCCTTTTTTGCCTCATTCTCTCAACTGTAAAACACTATTTTCTGTTACTGTTAGTCCCCTGAGGCTTTAATGTTTATACAGCTTTTCCCACCGCTTTGCTTTATAAGGACACAGCCCCAATTAGAGTTCTGATTTTGCGATTTTCATGGGGGGAAAAAATAGCACGAGTTCAAAATATTCTTTTGAAGAGCCTGATTGCTGTTAACCAGCCAAAAAGTTAGTTAGTACATCGCTGATTCTTGTTTTCATCTCCCAGTTTGATACCAGCAGTAAGGCACAGAGGTTAGCCATGTAAAACTTTTCAAATGAGCAGTTGCTGAGGACAGAATATTTATTAAATTATCATGAAGTTTTGGAATCTGAAGTATTTAAAAGCTAATCAAAATACTTAAGACTGCCAGGCATATCCTAGGGGTCTTGAGGATAGAGGAATTGAATCGAAACAGAGAGAACAGCAGGACTTTGATGACCCACATTGTAAAGAGGTGGGAAGAAAAGAGGGGAAGCTCACGTAGCTCTCCACCTGTGGGAAGAAGCCTCCCTAATAAATAGCAGCTCATCTGTCTGCAGCAAGGCAGAAAAAGGTCAACACAGAGGCTGTTAGGCCTTTAATATTTTAATTTGGGCAATTATCAAGGGACCACATGTAGAACCTCTTGTCTAGGATATCCACATGAGGGTATGATGATGGCTTTATTATATGGTGACATGAGAAGATGGGCCATAGTTTCATTCTCTTAAAAAAAAATTACACTACTATTATTCTCTTTGTAAGGTTGTAAAAGGTAACATTATTAACATACCTGGAGGGCTTTTATTTCTGTATTTGTAAGCACAAAAAAATGGATATTTATACACAAAAATCTTAATTTTAAATGAAAGTCATTCAGCACACTTACAAATTATCTTGGCTTTATGTTGATTTAAAACATATTTCAGGACATAAACTTAAGTTCTATGGAATGCACAGTGTTGATAAAAATTAGAAAAAAATTAATAGAGAAGCTTTAAAAGCAATAAAACCACAATATACCTTTTCCCCACATTTAAACAGCCCCAAAACAGTAATTGGCAATCAGGTTACATAACCCATGAGCTTTCATTTTCTTAATTTTAGTACCACATAGTTAAAGAGCGAATTTTACCACCATGTCATCTTTAAAACCATAGCATGCTTGCTAAAGCTATGTTTAAAACTAAGATAGGTACAAGTTCTAAAACTTTTGACTTTAAAAATATCCTATCATTTGCTAAACTGCTACAAAGCTAGTGAGGAACTTTGATGTTCAACATATTCATAAAATAACATAGACAGTAAGAATATTACCTTCTCCTATAGTTCTTAACTTAAAATTTCAGTTACCTTGAATAATACCATCCTAAAAGTCAAGTTACCTAGGGCTTCTAAATATGTCTTTGTTATTTACTAAAATTATGGTGACAGAAGGTATGTCATTTTAATTTAAAAACATAGGGTAAAATCAAGATATATATATAATCAACATATCTCTTTGTATAAGCAAATCAACATCTCCAAGTTAAAATTGTCACAGAGCATGTGACAGTTTAAAACTCTGATTATTTACTGTTTACATAGTTTTTTCCAAAAAATAATCAGCCATATTGTAATATTTAACAACGAATTAAAAGTCAAATCAAGTCTCCATTCCTCCATGGAAACAAAGGCTAAACACATTTGTATTAAAGGCTTAAGAATAAAGTCAAATGGAGGTGAAACCAAATGTCTGAGAACAAAATTGTGGCCTGAAAACAAATTTACAAACTACGGTGATCGAAGATCAAAAAGAAAAGCTTCATCTTTGCCATATAAATAAATTTCAGGCATAATGAAGCATATGAAAAGTACAAACCACAAGTTAACTCTTAAGTATGTATTCTTGTGATCAAAAAGGGTAAGAGCTAAAAATGGTTTCCTAAGGTAAACTGACTGAGTTTTAATAAGGCAAGAAGGAAAAACAAACAATAAAAACCACAACAAAAACACCCAAGCACCTCTGTATGAGATTCTCAAACCACTGCTCAGAAAACTCTAGCACAATTAAAATTTGCTTCTTCAGTACCACAGCGGACCCTGTGAAACTATCAGGCATCTCCCACCCTTCATTCTCAATTCACCTCTCCCCCGAAGCACAACTCCCAGCCCGCCATGTCTACCTGACAAGTGACAGCCCAATCTGATTAAATGCTTCCAAGGGAGGGGACTTGTGGGCCTCCATGACAGGCCAAAAGTGATCACCATGGAGATACATAATTACAGCTGTCAACGCATCTACTGTCCTGCTGACATCAATTTGATCGCTCCCAGCAATAATGATAGACAAAGCTTAGTGTGCACTCTCCTGCACCCAATCACTTTATCTATTCCTTGGTCCATTTAGCTGACATGCAACATTCACACAAGCAAATAACAGCAGTAAGCAGAACATTTAAGGCATTTTAATTGTTTTTTCTTTCTATGGATGGCTCACAACTGCAAATGTTATTACATAAAACTCCTGCTGCAGCATTAATTGAAGAAAGATTTGGTGGGACAAAGACTGTAGGGGGTATAGTTTGTCCATTATCACTTGTACTTTCAACAGGTCTCACGTTTGAAAATTGCAAATTGCAAAAACTTGCGAGGGCAAAATGTTTGACATCCTGTTAGCTATTACAACATGGTGAAAACTTCTAACAACTAGAGTAATCATTATGAATTCTTATTTAATACTTTTTTCTTTGATTAAAAAAGTGTTTAGATATGTCCCTATGATACTTGTTTTCTCATCTGCTATTTAATGTCACATAATGCCTGTTAAATCTTTACAATTTTTTTTCTGCCTTCAGGCTTTGAACACAGCATGGAGTCTCCAAGCCTAGAAAGGGTCAAGTCCCTTTAGAAAGCACATGGGCAAAAACAATTTAAAAAGTGAAATAAATCATATATCTAATAACATCTTCAAATTTAGAATTCTTCCTGTAATCTTTCACCATCTTCATGCCAGTAATCAAACTGAATAATCATATTCACAGATGGTACAGCCTTGTCATCCACTAGCTAACATAATGTCATATAGATATGCACTTATTACCTTGATTAAGAGAAAGGGTATGTCCTTGTTCTTTTTATACAACAAAAACTATTTAACAAACAGCTATTAAATACAGAACTATGCAATGAAGTGGACAGTGATCACTTTTAACTGACATAAATAATATATACTTCTTAAAGTCTGAGACACTTAACAGAATGAGGTACACTTTGTTTTCCTTAGTCCTTTTCAATTAACAAGCTGATTTTGTGCTTGAATCTCTTGACATATGACCATATAGGGGAGCTGGATTAGATTTATTGAAAAGATTAAATCGTAACACAAAAAAGTCATTTCCCATTCTTAAGATTCATGATCTTTATGATTATAATTTTTAAAAGAATTGGGAACATTCTAAACTATCATTAATATCATCAGGTATCTCCAGACTTCTCCTGTCAAGTGAATTCTGACATTCCTGAATACTATAAAATACCAAAAAAAAAAAAATTGTTTTAAACACAAAACTGTGATTCCCCACGAATTTCACTTGTCCTGCAATTTACACCCTTTGGTGTTGACATGCTTTAACATAAAAGTATAACATAAATCAAGATTTTAACCCCTCAGTTGGTATTACAGCTTAATGACTTACACCAGGTAGATGTAATGGTTCTTGGTACTGAGATAATCTCCCAATAGACGGTAAACCAAAAGACTTGTAGGGGTCCTGAAAGTTCAAAGGAAAGGAAGTACAGTCTTTGAAATATAAATCAGCACAAGTAAGGTTAAATACTTATACAATGAATAAGCATTTATAGGTTTATTTTCAACATACGATATTTACCAAATCACAGATTTCAGAATATTATTGTCTTATACTCTAGGCAACTTAGAAGCGTACTTAAAAATGAAACAGAATTGTAAGCAGAATTTAGCCTGACCTTGATCATACTCTATTGAAATTGGTAAAATTCCAACTTTTTATAAAGCTTCTTAGAATGCCTTGGGCAAAAATAAAATAACCTAGACCCTACATCAAAACATACTCAAGTTCAGAACAACAAATGTGGTGCACTAAAGATATTTGTTTTTCTTACTTCTCAAAACAGCTCACATATGGTAAAACTTGAGAATTTGTGTTCTTCAAATAAAGACCTGAAAAGAAACTTTGCACGTGCTAGTAGATATGCCCTTCACTTGTAAATATCTTAGATGATCAGAATAGATGAGTTCAGTGTCCTAGTAAGAAAGGAATACCACTTAAAATATAAAAAATAAGAGCAATATAATCATGCCAAAATATGTATTTAAGCTCCTTAAAAAAGATTTAGAACAACTTTCAGGATCTATAAACATAGATACTGATTTTTTTATTTTGACAGACATCTTTGATGTCTAAAAGTAAAAGACGGCACAAATGTTACCTTGCATTTTTGCTTTAATCATTTGAAAAAGGGATTTTCAGATGTTGACTGCTCTATTATCTGATTTTTATAGTTATAAAATAATATAAAATTATTGGCCTGAGAGCTTATGAGTAAATCCCATAATAAAGATTATGAATTGAGTACATGTTTTACCAAAAGCTTTATAATTTAAATTTTGTTACTTTCATATAATCATAAAGGACAAAATTATTTTTTTAACTGTTGGAAAAAAGTTTAAATGTCAAATCAACAGCTAACACATACCCAAGGCAGGTGCTTAAAAAAAAACCCACAGAAATATTAATAAATGCTATTTCTTGCTAATGTGGTTTGAAAACAAACAAACAAAAACCATGGTCCATTCAAGCTCAAGAATATTTAATGCTTTGTTGCCCTTAACAGATTAGAATTAAACCCAATTCTTTAAAGTTTTGAATTATGTCAAAATTATCTAATTTTTTTCTGGTTTAATTATGGATTACATAATTAAATACTTGACATAGGTTATAAAACCCTACTTTACCTTGTTGTTTAGCTAAACCAGGTCTCATGACTCTGGACATAACAACCATCCTTCCTCCCACCATCATTCATTTTACCTCCGCATAAACCCGACATTCAACTGCCCAGCCGTTGATGGGAATATCAGCTTGTTTGTGCCTGAGAGGGTAACCCTTAGCAACACGGATCATTTCTTGGACTAGGTCCAGGCCAGTAATGCATTCTGTGACAGGATGCTCAACCTGCAAGGCCAAGATCTGCCAGTCAATAGGTGTAGAAAAAGGTAACGCAAATAAACAAGAAAAATTTCAAAAGTTTTTGGGTAGAATGAAATTAATTTTATTTAATATTTAATCATACTTGACTGAAAATCTAGCTAGGAGAATAAAATGAAAAAATAAACACAAAACAGTACACAAATTATGATACAAAAAACTAGTGCCTAAAAAGTATTTTTAAACTGTTTTCCTTTTCCCAGTTTTGATTTATGTGGTTCAATAATGTCTAACAATCTCAATTCTGAAACTAATTCTTAACCAAAAACCACATTTACTTCTCTGCAATCCTCAACGTAGCTGATAATTAACCTATTCTGCTACACTTAACATGGCATCTAGAGGGGCAGCTTATGATTTTCCAAAGCGCTGGTCTACCCTGTCTCACCCACTTGCATGCTTTCACTAACCTGTCCTGACAAGCAGCCAGATTAGCGTAATCTTGCATCAATGCAGTGTAGCAGAAAGGAGCAGATGGATCCTTCAGGTTGCTTTCCCTCCAGACTGACTTGGGGAGTGCTTAGCATGCACAATAGCAAAACTGAGCTAGTGAAATCACTCTGCTCTCTCAGCAAACTGCTGATAACTACTTTGTCTGATGCTATCATGGGAATACCTGGCTTTCCACACTAACACAAGGGATACATGTGTACAAAAACATGCACTGACATATAAGTACATGAACAGGGATACATGTCATTATAAATTTGATAGATCATTTACAAATTCCTAAACTTGAGTTAAAATAAAATCACTCACAGCACTGGAAAAGAGCAGATAATCTGTCTTTCATCTAAAATCTTGAATAAGTTTTAAAAAAACAAAACTGTGGCCACATCTGCTGCTTTGATAATTTTTTTTCTTTGTAAAAATTAGGTATGTTCTAAATGTACTTCACAATAGTTTCTTTATCATGACATGTCATATTTCATACACTCTGACACAGGAAAAGGTCAGTGAACAAATGAATTATCCTCCCATCTTCAACTACACTAATTGAAGGACAGGACTTAGTCATTATAATAATCTTGAAGCTTATCATAAGCAGACAATGCCATGGTCTTAAAAAAAAAAGCTTTGTAAAAATAAACAGATGGTATCCATAATTAGCTCTGTGTGTGTTATGAGTTTGTTTACAGTTTCGACAACATTTTAAGACATTTTGACATAATTTTAATGACAAATCATCATTAAAATAAGCATCTACCCTTTGTAAAATACATGTGACACTAAATAAAGATCTTATTAGATAGTTAAATATATATATTTGAAAATAAATTATGGTTTTGCAAGAAACAAAACTCTATATGATAAATATATTAATAATAAAGCTATAAAGCCCCTCTAATATTGCTAGAAACCAATTTCATATGAGAAAGCCAACTATTCAAGAGGTGAATCTATTATGCACCAGGTGCTTTACTATATATTAATACCAATACACCCATTAGGTGAGAAAACAATTTTAAAAGTTAACAATTCTATTTCCTCTTTCCATAACCAGTGCCCAAATAAGTACATATTATATACAAGGCAAACAAATATATATTGAATGAATGCGTGAATGAATGAACAGCACATCCAGAGTCACACCTATATTAAATGGTAGAGAAGGGGTTGGAATTTATGTCCCTACAGAGATGACGTTATCTTCCTGTCCTTCCTCATGGAAAAACGTACATGAAAGCATGTAGTAAATAGAAATGTCTATACAATTATGCACAGTTGTCTTTTCTAAAACATATTACCATGAAGGTTTAAAGAACCAAATTTATTATGAGGCTCTGTTTCACCTTTGAAGATATCTCTATAACTGGGTAGAAAAATATGTACATTAGACCCACTTGGAATGGGATCCAAAAACGAACCCACTTTGTTTCAAACTTAGAGTTATATATAACAGGAACAAACCACTTTACAATCTAAATTAGTGAGCTACAAGTAATTAAAAATAAAAGTAACTAAGTGAATAACTAAAATAACCAGCTGTTAAAGGTAAAATAATTACTAATAGAATTTTTTAAAAATATCCACTATTGACAAGTATTGTCAAAGTGCACAAAATAGTCTAACTGTTTGAATTTATCAGGCAAGAGACATATATCTTCTTTAAAGTAAAACTTACAATTTTAAACATTTTTAAAAAAAATCTTTCTAAATACACAGAATTCCAAAGCTATTCCACAGGACACGTGAAACATTTCCTTTATGTCCTGTAGTATTATTATTATTATTATTAGGAATCTTATAAGCATAACATTGTCTAAATAATCACATATCTCTCCCACTCCCAAGAACATTGCAATGGTTTCCCCCAACAAGTTAACTCAATACTTAAGAGGTCAGAACAGAAATATACAAAGGAACAAAATGACTCCCAGGCCAAAATACCCTTCAAGGGGAAGGGAGGGAGCTGAAGATGGGCCAAAAAGTTATAAAAAGAAAATAAGAATGAAAAATTGTTGTCTGGTAAACGAACAAGTTCACCTTGTTCCACTTAGAAGAAAAATGTAAATAACTATTACTGATGCTAATAAACATCTGTTCTGAGCACTATTGCGGGGGGCGGGGTTGTGTCACTTCTATTTGGGAAACACTGGGTTAATTTAAATTAAACAAGTTTTTTTTAAAGAAAGACTCCTCAAAGTCATTAATACATCCATATGCCTTGTTACTGCCCAAGAGGAGGATCTTGTACAGTGCTTATTCCTCCTTTTGCAGAGAGTATCTTTAAGAGTTGAAAAGTCCATAGAACACATTTTTTGAAACAATGCCTTAAACATTCCAAATACAAAATGGAATTCCCTTATTGTAACTCCATCCTCACTAGGCAAATTTTTGAGAACCTGGCTTTATATGCTTTTCCTAGCCAACAGAAATGTGCTTGTTTCAAGAAACACATGAATCGGGGATCCACCCACCAGACAGAATTATTTTGTATTGTAGATGAATACATTAGCATTCAAATATATAAATCTTGTGATTTAGTCAGCAAGAGTAAGCCTTAACAACAACAAAAAAAAAAACTCACACACACAAAACAGGAGTAAGCCCAACCAAGTTATAATTTCTGAATCTTCAAACACAAATTTCTGATTGGGATATATTCGTCAAGGTAGTGCCACACTGTAGGGTCTATTAGTAGTTGATAGATCCATTTCTATCGGCAATAATACCCTTAGCTCACCATAAATCTTTTGTTCAAACAGGTACAGAAAACTACAATCATGAAATGCCATATTATGGGACATAATCATGCTTGGGGACTAGAATGAGTATGTAAATATGCCTACATTAGATGGTCACAAATGGCTAGCTTTTTACAAATCTATTTGCTGCTTTAATTTAGTTTTATCTTCTTAGTCACCACCAAGCTGTCATTATTATCATTTTGTCTAGACCTCTCACCACTCCCTCTTACTAATCTGTTGCTTCAAATTTATCTCCCAAAAAATAACTAAGCATGTCAAATGCAACTGTGAGGTAAATTAGGTTTTGCTTCATCTCTGAGTGCTTAACTTATCAAATTTCAATAGTAATAAACTTAGAACTAAATCTTTCTGGCACTACGTAGTCATTATGTATCTTCATGATTCTAAAAATTATAATCATAAATTCTGACACTGCCATTGTCATCTTTAGCCTATTCCTCATTGAGTACAAACTAGGAAGTATGCTAAAACTAGTGAGTGAACATAGGATGGGATGTTTACAGTCTCAAAGTTATCTCCCTGTAAGATACTTTATTAATGAAAAGTAATCTACAGTGGAGAAACACCAGAGACACCACCTTAACCAAGCCAACGTCACCAATAATGGGAAAAATAGACATTTTTTTCCTCCTGTGTGGTGCTCAGAGAAGGACTACATCATTTCTGTAATATTCCTGCCCAAAATACAAAAACTGAATCTAGTCATGAGAAAACAGACAAGCCTAAAACAAGAGACATTCTATAAAATAAATGACCTGTGCTCCTTAAGAATGTCAAGATCATAACTGACAAAAAAAAAAAAAAAAATGGCCAAGGAATTGTTCCAGGTTGAAAAAAAATAAAGGGATGTAACAACTAAATGCAATGTAAGACTCTGAACAAGAATTTTTTTTCTTTCACTACAAAAGGCATTATTAGTGAGATAATTTCCAAGGATAAAAATTTGCATATAGTCTGTAGATTTGATGATAGTAATATTTTAATGTTAAAGTCCTGATTTTGATAATGGTACTGTGATTATGTAAAAGAATTTCCTTGTTTTTAGGAAATACACAAATATTTAGGGGTAAAGGTGCACTAGCCGTGCAAATTACTCTGAAACATTTCAGGTAAAGTAAATATAGACACAGATAGAAATACAAAGCAAATGTGGTAAATGTTAGTGAAGGGTGTTCAGACATTCCTTGTAATATTTTTGCAACTTTTCTGTAAGTCTGAAATCATTTCAAAATAAAAGTTAATAAAAATAAAAGCAATATCACTAGAAAGACTTGTTTTTCATATTATAAAACATTATTAAAGATATCTGACTTGATCAACATTCTTTTCTCTTCAGTCAGAATCCTCCCACTGTGTTAAATAAAAATAGTTATCCGACAGCGGATAATTTGTTCAATATGTTTTCTCTGACCTAAACTTTTAAATATTTCAATGTGATATTTATCTAATAATTCCTAAAACTTTAAGAATAGGTAACTAAATAATAGGCAAGTCTTCCCCAAGGGCAGGAAGATTCAGGCAAATTTTAATTATATACCTGAGTTAACTTTGAATGAAAATTAACACTCAGAGAAGTCTAAAAGAGGAAAATATCACAAAGTGTAAAAAGAAGCAGGATGCAATGTGTGTTAACTTGGCCACTGTGAACAAGCAGGCTGATGAGAAGTATTGAAAATTCTTTGAATGGAGAGATGTTTGGGGCTGTAATTGTTTGGCAGCTAGTGAGTGGTGTCAAAGCAGGAGCTTCCCTCAAAAGTACAAGATCCACCATTCATAATAACTAACATCAGCATGGCACTTTCAAATTCACAAAATCTCTCCTCATGCACAAACTTGTTCAATACTCCAATGTCATTAAAGAGAAGGCACATGAGATACTCACAAGATGTACATGGTGAGAGAAGAGTAAGAATTTTTCATATCCAAATAATGTTACTTTAAATTAACATAATTTTAAGTAACATCTTCATGAAATACATCAAGTCTAAACTGTCTCAACTGGTTTGTGAAAGCTATCTTCTGTAAGCAGAATTTGTTGGACTCAACTCAGCAAAGCAGTTTAGGTGTGATACCTGTTGAAATATGAGGAAATTGTCCTGTTATATAAAATTCCGTTTCATAATGGTGTTTGGCATAATAGGCCTCTTTTTAGTTTGTTGTTATCCCAGCCTGAAAGGATAGCTGATGCCATTATTTTTGGTTCTGCTTTTTCCATTCAGAGAGATGCTTTGTCGAGAACAGAATCTAGCATGTACCTATTAAAATTCTGAAGCTCTCCCTCCTGAGAATATAGGATTTCAAAATAGATTTTGATCCATAGGACTCAAAGATAAAAAGCTTGTTGGGAAATAGGCCCCAACACACCATTCCTGTAAACTCACCTTGAAAATAATGGCTGTATTCAAGAGTGGTCATGAAAATGGAACAGGTTCTATTATAGAGCTCCCCTGTTAGCCCCAACAAGAATAACCAGATGAAGAAAGGATAAGGGAACTCTCACAGGCTGAATTTTGTCCTCCCCAAAATTCATATGTTGAAGTCCTAACCCCCAGTACATCAGAAAATGACTCTATTTGGAGACAAGGTCTTTAGATCATTCAGAGCAGGCTCTAAACAGATATGACTAACGTCCTTACAGAAAAAGATTAGGACATGGATAGCCCACAGGACAGAGGAAAGACTATGTGAAGGCACAGAGAGAAGATGGCCATCTGCAAGCCAACGACAGAGGCCTAACAAAAGATACCAACCCCATTGACACCTTGATTTTGGACCCAGCCTCCAGAACTGTGAGAAAATAATTTTTTGTTGATTAAGCCACCCAGTCTGTGGTACTTGGTTATGGCAACCCTAGGACACTAATACAAGATCAATTTAAAAATTAAAATGTAGATAAAAGAGTCCAAAACTCAGACAGCAAAACAGTTTATAACATGCTTTAAAACAAAACTCTGATTATAAGTGCCTGACAAGCTTACCTGTATACCAAAAACTTCTTTCCCTCAGCTTTCTAATAAGATTCAGGAAACAATAAGGGAAGGCATGACATGCCCTGCTTGCTGTCCTTGTTTTGCCAGGAGACAGACTGACTCCCAGTTCTGGCTTACTCCGGCCAGCCTGAGAACCCTACCCTCCGTAACTTTAAATCAAAAAGGTCTTTTGCCCAAATCCAAAAAGTCCCTTTGGACAAGAATGAAATTTTACAAATTAATTACAAATCCATTTCCCACTAATTTCTCTTCATTGTTTTGATCAAATACTCCAACTCCATAAAACATCACAATCTTTTAGTCTGAAAAGTCCAGGAATATTTTTTAAATCAAAAACTGCTCTGATAGGTTAAGTGTCTGATAGGTTAAATGTGGTATGTATACACAATGGAATATTATTCAACCAAAAAAATGAAATCCTGTCATTTGCAACAACATAGATGAAACTGGAAGACATTATGTTAAGTAAAATAAACCAGGCAAAGAAAGACAAATACTGCATATTCTCACTCATATGTGGGAGCTAAAATAATAATTGAACTCATGAAGATAGAGAGTAGAATGATGGTTTCCACAGGCTGGGAAAGATAGTTGTGGGGTAGGGGGCGTTAAAAAGGGGATGCTTAATGAGTACAAAAATACATTTAGAAGGAATAAGATCTAGTGTTTGGTGGCACAATAGGGAAACTTCAGCTTACAATGATTTATTATATATTACAAAATAACTGAAAGAGTGGAATTAGAATGTGACTAACACAAAGAAATGATAAATGTTTGGGGTGATTATCCTGATTTGATCATTACACACTGTATGCCTGTATTAAAATATCACATGAACCCCATAAATATGTATAACTATTATGTATCCATAATAATTAAAAATAAAACATTTAAAAAATAAAAAAATAAAACTGCACTGAAATTAGAATATTGTATTTGTTCAATTACAGTCAATTGTTACAGACCAGATGTTGGGTTGCAAAAATTTTTAAGTTTATTTATTTATTTATTTATTTATTTTTACAAGATGGTGTCTCGCTCTGTCATCTAGGCTGGAGGGCAGTGGTACAATCACAGCTGACTGCAGCCTCAAGCGATACTCCTCCCTCAGCCTCCCAAGTAGCTGGGACTACAGGTGCGTGCCACTTCACCTGGCTTGTTCTTAATTATTAAATTAACGAAAGAGCAAAGGACAAAACTCAAGTTGCTACGACTTTCTAAAATACTTCTGAAATATAAAGGTTCCATATGATGCAGAATTGTCTCTGATGAGATTAAAGAGTGGCTGGCCTTCATAACAACAATTCTACTGTCCTTTTCTTTCCACAGCAAAAGTAGATTCTTCCTTCACAATATAAGCAACTAACTAAGATCTAACAAAACTGGAACAATTCATCTTTCTGTTCTCAAAGACATGGATAGCCAACTGACCATGGCTGGGCATTTAATTATTTACTTTTCAAGATTTTGAGAATTTTCTAAACTCCTGTAGTCTTTGAAGACCATATAGAAGCTGCTTTTCCAAAAACCTAAAATCTAAAAATAACCTAGAATTTGGAAATTAGTAATTACACACAGACACACAGGCTAGAATTTGGAAAGGTGTAGTCAGGGTCCTAAAATTAATCTTAGCACAAAAGTCTAAGCAGAAATAGCTTATCAATGTAGCAAACACTTTTATCTATCAGTTTCATTCTTAGAAAATTTCCAAATCCATGCTCTTCCCAGACTCTTATATAAACATCCTTAGAGGAGAAAGTTATTACTTAACTTGTAAGTAATGCCATCTTTGACTACTGACAGGCTTTATTAGTAATAACAATAGTAATAGTAAAAATGTTAACCAAGTTTAACAAACATAACATGCAAAAATATTCTTACAGTTAGAGGAAGAAATGAGTGCTTCGTATAAACCAGGTACTATTTTGAGCATTTTAAATATATTAACTTATTTAATGCTCACAATCCTATAAGGCAAGTGCTGTAATTACTGTCATTTTACAAACGAGAAAACTGAAGTTAAGAAACTTGCTTAAGGTCATACAACTAGGAAGGAATGGAACCAGGATTTACTTGCACTAAGTGAAAATAGTGGATGTTTGCAATTAACAAAAACAATGATTAAATAAGTTCCCTATCAGTCACCTATAGTTGTTCTAAACCATTTTAGGGTTCAGAACCTGAATTTCTCCCTAGAAAACCACGCATCCAATTTCAGCGCATCCGCAAACTCCCCTAAAGATCACTAGAGAGATCCAGATAGCCCAGGTTAGCTATTCCTGCTCTGGTACGCTATCAAAACCAGCCTCGCTCATGACCGCTCCACTCCAAACTCTATGCTCTTTATCTCCCCAAAGCTGCTGAGCAGCTGAGGACACAGGAAACACCAAGATCTGAGGGAAGATGAGGGGAAGAACTAAGAATGGACTCCTCTCCCTTACTGACTCTGAGCCTGGAAACTAGCATCAGAGAACTCTAGGGAAGAATACAAAAGGAACAGAATGTGAAAGGAGACAGCTGGGCTTGCAAAGATCTAGGGACCTTGAGGAGAAAGTCAATGAAGTCTCCAGAAGGGTCCACGGTCTCTTTGCCAAGGAATCTAAGTAGTCAGTAAAATTTAGCTGAATTCTGTCCTTGATAAGATGAAAAAGCTAGGAGACATGCTCTTCCAGGCCTCCGGAGTAGATACAGTTGTATCTTCACAACCACTTGAAGGACTACTACTACCACTTAGAATATTACAACAAGCAGAACTCAGTACTGATAACCCAAAATCAATCACAGGACAACCATGGTAGGGAGTTTACCAGCCAGCGAAAGAACAAGCATTCAGAACAATGATTATATAGGCCAAGTGAAACAGAGCCGCTGAAGCGCAGGGCAGAAAAATCAATTTTATCCAAAAGGGGGGGGGGGGGCACTTAAAAAACTTAAGAGTAGCAATGAACATGCATGCATGCAAGCACAAACATACACACCCCCACAGTTGTCCCTCAGTATCCCCAGAAGATTGGTTCCAGGACCCCCAAGGATGCTCAAGTTCCTGATATAAAATGACATAGTATTTACATACAACCTATGCACATACTTTAATCACCTCTAGATTACTTATACTTCTTAATACAATGTACATGCTATGTAAATAGTTGTTTTTTAATTTGTATTATTTTTTAGTATTGAATTTTTTTTTTTAAGAGATAGGGGTCCTGCTATGTTGCCCTGGCTGGACTTGAACTCCTGGGTTGAAGTGATCCTCCCAACTCAACCTTCTGAGTAGTTGGGACTACAGGCACATGTCATCATGCCCAGGTGAATTTTCATTTTTTATTGTTTTCTAAATATTTTCAATCTGTAGTTGATTGAATCTGCAGATGTAGAACCCCCAGATACAGAGGGCTGGCTGAACATATGATTAGACTTTCTGAGATAAAATAATGTGATTTCTCAATTACACAATTCAGTCAATTACCTAAAAGAGAGGATGATCACTGTTGCAACCCAAATTAGTAACCTGGAAGATCAACATAAATAATATCAAGAAATAGGACATAAGTATAAAATGAGAGCTATCATGAAAGAAATGTATCCCGTATGTCTAACCTGAAAAAAACAGGAGTTCTAGAAGGAGAAAACTAATTGATGAGGGAAGGAAATAGTTAAATAACAGAAGAAACTTCCTCTGAAACGAAGAAATACTTAACTCTGCACACTGAAAGAGGACATGGAGTAAAAGGCGGGGTTAATGGATACAAACACATACCTAGGCATATGCTGGTTGGGAAAAAAAAATCCCCAAATTCCAATGATTAAAAGAAAATTGGGCCAGCTTTCAGACAGCAAGAATACATTACCTACAATGGAGAAGAAATCAGAATGACATTAGACTAAACAGTAGAAGCTAGAACACAGTAGAAATTCATAAACTCCTGAAAGACAAGAACTGAAATCCAAGAATCCTATACTCAATCAAAATATCATTCCCTTTTCAGGGCTAAAGAAACACATTTGAGAATGTGGCATTTCAGATCATATATTCCACATATTCCAGTTGAGGAAATTTCATGAAATAATGCTCTGAACAAACAAATGAACTAGAGCAGAAATCTCAAAGAAGAAGAAGAATGAAGAAAATACAGCAAATAATGAGAGAGGTGCCTGGGTTATACATAGGAGCTAAAAAAAAAAAAAAAGGACTTCGGAAAGAGAAAAGGTAACTACAAGAGAAAGTAAAAAACAGCTTAGAAGTACTAAAATATCTTAGTAAATTTTTAATGTTGGAAAGTTGAGGGAACTAGTTATATCATCTTTACAAATAGAGAAAATGTTTGTCTCAATAGAAAGATAAATAAAATTTTAAAAGACGACAGAATTTCCAATTTATCAATGGAGAACAACAAGAATAATTAGCAATTTAATTCAAGTAATAAACAGAAGGAAAGGAAAGAAAAAGCAAAACAAAACTGGAAAACAGGAACAGAAAAAATCTTTTAAAATATATGATGAAATAAATAAAATCAAATCTTTAAAAGGGAAGGACTGAATTTTCACACTAAAAGAAAGTGTCAGATTGGGTTTTTAAAAAATTGTTTCTAAAGTAAAAAAATAAAGTAAGTGATAAAGGCACTTTAAAATAAAGGAACAGACAAAAGTAAAAAGAAGGTGATGCAACATGATATGAGTCTATGAGTCAATGTGGGATTCAAGATGAAAACAGGTAAACAAGATAAAGATATTATTTAAAGATAAAAGGCATATAATTCATGTAGAATAGTCACAAACCTACACATACCAAATTATATGATAAATATACAAAAATATACATTAATATTAGAAATGCAAGGAAAACTTAAAGATGTATACTGAAGTAATAATATGAAATTATATCCTGTCTGGTATTTATGTTCAAATACTCCAGACAAGAGAGGAAAAAAATGAAGAAAAGAAGGCATACGTGGGAAAGTAAATATGAAGCTAGGTTACAGATTCACGGGACTTTGCCATACTACTCTTGCTATTCTTAAGTACTTTTGTATGTATGAAAATTGCCATGAGGAAAAGAAAGTGAGACAGGCACATGGAGGAGGGAGGAAAAGAAGAAAGGAGGGAGGGAAAGAAAAGAAAAAAAGAAAAGGAAAAGGAAAGGAAAGGAAAAAGAAGAAAGATGGAAAGAACCAAAAAGAAATAAGGAAAGAAATGCCAAGATGTCTTAGATGTAAATATTTTTAGGGCAGTGAAAATACTCTGTATAATACTGTAATGGTGGATACATTTGTCAAAACTCATAGAACGTATAACACAAAGAATGAACCCTAGTGTAAACTACAGACTTTAGTGAAAAACTATGTATCAATATTGGCTTATCAATTGTAACAAACAAACCACATTAATACAATGTTAAGTAGGAAAATGAGGCATGGGGGCGGGGGATGTGTAAGGAAGTATAGGGAACTCTCTGTACTTACCACTCATTCTTCTGTAAAACCACTACTACCATAAAAAACAAAGTTAATTTTAAAAATTAAGTTATGATGACAAACTTCATTTCTCTTTCTTAACCAAACAGATTCAATTTTTAAAAAGAAAGGGAAAAAGGAAAGATACAGGGTAATAAAACAATTAATAATCTTGACTTTTAATAGATGGCATTCCCTCATAAAATACTGAAGGTCTACCACAGAAAGATATTTTAAGTACTACAATTGTAAAAGATATTAGTATCAAATGATTAACATCTGAGTTCTAATTTTAAAGAACTGATAATGTTCATTATTAATTTAACTAGACCCTAGGAAAAGAAATTAGTTTCCCATAATTAGTTTCAAAAAATACATACAACTATTACTCAAATCTGGTAAAGACAGTATTTTTAAAATGAAATAAAAATTCAATGTAAAATATTAGCACACAAAATCCAGCAAAACATCAAAAGGAAAAATCACTATCTCTAATTAAGTATTTATTCTATGAACAAAAAGAAAATGTACCCAAAGGGTCTATAATGTTAATAAATTAAAAGATAAGATAAAAGTCATTTTTCCTTATCAGCAGTAGTTGGTAGACAACTAGCAGTTTTGGCCACATGTAGTGACAAAGAAGATCTTTTCAAGGAAAGAGAAATTTTAAACAAAGAATTGAGAATTAGAATACATCTCAATATCAACAGTAGAAACGAAAAGTAAGCAACACAAGGTCTTCAGAATGCTCAAGAAAAATTATATCTAATCCAGAATTCTATACTCAGAATTTCAGAAGAAATCAGATTTTTTTCTCCCTTAGCAGTACTGGCTGGGTTCCCTGACCAAAACTGCAGTTCCCCACTCACCCCACATACATCAGTTCAAAGAGCCTTGGCTCTCCCAGCCCTCTCTCCTCTCCGTTCTTTCATAGGTTTTGGTAGTTACTCAAGGGTTAATACTGGATCAACGATAACAAGTTAACTCAGCTCTATTTTGAAACCCCATAACTTTATAACCAGGTGAAATGGACTTCACATGTAAGGATAACCTTACCACCTATCTAAGAATTCAAAGAACAGAGTACCCATGGGTACCTTTAAAAAATAAATTCTTGATTAAAAACGAGAACCTACCCATAAAATGAATCAAAATAAAGAACTCACTAATCATGAAGCTATGGTAAGTGCTGATAGTGACCATGAAAACAAGATTAAATACAAAAGTAAAATGAAACCCCCGGGAGGGCCATGCCTACAGAAAAGAAACTAAATGTTACAATCATGTAAAACTATCAAAATTGCAAAAATGAAGAACAGGATTAAATGTAAGTATGCCAATTTCCATTACTTTTTGTAAAAAGGAAAGAATATAGTCTTTCAAATTGGAATATGAAGAAAAATTATGGCAAAAATACGTTTTTTGTAATCATTTTCTTCTAAAGGACATATTTTAAGAATTAATATATCTGTAGAAAATTACAACTATTTATCTAGTAGTTCAGCAATTCCATCATTCTAATTTCTTTTTCCTCTGTTAAATATAAACAAACTAATCCAAAAAGCCAATTTTTCATATGGAAAAATAAGAGTAAGGAGAAAGGAATACTTCTACTCGATACCATATGATAATATATAGAAGAAATACCTAAAACAGGGTGGTACTGGCACATGAATAAGCAGAAAGATTTAAAAAAAAATAGGCAAGTAACAGATCTGCATACATACAAAAATTAAGTATATAATGAAAGTGACATTTCTAATTATTGCACAAAAGACTGATTATTCAATAATTGTTGGAACAGTCATTTAAAAGTAAATAAAATAAAATGAATTCCAAATGAAGTAAAGATTCTACTACGAAAGATGAAATAGGTACTGGAACATAAAAGAAAAATGTTTGATCCATCATGGAACAGGGAAAGCCTAACTATGTCACACTATTAGATATCATAAAATAGAAGATTTAAAAATTAAACTGCATACCAATAAAAACTTTCTGCCTAAGAAGGGAAAAACAATATACAAAGTCAAAATGACAGGCAACAGATAAGGGAAAATATCTATAAATCATATCTGTTTTGTTTTTATATTTGTGTTTATTTGTTGATCCTGCCAGGAAAAAAAAATGGTTTCTAGATCAAAGAACAGAGACACTGTTACTCACAGAGCATCTCAGCCTCACTCCCCACACCCCAATTCCCCATGGGACGATGCGGTTACACACGCAGAAGGGTATGTACCACAGGAGAATACCCAGACTATTCAACTCAGAGCTTAAATGAAAGTTGCTGGTGTATCTGCCCCACCTCAACTCTGGAGGGAGAGAGGGGAGAAGAGAAAGAGGGAACCAGTGGAAGAGGATAGAGGGAGAGAGTGAGAGGGAGAGGACCAGGGAGCTAGAAAGTGCAATGCAAACTTTGCTCTGTAATGTAGACAAATCCTCTCAGGGATAGTAGGGGAAGGTCTCTATTTTACCAACCTGGATTGTCAAAGATAAGACTGTTCTCTACCTTTAGAGTTGCTAGCCCTTAATCCAGGTACCAGGGTCTTTGCTCAGAAAGTCCCTGACCCACAGAAATGTGAAAATATTCACAAATCCATTGCTTCCTGACAGTATCACAAAGGACTAATTTCCTAAAGTGACCCCCATCTCCAAGTATTACTCAGTTCTGAGTATTACCATTCAATCAAATAAGAAACCAAAATTATTCAAGCAAATTACATATCCAGCAGTCCCCACTTATCTGCGGGGGGGGATACGTATTGCCATCAACTGGGACACGTTTCTGTTAATGTCTTCCAACCACAAATTTAATGTCTTTTCCATCTTAAATAAGCACTTATCACAAACTGTGGCCATATTTTTGCAGTCTGAGTGTAACAGCAAAACTAGCATGAATTTATTTTTCCTTCTTCCCCACTTCCCAGATAGAAGAATTGTTTTTACCGCAGAACTTAGCAACCTCTAAGCACATGACCTTTTTGCTTTCCTTATTGAGAGCTTTCACCTTTTCACTTAAAGGAAGCATTTTATGGCTTCTCTTTGGCGTATATGAATTGCTGGCATCACTACTCTTGCACTTTGGAGCTATAATTAAGTAAAATAAGGATTCCTTGAACACAAGTGCTGCGATATCGCAACAGTGGATCTGATAACCTCTGGTAACCAAGAAGGCTACTAAGTGACCTATGGGCCAGAGCATCTACAACAGGGACCTGCTGGGCAAATGGAGGACTCACATCCCAGGCTACATAAAGTGGAGTGGTGTGAGATTTCATCACGCTACTCAGAACTGTGTGCAATTTAAAACATATGAATTATTTATTTCTGGAATTTCCCATTTAATATTTTTGGACCGGGGTTGAATGCAGGCAACTGAAATTACAGAAAGCAAAACCATGGATAATGGGGGACTACTGTAATACACTTCATTAAAATAGCATTTTAATAAAATCATATTTTTTATAGAATATTTCTAGCTAGCCACCTTTCAAGTGTGGAGAGAAGGTAAGGCAGTGAGAGAAATGATGAGAGAGGGAAGATAGACGTGTGTGGGCAGGTAGGTAGGTAGGTGAGTGTCTACCACAAAAGAGAACAGAGACCATTCCAAGAAATGGGAGTGATGTGACAGGAGGCACAAAGAGGTCAAACTGAAAGGCACCTCAGGGAAAAGAAAGGAGTCCCACCTAACTCACAGGGTAGAGACTGGCACTGGCAAGAAACAGACCCTGAGGGGAGATTAGGGAAACAAAAAAACCTTGTATTGTGATGCAAAAGCATTGGAATTTTATCTTTAAGCAAGAGAAAACCAGTGACTTAAAAAAAATAAAGCAATAATATATGGGGATAGCATAGATAATTCCGATACATATCTGGACCAGACTGAGAACAAAACCAGTCAAGTGAACCAAGTATTTATGCACCAAACTTGGTGACTTTCTTAGTGTTACAGCTCTTTATGAGGAAACTGTACTGTTATTTCAAATTTCACACTTAAGGAAATATAGCAAGTGAAGATGTTACTCATATTTCCGTTACCAAAAAAAACCAAACAAGTTCTAAAGCCGGAAAAAGGGACAGTTCAATCAAGAAATTTCAAAGGAGGAAAAAAAAGAACAAAGAAAATTATAGCCCTCCAGGCTCAAACTGAAACACTAATTAGACATAACATATATCTTAGGAGATAAGGAATTTGGTGAATGTGCCTTAAGTATTATAATTTAAGGTTAGTAAAGAAATTTGTGCAGGAACTTGGATGGAACTGGAGAACATTAACCTAAGTGAAGTATCTCAGGAATGAAAAAACAAAACCACATGTTCTCACTAATAAGTGGGAGCTAAACAATGGGTACACGTGGTCATAAAGTGGAGTAAAGGACATTGGAAACTAAGAAGCGGGGAGGAATAAAACTTACCTATTGGGTACAATGTACACTATTCCGATGATGGGTACACTAAAAGCCCTGATTTCAGTATTATACAATTCATCCATGTAATGAGAACACTTGTACCCTCTTACAATTACAATACATTTGAAATAAAAATTATTTTTAAAAAAGAAATTTGAAAGAGGAAATCTACTATTAAAAGAATATTTGGATTGTTTAACCATTATCACAAAGAAATCTTTGAAATATGTAAGAATGGCTTTCTGAATTCTTATGAAGTCCAAGATTCTTTGTTCATGCTCCCATTCAGTTACATCCCCTATCACATAGATACATTCTAAAAATCAAAATTAATTTCTTCTGCTAACAGGATCACAGTCATTGGAAGTAAATGCAAGAGAGAAAAGAATATTAAACACTAAATTGGAGGCAAATGTATCCAAGTGTGACAGTAAATAGCAAGGAATTAGGCACTGTCAGATCTAGTATGATGAAATCTTTGTCAGTTTGATTTTGCTCTCCTGAAACTCATTTATAAGCATTTTTGAGGGCATAGAATATAATTTTTTAGTAAACTATCCAACATACAAAACATAGGTACTCAGATGATTTTGACCAACAGAATTATTTGATATAAATATCAACTATTAGGTCTTATACCAAAAATGACCATGGGACAAACTTCAATGAACTTGAGGGCTGAGATGAGTCAGAAACAAATGGAAAAAGTAATACAAGAACACAGTAAAAGAACACACTAAAAAAGATACTGTTAATTCTATATAAATACCGATACCTCAATTAAACAATCATATATCTCTTTGGCCTGGAATTAAATATAAATGTTTTACAGTCACTTTAAATTATCTTCAGAATAATATTATAAGATATTATTTTCATCATGACATAATAAAGTCTCTACTTTAATAAAAAAAAATTTCCCAGCTAATTATCTAATTAGATATACTAAGTTATAAAAACATATTTTTAATCAAAATCAAATTAATCTCCAAAAGGCAAAGTTCTGTCACTTCTAAAGATATTCACAAGGTAGAATATAGACTAAAAAAGTGATTTCAAAGAAAGTATCATAAGTTTCCAGCAACTAAGTTAATATCTATATAAACACCATAAATATTTATGATATTGTTCTAAAAATGCATCTAGACACATCATTTCTACCATACTAAATGAAAATCAACCCCATTATTTGATAGTTATACTTTACCATTATAATACATGAATGTTTTTAACTTTGTATATAATTTAGATTAAAATATTAGAAATTTATTCATGTGAATATGGTGGACTGGTACTTGACCTTTCCTTTAAACTCCTTCTAGGGTGTTCTCTTAAACTGCAGAATACAGATGGTTAAAAACCCTATCCCAGAATCCCTTGCAGCTGAAGTTCTCCATGTGACTAGGTGAGGTTTCAGAAGTGTCAATCCAATGCACAAGATTTGGAAGGAAAAAGTGAGGTGGCAGTGAGGCACATACCATCATTCCACTACCCTCTTAACTGGGGGGGCGGCGGGGGAGGGTGCTGAGAGTCAGAGTACAGCTTTATTTAATCTATAGGCATAATATACCTCCATGGCCATCAGATGGGGACTTATGCTCCCAGTTACTGGGGACTAGGTAACAGCTGGGTAGGTCAGAGTAGGAGGAAATCTTATTAAAAATAACAAAGAGTAAGAACATAGGAAGGAATTATCAGCCAAAATCCAGAAGATGAAAACACAGAGATGTAAACCCAACATTCAACGCCATTTTTGTCCTAAAGGCATTTTCCATTCCAGAAAAAAACAACTATAAATCTAAACTATATTTTTGGTGGCATCAAGAAATTAAAAGTACAACCACAGAGAAGAGGCCACCAGAAGAAAGAACATTGATAAACCATCACCACTTTAACTGGAGGCCATAAAGGACTGTTGGCAACCTCAAGGTAAGAATGAACTGGAATAAAACCAACGATTCTCTAGAACTGCAGCTTGGATTGCCGTAGTCACAAAATACTACTGTCTACCGGCACATGGCAGAAAAAATTAAAAATCTCTATAAGAAAGAATCCATCCTCCTAGGTTTCAATTTATTAGTAAAATAAAATTTAAAATAACCAATTTCTAAAATAACTGTATATGACAATGTATAGTCAATGGTAACAAGGTACACAAGGAACTATACATCACAACCAAGAAACAGCATAAAAAACAGATAATACAAACAGTCACAAGACTTCAGATATCAAAAATATCAGACACACACTACAAAACAACTAAGCTAATTATGGTCAAAGAAATAAAAGCTAAAATTAAAAATGGAATAGGAGAAGAAAAAGGATAAAAAGCATTGAATCTTTTTTTTTTTTTTTTTTTTTGAGACAGGATCTCGCTCTGTTGCCCGGGCTAAGGTACAGTGGTGTCATCATAGCTCACTGCAACTTCCAACTCCTGGGCTCAAGCGATCCTCCTGCCTCAGCCTTCCGAGTATCTGGGATTACAGACATGTACCACCATGCCCAGCTAATTTTTTTTTTTAATAGAGAAGGTCTCACTATGTTGTTCAGGCTGGTCTTAAACTCCTGGCCTCAAGCAATCCTCCCACCTCAACCTCCCAAAGTGCTAAGATTACAGGCATGAGCCACCACTCCTGACCTGAATCAGTTTTAAAGGAACCAAATAGAAATTCCAGAACTGAAATATAAACAAATGAAATTAGGAATTTGATGGGTGATTAATTAATTAAATCAGCTCAAGAGAAAGTATGGAAGACAGGTCGGAAGAAATTATACAAAAAAGATGAAAAATATCAAAGAGTGGGTAAGAAACACAGGAGATATATTAAGAAGGTCTAAAATTCAAGTTCTGTATACTTATATATATAAAAGTGTATTTTTTTTAAACTTGAAATCCACAGGGACAGTGAAGAGATCATGTCAGAAGTGTTAATGGTAGAGAATTTTCAAAAAAAATATTGAAAGACATTAATCCACAGACAAAAAATTCAATGAAGTTCAAGTATATATGTACACAAATCAGAGAAAAACTGAAGAAAATATAAGAAAAATAGAAATTTACAAATTCTACCAAAAGAAAAAGTAATTATATCCAAATAAGCAGAAGGTAGAAGTAGAGTGGAAGTTTTACCAGAAATAGCCAGAGATAGGGAAATAATATTTTCAATGAGTTGAAAACAATACTGGCCAAACTAAGACTCTATAAGAATAAAACTGCCTTTCATGAATGAAGGCAAAATAAAGTCACTGACTTGTCAACAAAAGGAGTCTGTAAAAAGCAAATCTCTAAAGTAAACTTTTAGAAAAAAATTAAGAGAAAAGAAAACATTAATATGTGGGTACGATGAAATGAATTGTGACTATTTAAAACAATAAGAGAAATGGCCTGTGAAGGATAATTGCACATAAGTCAGGAGATGAGAAATAGAATTAAAATGGTCTAAGCTCCCTGTACAGTCTGGTGGGTCAGGTGAAAAGATACTAATTGATACTAGATTTGATCGGTTAAGGATGTATGTTGTAATCTATAAATTCTACCAAAAGATCAGAAGTGCATATAACCCCCAAACTAGTACAGGAAAAAAATTAAATAATAAATATTGCAAAAGAAAGAAAGAGAAGGAAATAAAAACAGAGGTGGGACAAAAAGCATTTAAAAAATTATAAATTTAAACTCAAATATTTCAGAGTTTACATTAACTTTCTACTAAGCAAATGGTCAAGATACAAGACAAAGATTATCAAAGCCATGGAGCATGCCTGTAGTCCCAGCTACTCGGAAGGCTGAGGCAGAAGGGTCACTTGATCTCAGGAGTTGGTGAGCTGCATTCCAGCCTGGGTGACAGAGCAAGACCCTGTCTCAGGAAAAAAAAACAGGGGGGCCGGGGGCGAAGATTATCAACCTTGGCTAAAAATTTATACACTGCTTATAGAGACACATGTGAAATGTCTGAATATAGATAGGTCGAGAGTAAAGGGATGAAGAAGATATACCATGCAAAAGATAACCATCAGGAAAAGGCAGAGGAACTATCTAAAGCCCAGACCATTAGATTCCCTGCCACTGGGGGAGAGGCAGGACTACTTACGCCAAAGGAAAACCTACCCCAAAGTTCCAAGGACACAAGGACTGACTAAGACCAAGGCATAAAGACAACAGACAACACCACTCCTGCCCCCATCAGCAGGCTAACAAGGGTCCAAAGGAGTCTACCTCTGGGAAAGGCATGACCATGAAGACACACCTTCTGTGAAGCACAGGACCAGAGGAAAATCCTAAAGCTAAGGACAAAATAGCGAAGGAGAAAAACCCTCGGGCAACCCAGTGGTACACAAAGGATAACCACACATCAGCTAAGCTCTACTCAGCTCATGCCTGGAGTGACTCAGACGCCCCCTCCCACCTCCTCACCCCTAAAGACCTAATAGAAGAAGGGCTGACCCCATTCTCAGGTGTGAGTATGTTTTTCCTCTGTCTCTCCCATGGTACTATCAGTCCACAATCCCCCAGCTCACCTACCCCAGTCTTAAGACAACCACTAATTTCTATCTCTGTAACCCATACTTGTTTTCTGAATGGTGTACTAGATTGAATAAAGTCCCCCCAAAATTCAAGTCCACCCATAACCTGTGAATATGACCTTATTTGGAAATAGGATTGTGGCAGATGTTATCCAGTTACGATGAGGTCATACTGAAATACAATGGAGCCAAAATCCAGTATGACTGGTGTCATTATAGAAAGAGGAAACTTTGGACACAGAGATACATGGGAAAAGGCCATGTGACAACTGAGGCAGAGAATGAAGTTATGCTCCCATGAGCCAAGGAACACCAAGGACTAATGGCAACCACCAGAGAAGCATTAACAGATTCTCCCTGGAAAGAACCAAGTCTGCTGACACCTTAAGGTTAGACATTGACCTCCTGAAGTGTGAAAGAATAAATTTCTGTTGTGTAAAGCCACCCAGTTTATGATCATTTGCTATGGTGGCCCTGGAAAACTAATACAAATTCCATAACACTGGAAATAAAGTATCTATAGAAATTGGATAGATAAATAAATAGTGGCATTTTCTTCAAAGAAGTGTCATACAGGATTTACATGAAACAGCATGAATCTCACAAATATAACACTTAGCAAAGAAGCCGGAGGCACAAAAGAATATATACTATATGATCCCATTAATAATAAAGTTTAAAAAACAGGCAAAAATAATTATGCTGTTTAGGTATGCATAATTCAGAGGAAGAACTACATGGAAACGCTAGGTATTGGCAATTCAATCAGAACAGGAGACAGCTCTAGGGAAGATGGAGGGGAGTAATTGAGAAGAAGAAAATGGGGTTGGGGTAAAAAGGGCTGGGTTTTTTATATTTCTAGACCCAGATAATGTTCACATAAATTTAGAGTAATATGTTCAATAATGCACTTGTGCTCTAGGTATGTTTAAGGAGGAGGGAAATAAAGTCACCAGTTATAGCACCAGTCACTTCTTGAGATTAATTGGCACCAAGGAAGGATTGTCCCTAAAGTCAACAGTTCCAAGGGCAGCCACGTGGTTTCTCAGCCTAATAACCATGGCAGAGGCAGCAGTTTCTCCGGGAGCCTGGTTGGGCGGCACAGTTGCAGGAGTCACTCCTGGAAGTTCACTCTGGGTACCCTTCCTTCCTCTATTCTTCCAAAGATTTTGTAATAACTTAATCCTTTTCTATTCGTAATATCCAGAGTAGTTTCTCTTAACAGCACAAATATAGTTCATCCAGAAAGGTTCAAGAAAAAAAACAAAGTGGAATTTCCAACATTCCAAGTAGAACAGTGATAAAGCAGAGGTCTAGACATTGAACTCTAAGTTAATGGGATACTTATCCCTCATTCCTAAGAGATGTCTTAGCATGAGCATAAAAACTAAATATTTATTTAACAGCTTATGGAGTTGATTTTTAACTTTTATAAAACAAAAAGGGGTGGGTAAGGAAGGGTAAAGTATAGAGGCATAGAGAGGAATGAAAAACAGTATTTGTTACCTGGAGTCTCGTGTTCATTTCCAAGAAGTAAAAATTCTTCTTTGAATCCACAAGGAACTCTACGGTTCCAGCAGAGGAGTAGTTTACTGCTTTAGCAAGAGCTACAGCTTGTTCTCCCATTGCTCTTCGAGTTTCAGCATCCAAAAAAATGCTATAAACACAGAAAGAGTATTAGTCTATATTGTGGATAAAAATCAAGTTATCATTTGTGTACATTACATAAAAGTGTTCTTAAAGTTTACTCATATACACATCATCTATATCAAATTTAGAGTTCATATTATATGCTTTATACACATTTTATAATATATGCTGATTGCATTAAGTAAAACATTCTTAAATAAATCAGCTTTAGATTTTTATAAAACTAACATTTGAACTTTTCACATTTTACTGCGACTTCAATCTACGTATAGAATATACAACAATTTTTCAACTTGTAAAATATAACATGTATATTCAAAATTGCTTTAAGCTAAAAACTAGTAGAAAAATAAAGTCTTAGAAACTAACATATACATTCAATCCTCATTGTGCATGGATTTCATATGTGCAAATTCGCCTACTTGCTAAAATTTATTTGTAACCCCAAAATCAATACTTAAGGCACTCTCATGGTCATTCATGAACAAGCACAGAGAGGCAAAAAATTTGAGACTCCCAACATGCTGAGGTTGAACAAGGTGATGCTCTGCCTTCTTATTCCAATGCTCATACTGTAAACAAGTGTCCTTTTCAAGGTCTATTTAATGCCACGTTTTTACATTTTTGTGCTTTGTGTGTGTGTGATTTCACTGGTTACAATGGCCCCTTGAGCTTTGTGCTTGAGTGCTGTCTCGTGTTCCTAGCGCAAGAAGGCTACAAAATGCCTTATGGGGAAAACGTGTGTGAGATACGCTTACTCAGACATGTGTTACAGTCTTCTTGGCCAGAATTGTGAGTTCACTATTTATGAATCAACAATAATAAGGTGCTTTTCAACAGAAACAAACATAAAACAAGGTTATGTATTACTCGATTGGAAATACTTTTATGAGCAGAGGTTCAGAGAAACCTAACTTTGTATTTCCCCCAGGAGCAATTGTCCAGTATTCACTAATTTAGTGTTCTTGGCACCTTTATAGAATATAACTGCCACAAATAACAAGAATCAACTGTACATCTAATAAATCCTAAAACTTTTGTTTCAAAATACCAAAATCACCTTCCAGTAGGCATTTTAAACTAAAACAGTTCCATTTTCACAGATTCCTGCTTCTGTGAAAAAAGGCTCTGAGAAACAAAACTTTTTTCTGCTTGCAGATTAAAATTATTCTCAGATGAGTAAAATTTAGATGATATGTTATAAAATTTTTATTAAACTTGCATGCACCTGTCTCCAATAATTGTTACTCAATTATTAATATTATATATACCCATTGTGCATTTATCTATGCTATGTGCCCACTTCTTTATCAGGCCCGCCTATTTTTTTTTATTTTAAAGTAAATCTCAAATTAGATATTATTTCACCTGTAGAAACTTCCATATCTGTTTCTGTGAGATACATACACTTTTGTAACACAACCATGCTCAAAAAATTAACAAGAACTCCTTAAGAGCACTCAATATCCAGTCTGTATTCAAATTTCCCTGAATATCTCATAAATATCTTTATAAGGTCCAAACACTGCATTTGATTGGTTTTTGCATCTTAAAACTCTTAATCTGTGATGTCTTCTTACTTTCTTATTTATTTTTGGCCAAGACTGGTCATTATTCTGTCTCATTCCTCACATTCTTGGTTTAGCTTCACGCAACCCCGTAGTGTCTTTTAACATTCGTATTATATTTCTACTTCGTATAAACTACCAGTTAGAGCTTGAGCCCTGAACAGATTCACGTTGGATTGGGGTGGGGGTGGGGGCAAGAACACCTCACAGATGGGAAGTATATCTTTCCTACTGTCTCCCTCTTGAGGATATCAGGATGGGATTAGATATTATGAATCTTATTTACCTATTATAAACATAGTCATGCATTAACCTAATATATAGGCATAGATGACATTTTAGCAAAAACTGGCTGACAAAACTGAACTGAAAACTACATATTCTATTTATTTTAACATTTCACAGTGCACAAATACATATCAAGTCACTATTAATAATCAGTTCTAGTTTTTTCATTTTGATTTCTACTGCTTTAAATGTTCTTTTCTTCTAAATGAATAGATAAGATACTGATATGAAAAACTTACATTTCTAAACAGAGGGAAGAAATAAACAAAAATCATGATTCAAAGTTTTCAGTGTCTGAAGGATTTCTATCCCAGATAAAACTTAAGTAGATTTTAAATAAAGAGAGAATGTTAGTTGAACTGGAAGTGATAAGATAGGCAAGAAAACACAAAATTACAAAAGAAATATCTACTACTGTTCTATCAGAATCTTTTCTCTCCTTCTTCCACACTACAGTACTAAAATTTTAGTTGAGCGCATGGTTGCTTAAGGAAAAAAGACATTTCCAAGCCTCCCTAGCTAAATGCCCAACTTCAGATCAATGCAAAATAATCAACACTGGCAGCTTCCTGTGTCCTCCTAAGGAGAGGATTCCCTTTGGCCTTTTCTTCTTCCTTCCTTCATATATCCTGATCCCAGGCCATGAGATAAATGTTCACATGCTGTGTAGGCTACAGTGGGCAGTTCTTCACAGCACACTGGTTGGTTTATAAGTGCAAGCATCCCAAGAGACAGGAAGTGGAAGCTGGCAGTTTCATATGGCCTGGGCTGGAAACTGGTACAGCATTTCTATGTATTCTATTGGTCCAGCAGTCACAGAGCACAGAATCAAAGGGAGTGGGTCACAGACCCCTCCCCTCACTGCTCAATCAGAGAAGTATCAAAGGATTTGGGGACCATGTGTTAAAACTATTATACAATGTTTTTAAAAAATAATATAACAAAAATAAGGGTTAATTTTTACCATTATTCTATCTTTGAAAATTTACTCTTATGTACTCATATTAAAAATAAAATTTAAAAAAATTCACTCATATTCACACCTATTCTTTTAAGAAACTATAGCCACATTCTATCAAGACAGGTTGGCTATACTAATTAAAACTACAATTGGCCATATCTTAGTGCCTGATACTTAAAAATAACAATGTACACTCAACTGAGGATTTTTAATAACAAAGAGAATATCAGAATATATACAGTACAAACCTAGCATCAAAATAGTAATACAGCTCCATGAAATTGCTACACCAAACACATACAAGGTGGCCTAAAGAAGTACCCAAAGTGACTCTGATAAATCAAGGAATTTCTAATAAACACACCCCAGAAGCCCTTGCATGGCAGGATAAATTCAGGATCAATTTTATTTATTTATTTTTTTAAGAGATGGAGTCTGTTCCATTGCCAAGGTTGAAGTGCAGTGGCACAATCATAGCTCACTGTAACTTCGAACTCCTGGGCTCAAGTGATCCTCTTGCCTCAGCCTCCCTGGTAGCTAGGACTCCAGGTAAGTACCACCACACCTGGCTGATTTTTTAAATTTTTTGTAGAGACAGGGTCTGGCTATGTTGCCCAGGCTGGCCTCAAGAAATCCTCCCACCTCGGCCTCCCAAAGTGCTGGGATTACAGGCCTGAGCCACTGTGCCCAGCCAGGACCAACTTTATGAAACCTTCACCAACATATAGGAAAATCAACTCCTCCTTTTATTTGAGGAGTTGTCTACTCAACTTTTTCCTCTAATAAAAACCTATTTCTTTTTCAAGTATTCCCTGTTATGTACTAAAGTACTGAGGAAAATCAAGTGACAAATTCTTACTTGTAAAAATATGCACGAATACAGTGTACGTGAATATTAAAACAATTTTAGCCAATAAGAAAAAGAAACATAAAAAATACATAAAAACAGGCTATTTTATAAATGTTCACTGGGACTCTTACCTTGGTGCCTCTTCCACCACCTTCTGATTTCTTCTCTGAATTGAGCACTCTCTTTCATTAAGCCACAAAGCATTCCCATGTTTGTCACCTAAAACCTGAAAGAGAAATACCGTTTGAAAAAACACATAGCCACAGCCACAGAGTATGTGCCCAGTTAATACTTTCCCTATGTAACATCTCTTAATTTTTAATACTCAAAATTCATAGGACATACACACCTCTCAAAATAGTCTTTCATTTCATGTTAATAGAGGAAAACTTTATATTTACAACATCCAAATTCAATAAAACATTTTTATCAAAAAGACTTGAGGAAAAAGTTTTCAAATACAATGAATAAAACATCAGAATCAGTTGTACAAATTTTGTGAAGGGCACAGAGCATCAATAAAGAGAATATAGTTCTGGATGTCAATCATGCTTAGGAGAGCCACCAGTGTTATTATAAACATCTGTTTGTTGTTAACATTATTAAATGTCTGTTATTCAAGAAATGATATTTTATGCATTTACATCCAATATGTAGTCTGTTATTTACACATGGATGTCTTTACTGTGGTTTATTTTTGCTATAAGAAACTGGTAAAAGGCCTGGAGTTAATATGTAACACATTATAATTTTTCCCATTTGTAGTACAGGTTGAGCATCTCCAATCTGAAAATCTGAAATGCTCCAAAATCTGACACTTTTTGACATCACGCTCAAAGGAAATGCTCATTGGAGCATTTCAGATTTTCAGATTAGGGATGCTCAACCAGTAAGTATAAATTCAAATATTACAAAATTCAAAGTAATTCAATATCCAAAACACATTTGGTCCCCAGCATTTCAGATGAGAAATACTCAACCTGCAATGGGAAATATGCTGGGATGGCCAGATGAAATACAAGATATCCAGATAAATTTGAATTTCAGATGAACAATGAAAAATTTTTTAGTAACTGTGTCCCAAATACCACATGGGACACACTTTTACTTTAAAAAAAAAAATCATTGTTTATATGAAATTTAAACTTAACATATGTATTTATCAGCTAAATCTGGACACCCAAAAACAGACTCTTCATTAAAGTTTTTGCCTAGAATATTTGATTTTCAGAAATGGAGTAATCTGTTTGCAGGATTAAGGAGTAGATGTATATTTCTGAATGCATATATTTGGTTCACAGAGGTTAAGACCTATTTTAGAAGCCAAAAGACTAGGCAGTAATTCTTGATCCAAACAGCCATGCAACCTCTCCAGACAAGTCATTCTGTTTCTTCACACATTATAAAGAGCAGATAATATCATCTTAATATTTTATATGGCTGCTGGAAAAAAAATCAAATCAAAAAAGATCACAGTTATAACAGGTATAGTAAGCTACAAAATGAATAGTTAATATATGACTGCAAAGTTAATTTTTAGGGATAAAACCTTTTTAAACCTCAAGAATGATTTTAAGCAACAAAGTAAAACATTACAGTAATGAACTGTCAATAAGTTGGAATTTTATTACTAAGACTCAAAGGTAGCTGCATGAAGTACATATAAAAATATTTTAAATCATCAAAATAGCTCTCAACCTCTTTTTAAATTTGTTTTGTTTTGTTTTAAAGGAGACAGGGTCTTGCTCTGTCATCCAGGTTGGAGTGCAGTGGTGTCATTATAGCTCACTGCAGCCTTGAACTCCTGGGCTCAAGCAATCCCTCTGCCTCAGCCTCCCAAGCAGTTGGGACTATAGGTGTGTGCCATCACATCCAGCTAATTTTTTGTATTTTTTTGTAGAGAGAAGGTCTTACTATAGTGCTCAGGCTAATCCGCCCATCTAGTCCTCCCAAAGTGCTGGGATTACAGGAGTGAGCTACCATGGTAGGCCCCAACCTCTTTTTTTGTTCTAATTTACAAGGAAGTGAAAGTAGACAGTATTCAAGAAATGAAGCCAAAATAACCAACAATTGTCAGAAATATTTCCAATTGTAAAATATTAGATTCATATGTAGAAACAAGAGTTTGTTTTTCTCTAAATTCTGTATAGTCACCGAGTTCATTTTTAAAAGTTCTATGCATTTACCATGCATTCACCAAAAATGATTTGACAATGATTTATTCCATTATACAAATGAGGAAGCTAAGTAACCAGAAAACACTGTTAATAAATAGTGCTCATAAGGAAAGTTAATTCTTAAATACTTCATGAGTTTTTTTAAACTTTACACATTTGCATGTCCTGAATATGAAAAACCCTTTAAGCTATGCAGCTTACCAGAAAAAAGCTTCATTATAATAGACTATGTCTTGTAATCCAAGCCATTTAGCATCCCTGGACCCATCCCAGGAAATGCCAGCAGTACCCTGGTTGAGAAACACTTGTTTAAGCCACACAGCGTGCTGCCACTCACATTGCCAGTGCAGTTTCAGTATGGAAAAGGATACAGTATGTGATAACTCACATAAAAAATAATAGGTGATATACATGTATATACTTCATCGAATATGTGTATAGGGAGACTCTAGAAACAGTAACATTGCTTGCACTCAGGGATAGAACCAGGGGTCTTAGACACAGGCTAAGAGGGATGCTTACTTTTCCTTGAATACCCTTTATCATGTGCACAAATCACCTAAGTAAAAAACTAAAACTTAAAGAAAAGTAAATTTTAAAAACCTTCCAACTATAGATCAAATAGGAGAACATCTGTGTTGCCTATTTAAGCGCTGGGAGACATTTTCACCTATGTTTAAAAATATCACCCAGGCTATATGCCATGGCTAAATAAGCTAAAAAAGCTGGTGTAGATATGTAATTACTCAACACAAATTAACAAACATGTATTGCATATTAGTAATGTGAAAGACAATGGCTTGGTTGCTGGGGACAGCAAATGGATAAGGCTTATTCTCTGTCCTCCAGGACCTCATGGCCTATTGGGAAACTCAGATATCTAAAAATAAAATAGTGTAAGTGGTCTTCCAGTAGCATGAGCAAGTGCCAGATGGGGAATATGGTAAACAAAACTATTCTGCCCTTGGGACCTTATAAGAAGAACAGCCCAAATATCCCCCCTAAATTACGCATTTAAATATCTAACTGCCTACCCAACAGCTACACTTTGAAGTCTAATGTGCATCTCAATCTTGATTTGCCCAACTTTATATCCTGATTTCCTCCCCAAAACATACACCTCTCATAGTCTTTCCCATCCATCTCAGTAAAAGATGGTTCCATTCTTCTTATTTCACAGGCCAAAACCCTAAAGTCATCTTTGATGTCTTATTTTTTTCTTATACATCACATCCATCTATTTGAATATCTGGTCTACATTCACAAAATATCCAGAATTCAATCACATCTCACCACTTCCACTGCCAACTATGAGCCCAAGCCACAGTTATCTCTCACCAAAATTACTCCTCCAAGAACCTCCTAGGGGATCTCTCAGCTTCCACTGCTGACTTTCACAATTGCTAAGAACCAGTGACTACTGTGTGCCTCCATTTTCAACTCCATTGAATGGGAGTTATTTACTGCAGTGTCATACCCTTTTCTCATTGTTGTATGTTGGAGGAGTGAATGTCAGACTGGCTTTAAATTCAGAGGTCTTTGTGCCAGAACTGCTTGTGAGGGACCATAAACAGAAGTCTCATCCAGATCTGGACCAAGTAAAAGATGAAATCCTGATCCTGAAAGGAAGGTACGTCTACCCTGTTTACGTGAAGACAAGATCACCGGGGGGCCAAAGAATGGGCTGTGGTAGCTAGTAACCAAAGATGACCCCAGTACAACACACATTCTGTTATCCCCACCCATGTATAATCCCATCTGCCAAAGATTCTAGGCTGGTCAACGAACTTGCAAAATACAACAAAAGTCATTCTGTGCCAGTTCTGAGCCCAAACCATAAAAAGGAGGACAGCTATTTCAAGCAGCTATGACCAGTAAGTTAATAATTCTGGATATCCTTGTAGAAATAACACATGGAAAAGCCTTGTGGAGACATCCCAAGACTTCACAGAGAAAAAGAGAGAGAGTCTCAGCTGAGCTCAGTCTTTACACTCCAATGCACCTAACACTGGATGTTCCAAACCAGGCAAGCCCCAATATGACCACTGCCCTGGAGGACAGGCACCCTGTCAAGCAAGAGAAGTCCCAGCTAAACCCAATCAACCCAGAGAATGATGAGAAATAGTTAAATGTTGCGTGGAGTTTTTTTATTGTGGAAAAATATACAATAACATAAAATTTACCATTTTAACCATTTTTAAGTGGCATTAAGTAGGTTCGCATTGCTATGCATCCTTAAATGTTTTAAATTACCACATTTTGGGGTGGTTTATTACTCAGCAAAAGGTAACCAAAACATGTAAACAACTGAATTTAGCAATGATATTGGATTCAAGGTCCACATATAAAAATCAACTGTTCTATAAACATGCAACAAATAGGTAAATAAAATTTAGAAAATAACATTTGTAATAGTATCTAAAATTATCAAATATCTAGGAATAATGAAAGACACACAAAACTTCTACACTCAAAACTACAAAACAGTGCTGAAAGCAATGAAAGAAGACCTAAATAAATGAAGAGATATTCCAGTTCATGGATTTAAAAATTCAATATTATTAAGATGTCACTTCTCCCCAGAATAATCTCTAGATTCAATACAACCCAAACCCAAATCCAAATCCCATCAGGTGGGGATGGGGAAGGCAGGGGAGACAGAGTGATAGGTGAAGTCTAAAGATTTACATAGAATTTCAAAGAACCTAAAAAGAGCCAAAACTATCTGAAGAAAAATAATAAATTTAGAGTGCTTACAGCACCAGATTTCTAGACTTACTATACAACCAAAATAATTAAGACAATTGCCAAATCTCAATTTATACTAAATGGTCACACAGTAATAAATGATACTGAAGAAATTAGGTGTCAGAATAGAAAAAAAATTTACTCTGACCCTACTTTACACCAAACAAAAAAAATTAATTCAAGAAGGATAACAGACCTAAATAGTACACCTAAAACAAACAAGCTCCTAACTAGGGTAGCAAAGTGGACTTCAATAAAATTCAGAACTTCTGTTCCATGAAAGACATTGTTAATAAAACGAACAGGCAAGCCACAGGAAGGGAGAAGGACACACCATACATGTATCCAGCGAAGAACTCATAAGCAAAATAGATACAGAACTCAGACCACCCAATAACTGTAAAAATCTAATTTGAAAAAGGAAGGCAAAGATGAAAGTCTTGAGCAATCACGTCACAAAATAAGATATCCAAATGGTCAATAAATTTACAAAAAGGTGTTCAACACCAATACTCATCAGCCAAATGAAAATTAAACAAAGAGATACCATCAAAAGGACACCAAAATAACTAACCATTTAAAAACTTGAAAATAACAAGTGTTGGAAAGGATGGCAGCAAGGGAAACTCTCATATATTACTGGTGGGAATATATGTTAGTACAGGTACAGTACCTACTAAAACTAAACACAATCTTACTATATAATCCAATCACGTCTCTCCTCGTCTATCCATATACATGTCCATAAAAAGATAGTAGTTTTAATTCATAATATAAGAAAGCTCGAAACAACCCAAAGATCAATAGGAAAATGGATAAATTACAGGTTAGGCAAACAATGGAATACCACAGAACAATTTTTAGAGGCAAATAAATGATAACAGAACCTCGTAGAAGAATCTCAAAGACATGATTTGCAAAAAAAGCCAGACCCCAACCAAGTATATATGATTCTATTCATATGAAATTCAAGAATAGATAGAACTAATCTATGACGTTAGATGTAGGAACACCAGTTACTTTTGGTGGCTGTTGTTAGGCACTGGAAATTGGTGCCAAGAAATCTCTTGGTGTCATGGAAACATTTCATATCTAAATACAGATGATTGTTACACAGTTATATGTGTATGTGTAAAAATTTTATCAAATTGTACACTTAAGGTTTGTGGACTTCCAACTGATTATATAAGTTTGCATATTTTTCCCAGTTTGGAAAATGAGAAACTACATGAGATTTTCTACCCATGCGTATGATCAATGCCCACATTCTCACCAAAAAAAATCCCAACCCCCTCCAAAAATTAAAAATAATAGTATCTATGTAAAGTGATCACTGAACTTAACAACTGACAGAATCTAGGACTGTTATATAATGCCCCAAACAAAAGTGATATGGTCAGCAAACATTTTATTTAGTCTCCTGGTTCTCTAGCTACACCAAATTAAGATAAAAATATACTTAAAATTTAAAGCTTTGTACTTTGCTGTTTATTTTTATCCATTTTACTTGTCATATATCAATGCATAGTCATAATGTGTAAAATTACCACAAAGGCATTTCTGACAAATGAAAATGTCAACAGACTTGCCTTCTTCCATATTTTATTTCAGAAAACCTATTTTGTTTTGCCAAAATCCACACCCTGACAACCACTTTAAGAACTAATATCTTGATCTGAATAGAAGAAATGCTTTGTTCATCTCTATAAACCAGCTCCTAGCAGAACACCTGTCACAGCAAAGCACACAGACATTTGGTGAATTCAAATGATACAAGAGCCCAGGTCAGACACTTTTCTTTTCAAAATGCCCCATAATGGCCCAGTCTTGGAAGGGGACTGAGTGATTCTGAGGGTAGAATATATTTAGCCTGGTCAGATATCTTGGGTACTGCTTCTTTCTGGAGGTGGATTTTTGGATCATTCCCCATCCTAAGCAACATCCTAGCACTTTAACAAGAAGTATACCACATTCCAAAGGCAGGTAAGCAATTTATTTTGATCTTATTCAAACATACCAAAACAATTCACAATCATTCTAAATAGAAGGATGTGTTTCCAATAGGATTAAATGGTATCATTTTAAAGTCATAATAATTAAAAAGCATCTTAAACATACTAACCTGGATTTCTATATGACGAGGGTTATCAATAAATTTTTCTATTAGTAGTCTATCATCACCAAAACTAGAAGCAGCTTCTTGAGATGAAAATCTAAAACCATCCCTGATAAAGGAAAAAAGAAGGAAGCACAATCAGACTAACAAAAACAGCTGTCATTGTAAAAGAATACAAAAATCAATTAAATATTTATTTTGGCTTACTTCTGAACATAGCAGGAAAAAAATTCACTCAATATACAAATAACTAAATTCATTTTGGTTGAACTGCAACTCTTTCACCCACTAGCTCTGCGACATAGTGAGTTACTTAGCTTCCCTGATCCTAGATTTTGTTTTGAAATAGCAATACCAATCTTACCTCACCAACTGTTAAATATAAAATTTTAATCAACCAGAGCATATAAGATTAATTCCATTTCTTCAACCATAATACACCCTAATTCCACTAATAAAAAATATAAAAATGCATATCCATTGACTCAGAAGACAAAAACGTAAACTGTTTGGCCACCTGCGTAACTGGAGCAGAATGATGGCAAATACACTAATTGAGACTGAACATACAATAGGAGAATTCTCAAGAACATTTCCTAATATTTTACCTTGAAATGTAAGCACATCCCACACACCCACACAAGCCATTACAATTTTATCTTCTTTAAAATTGTTTAAAATTAATAATTAAAAAGAGAAAAGTATAATTTCTGAAACTAAAAATATGGATCTAATTATTGCTTTATTTCATTCTCAAACTATGATAATTTAAATCATTATTAAAATATGCCTATTAATCTCATATAACATGGGCCCATTTGACCAGCCCATGAAACTCAAACTTGCATTCTAAAACTGAGTATATTATTTTCCATTCATTGATATATTGAGAATATAAAATTTAATTCCTCTTATATCTAATAAACAGTTTCTTAATCTTTAGATTAAATATTTGTACTTAATGTACAACATTAAAACCAAATCCTTCCAATTCTTTAACTTGAAAAATCTATTTGGTAATTTTAGAAATAATCATCTGATATGTTTGTTTTTGTGCTTGAAACATACAACATTTCAGGTAAACACCAACTAGCAGACAAATTTCAAAACACTGCAAAAACCTCCTATTTCTCAGAAGTCTCAGAGGAAAGGTATTAGATTTTCTTAGCCCTCCATTACCTCTTTGATTTAGAGGAACGGAGTTTAGATCTCAGGAGACCATGAACTTCAAAGAAACTAGAAGCACAATGAATCAGTTTTTGATACCATATAGCCAACTTTTTATTGGATGGGATGTAATAAATCACAAAGAAAAAACATAGCACTTTATAGTTTGTCTCTGCTGTAATGATTGAGAATTTTCATTTTGCATTTAAACCAAGAACACCAAAAGTAAAAAATCAAAGTCACCAAAATAAAATAAGTATTAAGTTTGAAAGCATCGCCAGCATATTTTGGAACTCATGGAAAACTGTATTAGGAACATTATTTGTTACATTCAATTATATATTCATTCAATAACTATTTACTG
>CM052445.1:54880977-54920624 GCA_028533085.1 Varecia variegata | reverse complement strand
AAATCTTTAGACCACATTCAGAATTATACAGCCAAATGTTACCAATTTCTGCCTAGAAAATAGAATCATGACTGTAATTTTTAAAAATACTATAAAAAGAAAATTCTTTGTTAACACTTAAAATAGTAAAAACCATTTTATAATAGGATAATCATTATCAAAATATAAATAAGGAAGGTTTACACATAATTTTGCATTTTTTCCCATTGAAACGAGTAAAAATTAGATTGTTACTGTAATTATTCCATTATGCTTTAGCTATCTGTTTACCTGTCAGTTTAATAAAACTCCAGTAACTGCAATTTTCATCAAAACTATATTTTGGACAGCCTCTCACCTGGTCTCTTCATCATCCCAAGCGATGCGCATGCCTTTCCCACCACCGCCTGCTGAGGCCTTGATCATGACAGGGTAGCCTAACAGCAGGGAAGAATTAGACAGAAGTTCAGACTTTGATCATTTGGATGTATGAACATGACAACTGACCACATGTTCAATAACAGAGAAGACAATAACTAATTTATTTAAAAGTTTCTTCCCTTAGAGTCAGGAAAATAACACCAGTGTAATGATCTTGTATATATTTTAAAAACGAGAGTGTGACCAAAAGAAAAAAAAGGCTACTTGTATCAATAAACATAATATTTTCCCCAGTAATAAAAGCTAAGGAAATATAAATAAATTGACAGTGGATTCCAAAAACAGAAATAGATACAGTATTAACTAAACAAAGATGTAAGAAGCAACCTACACAGAACCAAGAAAACATCCCCAAAAAATGCATCAGAAATTAAATTCCTTTTTCAAAAGTGGTTTTTAGGTACTTTAGGTATTTTCATCTGAAAAGTCACAGAAAACCCCTACAGCTTTTATCAGCAAGAACTGACATGATAGTATTGGCAAAAATCAAACATGGCTTTAATATTATGGGCTGGAGCAGAAGATCCAGGGCTCACTGATATCAATGGAGAAGCTATTATATTACACTGTTCCATATACTCAATGGGGTATTACAAAAAATACAAAGTAAGGTCCAAAACAAAGGACATTTACAGCTAAAAGTTTTATAAGAGAAAATAAAATCATAAAATTGTTGCTAGTTATATGATTATTTAGTTATTGTACAGTAAAATTTGACTACAAGAGTTATCTATAATCATTTATCAAGAAAAGTTATAATTCTCCTATACAGGTTTTCTGAAAACAAGGTGGAGATATTCATATGTCTGAGATCATTTGTGTATGATCTTTTCTGAAGGAAGAAGAGGCCAGTGAACACTTAAAGGACCCCTCCCAGCCTGTGATGCTCTAACAGCACTAAACTCAAGTCATAGGATCCTTAGAAGAAAAGGGAAGAGACGACCAAATGTCAAAGACCTTTTGACCCCCAAATCACAAAACATCACCCTTAACTTCACCTTAGTTAAAATGGCACTTGCTTCCTAAATGTCTCATAATTAATTCAACTAAAGATTTTTAAGTTCATTATGTTTATGTGGGATAGCATTTTTAAAACAATGCTAAGTACAGAGAGAAGAAGAAAGATAAATATGTTGTTCTTACATTGGGGGCCTTATAATCCAGGAAGAGAGAGGCAAAGGACCCAAATAATCCTATTACTAGGGATTCAGAAGAGAAAAGAATCATAGGAAGGTAGAAAGAAAAGGGATTAAGAAAAGTGTATTATAGAAATGGTCATTTAAATGAGGCTATGAAGGATGAGCAGGATTTGAACATTTCAGGCAGGAATAGTGGAAACAAAACAGAAGTGGGGAATCATGGGACAAGTTTAAGAAATGACTAAAAGAATTCAGTTGAAGGCCGGGTGCGGTGGCTCACGCCTGTAATCCTAGCACTCTGGGAGGCCGAGGCGGGTGGATTGTTCGAGGTCAGGAGTTCGAGACCAGCCTGAGCAAGAGCGAGACCCTGTCTCTACTAAAAATAGAAAGAAATTATCTGGCCAACTAAAATATATGTAGAAAAAATTAGCCGGGCATGGTGGCATATGCCTGTAGTCCCAGCTACTCGGGAGGCTGAGGCGGTAGAATCGCTTAAGCCCAGGAGTTTGAGGTTGCTGTGAGCTAGGCTGACGCCACGGCACTCACTCTAGCCCGGGCAACAGAGCGAGACTCTGTCTCAAAAAAAAAAAAAAAAAAAAAAGAATTCAGTTGAAGTACAGAATGTATTTTTAATATGTAAGATGGCAGAGGATAAGAAAACTGAAAACACAGATTAGGGGCAAAGTATAGAAGGTTTTACATGCTTTGATTATTTTTTAATTTGTTTTTATTTCAGCATATCAAAGGGGTACAAATGTTTAGGTTACATACATTACCTTTGCCCCACCCGAGTCAGAGCTTCAAGTGTGTCCATCCCCCAGCCGGTGAGCACCGTACCCATTAGGTGTGTTTACACCCATCCCCTCTTCCCCACTCCCATCTGCCAGACACCCAGTGAATGTTATTACTATATTTGCACTTAAGTGTTGATCAGTTAATACCAATTTGATGGTGATACATGCTTTGATTTCTCATCCTGCATGAGATCATGCATGATTTTTGATCCTGCATGAGAATAGCTAAAACGGTATTTTGTCTCATTCAACGCTGCAGCCTTGCAATGAATGTCGCATAAAGGAATTGGAATGAAATCAGTAAACAAGAATTAGCTTGTTTGGGGAAAGTGAAGAAACACAATCTAAAAATTAAAAACTGGCATGCCTGCAAAATCCTGTCTACGACAGTTTAATGGATCCATACCTGCCGCCCTCAAAAAATATGTTATCAATTCACCATGAAAAATGATTTATCCATGCAACAGGAAACCACAAGAGGTGTGATACCCACAGTCCACATCTCTATGATACTCCGTTCCCTCTGAAGATTAAAAAATTTGAAGTTTTTCTGATTCTACTACTAATCTCATCTTAGTCATTTACTATGGATCTTGGACTATACAGTGGTTTTTGAGTTTAAAATAAGATGGAGAAATTGTCCTTTCTCACAAGGAGCAAGCTGGGGAAACAAAACACATAAAATAATTTGTCAACAAGAAATTATTATATGTTCAAAAAAGTGAGATGTCATTAAAGGACAATCCGTAATAAGGCAATACAATCTGCCAAAATAGAGCATTAGAGAATACGTATAACCTAGGAAGGCAAGGTTCCCTAACAAAAATCTAACAAGCCAAATAAAAAAAGGTTGGAAGGGAGGAAGAAACTGATAGAAGCTAGTAACACTAACTCTTAATCTAATCTTTGAGCTATATTCTGAAATAATAACAAGGTAAGATTTTCTACTAAACTTCCTAAGTCATCTAATGACTTGTTTAGTCATTAGATTTCGGACAGTACCTATTTTCACACTGTCACCATACCACAGAGAAACAAGACCTAGACATTTAAGAGGAGGGAAAAGAATATCCCACACAGATGATGTTAAATAATATTAAACAGTCCAATCCCTCATCCTACTTTCTTGCTGTGTCTCTGCCACACTAGCTAAAGGCAAGTCATAGGGTGCCAGGAACCGGAAGGAAAAAAAAAACAACTCAGTCAAAAGTTGGCATTCCTGGAAAAATCAGAAATGGTCAACAAGTTGATGGTTGTTACTACCCCTCACTTACCTAGCTGTGGACATGAAATTTCCACTAATGTTCCCTTTCATTTTCTTATCTACTGGAGCACTTACTCCTTTTAGCTTTTGTCTATAATGTATTTATTTAATTTTATAATCTTCGGTTGATACAGGTTTGAAACAGAACAACGTTCCTTAAAACATAAATTCCCCAAGGCTTACAAAAGGAGGCAAATTGCCTGGTCTGAAGAGATCGCTTTAAAAAAAAAAAGAAAAAAAAGCAGGTCCTAATGCTCTTCCCAAGTTTTTCTTCACCTTTCTCGTCCTCTCATTGGATGCCTACTGCTACTCCCTTACTCAGACATATACATGACTCACCTACTGACACGCCAACTCCAACATGGAGAAAGTCTCTAATCCTTATTTCCCTTCTGGCACAATAAAAGAGAAACAAATACTTCCAAAAAGAAATCTACTAAATACTATGTGAGAAAAAATATTAAGACAACACAGAAACTTAAGTTACCAAAGTACTAAAAGGTTTCTATTCCTCCTTTTCTGGACTTAACTTTCAAGGACAGGTTTAACTGCAGGACAAGACATCCTCTCTGGTTTCCTTGCCTCCCAGCAATCAGCACATCTTACTTTCTATCACAATACAAGCAGTCTTCTTTCTAATTCTACCACCAAATTTTCATTCGTAAGTTCAAAAATATTTACTGAATATATACTATGTGCCAAAGTCTGATCTGATTCTGGGGCATACAAAGACCAACAGTTTGGAAAATTCCCTGTTCTCATTAAGTCTGCTATCTAGTAGAAAACAATATATAAGTACACATGCACCTAAATATATGTGTACATGTTTTATATGTACAATGTGAGATAGTGATAAGTGCTATAATAAAAACACAGAGATGTGACTGAGAGTGATTAAGGATACTGTTTCTTGAAAAGACTTCTCCGAGAAAACTGAGATCTGAGTGACAAGATAGAGCTAGCCCTCTGGAAATCAATGATGGAGGATGATTCCTCACGGAAAGAACAAGCTGGAAAGTGTTATATAGGAGAGAGACGTGACCTAATAATGTATTTTTAAGATCACTTTGGCTGCTACACAATGAATGACTTGTCAAAGAGCAAAGGTAGAAACAGACTGACTAGGAAACCTTTGCAGTGGTTCAGGTGACAGGCTGTGACTTGGAATTGGTTGCTAGCAATACAGAGAGAGAGAAAAAGACTAGAGTCAGCGGTAATTTGGATGTGTAAGATAGGGGAATAAAGGAAGACTCTAGGAGCTTAGGAAATTTTCCATTTAGTTATGGATTCCAAGTCAAAAAGAATTATCTTTTTTGAACAACTGATAATGCCATGTTTATCTGCTACTCAAGACAAAATAAATAACCTCACTCTTCAAGCAAAATCTACTCCACGCATGGCGGCATATCCTGGTAACACAAAAGCTGATAAAAATGACATCACAATGCAATAGTCATAAATTGTATAATAAAGAATTTCATGTCATTTTTTTCACTTACAGCTTCTTGAATTAAAATTTCTTTTTTTTTTTTTTTTTTCTTTTGAGACAGAGTCTCACTCTGTTGCCCAGGCTAGAGTGCCGTGGCGTCAGCCTAGCTCACAGCAACCTCAAACTCCTGGGACTACGGGCATGCGCCACCATGCCCGGCTAATTTTTTTTCTATATATTTTTAGTTGTCCAACAATAATTTCTTTCTATTTTTTTTAGCAGAGACAGGGTCTCGCTCTTGCTCAGGCTGGGAAAATTTCATAGAATAACTAAAAGGAGAAGGACAAGTACAAAGAAGAGAAAAGTAAATATTTATTGGGGAATGTCCTATTCCTAATTTAGTGGTACTAGTCAGAAATCTCTCATGGATCAAACAGAAGGTATGATTTGGGGGGGAGGGATCTTCTTTTAAAAACAGTTAGGAAACACCTATAATTAACTGCAAAAGCCTTTATTACTAAAAGAAAGGTTCAAAGTAAAAAGAAAACAAAAGATATTTCAAGGAGTAGCTCAGTCCTCTAGATGGATAGATGCAGAAAAAGCATTTGCAAAAATCAATACTCATTGAGTGCAGCAAACTAGTAATAAAGGGAAACTTCCTGCACTTGATTAAAAATATCTATAAAAAACCTACAGCTGGCCGGGCACAGTGGCTCATGCCTGTAATCCTAGCACTTGGGAGGCCGAGGCGGGCGGATCGTTTGAGCTCAGGAGTTCGAGACCAGCCTGAGCAAGAGCGAGACCCCCGTCTCTACTAAAAATAGAAAGAAATTACATGGACAACTAAAAATATATAGGAAAAAAAAAAATTAGCCGGGCATGGTGGCACATGCCTGTAGTCCCAGCTACTCGGGAGGCTGAGGCAGAAGGATTGCTTAAGCCCAGGAGTTTGAGGTTGCTGTGAGCCACGGCACTCACTCTAGCCCGGGCAACAGAGTGAGACTCTGTCTCAAAAAAAAAAAACAAACCTACAGCTAACATCATACTTAATGGTGAAAAACTGGATGCTTTCCCCTAAAATGAGGAATGAGGCAAGGATGTCCCCTCTTACCACTCCTAATAAACATCCTATTATAGGTCCTCACTTTTGCAGTATGTCAAGAAAAAGAAACAAAGGGTAAACAGACTGGGAAAGAAGAATAAAACTATCTTCATTAGCAGGTGACATGATTGTATATGAAAAAAATTCAAAAGAATCGGCAACAACAAAACTCCTAGAACTAATTAGCAATTATAGCAAGGTTTCAGGATACAAGTTAATATGTAAACATTGGTTGCATTCCTATATGCCAGCAATGAACGATCGCAATTTGAAATTAAAACATAATACCATTTACATTAGTACCAAAAAAATGAAATAGTCATAAATCTAAAAAAATATGTACAGTATCTCTATCAGGAAAACTACAAAACTCTGATGAAAGAAATCAATGAAAATCTAAATGGAGACATAATCCATGTTCACAGACAGGAAGATTCAGTATTGTTAAGATATCAATTCTCCCCAACTTCATCTATAGATTCAACACAATCTAAATCAAAATCCCAGCAAGTTATTTTTATGGCTATCAACAAACAGATTCAAATGTTTATATGGAAATACAAAAGACCCAGAATAGCCAACAGTATTAAAGGAAAAGAATAAATTCAAAAGACTGACATTATCCAACTTCTAAACTTACTATAAAGCTACAGTAATCAATACAACATAGTATTGTATGAAACAGACAAATTAATCGGTGCAACAGAATAGAGAGCCCAGAAATAGACCCACACAAATACAGTCAACTGAACTTTGGCAAAGAAGTAAATGCAATTCAATGGAGATAGTCTTTCCAACAAATGATACTGGAACAATTGGATATTCACATGCAAAAAAAAAAAAAAGAAGAACCTATACACAGTCCTTATACTTTTCACAAAAATTAACTCCAAATGGATCTTAGATCTAAATACACAATGCAAAACCACATAAAATTTCTAGAAGAAAAATAGGAGAAGATCTAGGAGACCTTGGTTTAACTATAAGTTTTTACATGTGATACCAAAAGCACAATCCATTAAAAATATGTGATAAATTTAACTTTATTAAAATTAAAAATTTCTGCTCTACAAAAGACACTCTTAAGAGAATGAAGACACAAGTCATAGACTGGGAGAAAATACTGACAAAACACATACCTGATTAAAAAAAAACTTATATCTAAAATTTACAAAGCTCTTAAAACTCAACAATAAGAAAATAAACAAGCCAACTAAAAATGGGCAAAAGATTTGAACAGGCACCTCAATAAAGAAGATACACAAATAGCAAGTACGAGTATAAAAAGATGCTCAATATCATATGTCATCAGGAAACTGCAAATTAAAATGAGATACTGCTATGTATCTCTAAAATCCAAAACACTGACAACACTAAATCTTGGTGAGGATGAAGGACACCTGAAGGACTATCTCCAAGTTGAAGTTTCTACAGCAAACACCAAAAAAAACCAGAAATACAGAAATAGAGTATAAAATTTCCATCACAGTACACAGGGCTAGGAGAGGAAAATGGAATAAGAACAAGAGAGATTTTTAAAAATCATTAGCATCAAAAAGAAGCCCAGAAATGAAAGAACATAGAATCCAAATGATAGAACAAACAAAATATAGTAGTAATAACAATCCATGTAAATGGACTAAACTCTCCAGTTAAAAGACAGGTATCACCAATCTGAATAGAAAAAATCCAGTCCACGGACTTACAAGAGATACACTTAAAACAACAGTTCACTGGCAGATGGAAAAGACGGAGAAGGATACTAGGGTAAGACCAAAACAAGTTTGTTTGGGCATATTAATATCATATAAAATCAAACTTGAAAGCAAAATAAAAAATTATTCACAACCTTTTGGTAAAAGGAAAATTAGCCAAGGAGACACATGTTACACTGTAATACACCTATTAACTTATCTTAACAGAGGCAAAACCTGGCAAGCAAGAAAAAATTGGGAAATCTACTTTTTCAAAAATGTATCCACCAAATATCCAAAAATGTCACTAGGAGAGTTGAATATTCTAATAGGTAGGCTTGACCTCTTGAGTCATTTATAAAACATGGCATACAATAATTTGAAAATATACATTCTTTTCAGGCATACATAGAATATGTATTTAGAATGACTTATTCCTTAGCCATAAAGCAATTTTCATCAAATCTGAAAGATTCTAAATGAAAAAGACAATATTCACTGACCACAAAGCAATTAAGTTAGAAATCAATAATAAAACAAAAAGCTGGTTTTTCTAAGTTATTTTAAAATACATCACTAAAAAAATTGAGTCAAAAATCATAATGGAAATCTGAAAATATTTAGAATTGAATAATCATAAAAAATATATATCAAAATTATAATATGCAGTTCTCTGCCCAGATCCCCAGTTCAGGACATTCCCTTAATTCCTGAAAGTATTTGCAACCAATAGCTGACTTGTCCTCTTGTCCTTCAACTTTCTGCTGAAGGTCTTGCCCCTTCCTACGACAGCCCACACCCAGTGTTTAGTTGATACAGGTATAAAGAGGCTCAATCCCATTGTCCCAATTTGGGACAACTATGAAAAACCAACCAATATTCAGAGTTCTCTGAATTATTAGCGAAGGCCTTTGTTGAGACAGAATCTCAATTCAACTTCTCCCTCTTCCAGAATCCTTCATCCCTCCACAAGTGTTGGTCCCAAGAGTATTTCCCCCAATAACCTTCCAATTCCTCCAGGGAATTCCAAGCTGTGATAAGAGGAGTATGTTTGGAAGGCTACTACAGTGATACAGCCAAGAGATGACACTAACTTCAACATAAAGAATAGTAGTAGAAATGGAGAGAAGTGGATAAATTCAAGAAATATTTAGGAGATGATGTTAAGGATCTACAAAGTGCAAAACCACATAATAAATAACTTCATGATGAAGAAATTCTCATTGCTGATTATCAAAATTAAGATTTCTCTAAGTCCTGCCTCTGTGATCTGTGATATTATAGATGGTGGAAGCTCCATCAGCCTAGGTCACTGAATAAGGATAGCAAAGAACAAAATTCCTTCCCAACCAACAACCTGACCAATATGAAGCAAACATGCTAAATGAAGAAAAAGTAAATCTTTGTTTTCTAAAGTCATAGTGGGGATTGGGGGGGAATAAAACTATGATATACTTGAGCTCTGATGAACTAATGACAACTGCACAGACACAAATAAAACTAGCACATCACTAGAGTCCTTCAAGGACCCTAACTCAGAATTTGCTGGGAAGTTTGGCTGCCATGCACCACATGGCTACTGTGAAAAATTCTGACTGTAGATACAAACAAGGAGATGGTTTAAATTCAAGCAAATTAGGGAAATATATTATCAATGCATTACTCATTCTGTCTTTATCTGATCAGAATTTTCTACTGATTTTATTGCTATTTTTAAATTACAAAATAGTTATATTTAGCTTAGTTTTATCATTACCAATTTATTTTTGGTGTGCCTTTTGGGTTGGCACACTTCAGACTGAGGTGAAGCACATTGGCACCGATACTATTTGGCATCTATAATCATCCAATAACTAGTAAACATATGTGTTACAGTCCAACTATGAATGATGCACATTTCTACTACTACTGCAGACATATATAGATATATAGATATATATATGCCCTTTCCTCAGTTGGTCATACACATATATAAATACATAAATAACAATATAAATATATTTAGTTTAAATAAGAATGAGCCAATATTGTACACATAAAGATATAATCATTATGTGTTATAAGCTAAAAAAAAAACTGATACATAACACTATTTGGCAGAGAAAGGCAAAACTGATCTTATCTGCCTATTTCCTTCTACTTAGGCAAATAAAAAATACTGAATCCCTAACTCTGCTCCAGGAATCAGTGTATAGATTAGAGCAGAAGGCTTCACAGACGAGAAGCTTCCAAACAAAAACCAATGTTTTTTCACATTACAATGTGTTTCCACCTTATTGCCTGAAGGTTGTGCACAGTCTTTTGCAACTAACAGAAAAAGGAAAAAGAAAAGATATACAAGAATGAATAACAATAAAACAAAAGATGAATGACTGAGAGAATATGGAAAGAGAACTTGTGAAATTATGCTTAAACCCAAATGTGTATGTTGGAATAATAAAAGAAAATACAGGTACCCAACTGATGGTGAAAAAGAAAAAAGGAAAAGGCCACAGAACACACATTCCCATCTCCCAAGGAATATCATTCTACCCCCCAGTGACCACATTACTTCAATAATAGGAAAACAGCAAAATAAACATCTTAGTGTTTAATGGATTTCCCAAAGGATATTTTAACACCACTTTCCTTCAACATAACTTTTCCTTAGGACTTTTTTATTAAATCTCCTTAGATATTAAACATATTTCCTACTGAAAACCAAATTGGCAAACAAATTAACAGGATATAAGATGGTTTCAAAGGTTTCTTCAATATAACCTTAACCACAGAGTCATAAGTGACGTGAAAATTTTTCTAAGCAACATGAAATAAAAAGAGGAAATAAAAGATGTCAGGCCTAGCCAAGCATTTTTATCCCTCTTAAGTATGAACAATTTTTTTTTCTATATAAGCAACACAAGTAACTTTTTTTTTATGTGATACTATGCCAAAAGCAAGATAGGAAGAATAGGCAAAAAGGAAAATAGCCAGGCAGAGAAGAACGAACCACCATAGACCCTATACACTAATCAAAGACAGAGAAAGAGGTAATCAGAAGACTAATAAAAAGAACAAATGAAAGAGCCTCATTTCAAAGAACATAAATGCCATGGTCATAGGTTAGTGTAAAGGTAATAATAAGGTACAGTAAAAGATTCTCATACATTTGAATTTTAGATTCCCAAAAACTTCCATTAGTCCAGCCTGGTGAACACAAGGACAGTCTACAAGAACTGATACCAGTATTGTCACCCCAGCTCTCTTTTGGTTATTATTTTCATAGGATACCTTTTTCCATTCTTTCACTTTCAACTCATTTGTCTCTGAATTTAAAGTGACTTTTTTATAGACAGTACATAATTGGGTCATATTCTTTTGATCCATTCTGCCCTCTGCCACAATAAGATATCACTTCACGCATACTAGGGAGGCAAAAAAAATTTTTTTTAAAGAAAGAAAATAACATGTGTTGGCAAGGACGTGAAGAAATAGAAATCCTCATACATTCCTAACTAGAAATGTAAAATGGGATAGCAGTGATGAAAACCAATTTGGCAATTCCTCAAAAAGTTAAACATAGAATTACCATGTAACTCAGCAATTCCACTCCTAGGTATATACCCCCAAAATTGAAAATGGGTACCCAAATACATGGACATACATGTTCGAAGCAGCATTATTTACAATAGCCAAGAAATGGAAACAACTCAAATGTCCATCAACAAGTGAATGAACAAAATGTGGTATATACATACAATGGAAGACCATTCAACCATAAAAAGGAATAAAATACTGGTACATGGTAGAACATTTATGAACCTTAAAAATGTTAGCCTAAGTGAAAGAAACCAGACATAAAAGTTAATATATTGTATGATTTCATTTATATGAAATATCACCAGAATAGGTAAATCTATAGAGAAAGAAAGTATATTAATTGTTGTCAGGGGCTAGGTGGAGGAAGAATAAGGAGTAAGTACTACTGGGTACAGAGTTTCCTTTGGGAGTAATAAAGATGTTCTAGAATTAGTCCTTATGGTAAAACAACCTTATGAATATATCAAAAATCACTGAATCGTATACTTTAAAAAACTGAATTTTATAGTATTTAAATTTTATCTCAATTTTTAAAAATATAATCTTTAGTATAAAAATTTAGAACAGGCTACCCCCAGGGCTGGGGGTTCATGAGAATTGACTTGGAAGAAGCATGAGGGAACTCTCTGGGGTGACAGTATATTCAACATCTTGGTGGGATTTGGAGTTACACAGATGTATATATATGTCAAAATCAACAAATACAGACTTAAGAGTTGCTCACATTATATGCAAATTTTGTAACAAAATAACAAACTATATACACATACTAAATTCAGTTAACCTCTGTATTGCAGTATTTATTGGGTCATGTACTGGTAAGTGCATTTTACTTTGGAATGCAACAAAAGTAAGATGGATTAACATATGGGTAGGTAAGTGATAAAGCAAATCTAGCAAAAGATTAGTGGTGGAATCTTGGTGTTAGGTATACAGGTATACACTGTAAAATTCTTTCAAAATGCTGTATGATTGAAATTTTTCAAACTAAAATACTAGGGGAAAAGTTAATGACAAAGAAAAATATCTGCAAGTCATGACTACTACACAGAAATTTAGAATATGGTTACAAGACAAAATGGGTGGCAATATTAGAGGATCTTCGCCTGAAGACATGATATTTAAGCTAAGCTACGAAAGACCACAAGGCGCAATCTATGTGAAGATATCAGCAAGGGTCTTCCAGGTCACCCGTTTCCCCGGCGCTCCCCAATAATCTTATCCTAAGGCCCAGAAATTTAGTGTGTTCATGTACACCAATGTGACTGCAGAATAGTAGGCAAGGAAGGGAGTAGTGTAAAATGAGATTGGAGAGAAAGGCAGGTGCCAAATCACATGGGGTTGGTAGTTGGGTAAAGAACTGCGATTTTATCTAAGCACAATGGAAAGTCATTAGAGGGTTTAAAGCAGGGATGGGGTGGGATGATGAGGTGTGTCCTTGTTCTTTAAAGTTTTAAAATAAAGCATTGCCAGCTATGTGGAGAATAGCTTTGAAGTGTTTAAGAACAGAAGTAAAGAAACTATTGTCATAGCCCCTGCAAAAGCCAATGGTAGTTTGCAGCAGGGGAGTGCTAGGAGATAGTAAGTAGTGAATACGGAATACATTTTGAATGAAGAACTGACAGTGCCTACTGATAGACTTCAACAGGATGAGGGGGAAGAAGACATCCAGGATAGATCCTGGGCTTTAGCCTGACTGAACCGGGCGACATTTACTGAGATGTAGAAATTGTGGGAGAAGCAGGTTTGTAGTATGGTGGACTTGAGAATTTAAAAAATTTTTCTTATTTAAATTGGGCATGATTTGTGACTGTGAGAAAGACAAAGCAAAGGAAAAGAATCAGGAAGTTGTTAAGGAACGGGTTTTAGATTTACAATTTCTTTTCAAGAATCAATTTTCACTTGACTGTATTAAGGACTTTTGGTCCAGTAAAAAGATCAAACTTAAATGGAAATCAGGCTCACTGATTACTGTTGTCTACCATCAAGGTTAAAGATAAACTGAGGATCAATAGCCCTGCACCTCTAAACTAGATAGACCAAAGGAAAACATCAGGAGCAAGAATGAGGGAGACAAAGTAGTCCAAAAAACAAATACATAGAAGTAACATATTAAGTCTCAACTGTCTCTCACCTCATCAATGATAAGAGATGTCTGCTTCTTTAATTCCATGTATAACATGCTAAAGTACCTTACAGTATTTTACACAAAGTAGTGGCTCAAATTTTAGCCCTTATCCTCTAATCCCATTAGTTTAGGCCAAAGTATAATGAAAAATCCATGGTCTTTGGAGCCAAATAAACCTAGATTTAAACCAGGGCCCACCACACAGTAGCTCTGTGAACTTGAGCAAATTATCATTTCTAATCCTTAGTTTTCCTTAAATGTAAATGAAAATAATTAAACCCAAGAATTAGCATTAGAAATGGCATTTTGAAAGTGCCTGGGACATGGAAAAAAATGTTCCATAAGCAGGAGCTACTATTATGTAAAAGGCACATAATTCATCAATGTTCAATACAGTTAGTGTCCTACTTCAGCATAGCTAGATTCCTGTTTCCAGAAGAAAAGACATGAGATGGGAATCATATAAAACAGGATCAATTTCATTTTCACCATGTAACACAGAAAGAAGGAAAACTCTATGAATCAGTATGACACATGTGTAATCAGCAACTTACAAATGGATAAGTTCAAAGGTTTGATTATAATTCAGTTGTTTAGAAGTAGGAACATATTTTCACATGAAATTAACATTCAGTTCACCTCTTAGATAAACTCACAAAGACCCATCAAAATCATACTATAGTTAAATTGTGGTATATCTCAATAAAATTAGTAGGAAAAAAATGCTGAATTACCAAACAAGACAGAAAACCAAGAGACTTTAATAATATGTAATTTATTTTAGAAGCTAGCACTTGTAGCAAAAGGTTTTATGGGAGGTTTCTGTGGTGCTTCAGAAGGGGTTTTCAGAGAAATTCTAAAAGCTTTATAAAAGCTGATGACCCTGGTTCTTTATTATGTTTTATTTTACCACAAATTTTATGGCTTCCCTTTCTTTGAGTATAAGCAAAACACTAGCACTCTTATATTTAATAGCCGTGATTGCTATCATTTATTTCACAAATAAGAGAGAGTAATTGGGGAAGAATTGGAAGAAATATAGGAAAGAGGAAGAAACCATAAAGGATGCGCCCAAGTGTAAAGAAAAGAGATTTAGACTGAATTAAGTAACCTTGGTAGAAAAAACCTGAAAAGGTGATAAAGCACAGCACTGAACTATTGAGGGAGGAAAGCAAAGGGATGAGAACTTGTCAGAGAGAGCCCATCACAATTAACTGGTTATCGTAAAGGTCATAGGTTATATATAACAAAGGTGGAAGAAACCTACCAAAGCAATCTGCAGGCTGCCGCTTATACAAAGGAAATGCTCACGAGTTGAAGATTCACAATTCAAATTGTGGCAGAGCAGTGTAATTGTAAGATTTTCTTCTAATCCATTTTTATTTCCCTAAATTTCTCCAAATATTGTCCTTTCTATGTAGATACTATTATAATAGTACTGTTATGTCCAAGCAGATAGATGATAATAATATCTAAACTAGAAAGAGTACTTTTTAAATTTAAAAGTATATGGGAGAATAAATCTAAACTGTTTTAGAAAGTCTTCTCAAAAACCAGTAGATATGTTACATGCCTCTTAAGCAATGAGGAATGCCAGTGGTTTCAAACCACAGATAGAAACTTTTGATTTTTCTCAATAAAAAACCACAGAATCAGTTCCATGTGGTCCAATGTATTTAGCAATCTAGCAAATCTTCCTGTGAAGTACTAAAATGCTCTTTGAAATAATGTTGACAATTCTGAAGAAATAATTAATGCAGAGATGTCATAATCAGATAAAATAAGATTTTCTATGGCCTGATTTTAAACCCAGGACCTATAATCAATACAAGAGATTTCTACAAAACAAATAAAATATATTTAATAATGAGTAAGACCCAAATAATTTAGTCAGACCCAACTAGAAACAGGGATTTATTACAAGCCAAACCACTTTTCAGATCACTAAAGAACTGCTAAGCTAGCCTATCCCATTTGTAATGAATATATTTATTAATACAAATAAATGATCACTTTCAGACTAAGATATTTCTACGTACCACAACTACAAACTAAACTTTGCCAAATCAAATGCTCTCCAAATGTAGGAAACAACTCTAAATATTCAATCATAATGAGAACACAGGACTGTAGAAATGTTAGTGTGAGGTGCTGAAAAGCTTGGATGGAGGAATATATTGAGTACTAAGAAAATGCTGGGAATCCCTGACTATCAAGCGTTGCCTAATTTCTTTCACCTATCTACGAATTTCTCTCAAATGTATACAACTGCTGATTTGATTAATAAAATTGTAAAGTTATTTAACAACATTGCTAACCATGAAAATAGCATGCCCTTACACATTTTCTCAATTAGTACATGCCAAAAATACAATAGCTCTCATGAGCACCAGGAATATTTTTAAAATTAAAAAACTGGGAGGCACTGGCCCAACACATTTATAGCTAAAACAGTCATTAAAATGTCCTTCAGTTTACCTTTTACGCTAATATGGAATAGTAAGTTCTAATTTCCCATGTTCTATTTTCTCTTTCCTACCTAGCAAGATTGTTAAGTTGATCCTAAGTTTCCTAAGTTACCTTAGGAAAAGGTGGAACCATTCAAATATGATATCTTCATTTTAATCACATATATCCTTAACTTTAACAAACCACATTCAACTACATACATATAAATTTGCATTACATCCAATCTTAAGTATTCTTAAGACAATTCCTTCTTTTAATTAGCCAGTGATTTCATCTTACAAAGGAGCTATATATAGTTATTAAGGCCAAATCACTCTTTAAAATCTCCTTTAATAGAATATGGTAATTCAACTGATAAATTCTTCCAGAGCAACGAACAGTAATCAAAAACCTAAAACTATTAAAATATTATTTGCTCTATGGGAATTACTTATTATATGTTTACTCAACCGTATCTGCTGAAAGACATAGAAACCCTACCAAAGTTAATTTAAGGACTTACCAATTTCCCTTGCAATTCTGACAGCTTCATCTGCATCCTGTAAAAGCAGGAAATGAGACTCAACATTAATCCCATGAGGCATTGCACAATGTCTTTAGGGCAGTCATATATTGCACTACTGTCTCCTCTGATTCATTTAATGTTCAATTTTACAACCTTCTAACCCTTTTCATTCAGAGAAATGTAAAATTAATACCATAAGTGGAATGTAAATTCTACCTCATCATTATTATATTAAGAAACTCAAAGCAGTTTGAAACGAGCTGGCAGGAAGCAGTACCAGAATTGCCAATGATTTGGTGCAGTTGCTGGAATTTAATGGCAGAATTTAGATGTTTACATTCAATACTGAATCATAAATCAGATCATTAAAGCTTGTCCGCAGCCAGCTTGTTTCTGATATTTAGGTGTCATGTTTTCCTAGATTCTGTCAGCAGGGGGAGTCGATTCTCTATTGTTTGGGAGGAACTCGATGGTTTTTCTAGAAATAAAAAAGTAAATTTCCAGTATCTACAGGAATTACTGATTGTTAAAAAAAAAAAAAAAAATCCCTTTGGTAATCTCCATTACCTTTTCTGTTTTATTTTTTATTTCATCTTTTCGTCCAGGTACATATCCTACCTCTACAATTGTATCTTGTTATATAAATTAAAACCTTAATTTCAATGAATCAACTAGTAGAGGGGGAAAAAACCCTGAAAGCCAAGGAGAGAAAAAGCTTTCCTACACACTATGAAATAAGAGTTTATCAATGTAAGGATTAGTTACTGCTAAATATCAACCAATGTCACATGTGCCTCTTAGAAGCTAAAAAGATAAAAACTTCCCTTGAATCTAAGTCATTTCATTGATCATTAACTTTCACCTAACACACTCGACATAGGACACTCCTAATATATTTCCCAGAATAACAATAAAGAGAATGTTGAAATCAAGCCTCCTTCTAAATCTAATTATTTTTTATAATTCAGTGACACAAACTAAACTATCACAAGGACTGACACAATATTGTTTTAAAACCAAAGCTGGTAAGTATACCTGAATTATTAGAAAACAACTAAAAATATTGAAGTGAGAAGCCCAATGTTTAAGCTTTTCAGCTAGTACATTTAAAATGTAGAGAACCATGTCAGAATTCTCCCCTAAAAGTGGAGGGGGAGGGGCAGGGGGATTGTTTATAACTGGTTCATTTATGTCTAATAAAAAAAAAAAAATCTTCCTTAAAAGTCTTCAGTACCTAATAACATCCCCTGAATAAGGAGGTTGGCAGGGGAAGTTGTCAGAAAAATTTAATTTCCTTTCATTAGCCAGTCTGCTCCACAAATAGGTGCTTGTTAAGTTCAAAGCAGTCCTGAAAGCGACATCAGTTTTAAGTCTTTTTTTTTTCCCTCCAAGCAGTCACATCTGCTAATGAGATTTTCCAAATAACAATTGTTTTCAAGTCAGAGATAAATCTATACCTCCCACCCCAGCCCTCCAAAATCAAGGTTTACTGCTTTATTACACCTTGCTGTTTTCACTAACCCTACATTCTCCAAATTTTAGCTTAAAGGGATAAAAATCCATGAAAAGGGTCATTTAAGAATGTTAGTGGTTTCCACACATTGAGTTGGAAGGTTCTTTGTTCCAGTCAGTGACAGTTATTGGAGAATACTTCCCCTTAATAGCCTCTCTGTCAGGAAGTGTTAAACCTGCCAAATGCGAACAATTAGTGCCTCTTGAACAAAATACAGGAAGAGTGATGGCTGATGAAGACTGGATTATAATAAGCCTAGAAGGAAACTTTCAACATTTCTTTCAAATGCGATGAGAGAAAGTAAACTACTATCTAAAAAGTTATCTTGAGAGAAGTAATAGGCAAGTTTTAAGGGATAATTCATAGAATTCATTAGTCATATTTTATCACTTCTATATACACATGCTATAGATCTGTTGTGTGTACAGATGTAGATATAGATGTACATATACACATAGCAAAATTTCTCAACATTCTGTAGCTGTCACAAAACCAACACTTCTATGAACAGCCACAAAACAATCTTACCTTTCAACTAATCAGTATGCTTACGTTTTCTTACTATGAAAATCAAATTCTACTAAATGAACGTGCAAGTAAAATCAAATTGCCTTAAAAATTAACTTTTCACTTGTCACTCATTCATCCCAAAATATTTTACTGGGCACCTATTATGTACTAGACATTAAAAACTCTTATCAGTTTTAATAATAAACTACTAAATACACTCAACTCCAATATGGTCTTTCAGCACATTTAGTTTTATTATTGGGCTGTATAAAATTACTTTTCAAGAGATAAAAAGCCCTATATACCTCCAAATTCAATGGCACTGAGTGACATATCACGCTGTAAAAATTCCCTATAATGTCATAGGTACAAAAGTTTTTCATAAAACTCTGAAGCAACTAGAAAAATACCAACAATCACTAAGAAAAAATGGGCAAAAAGATTAAATAAGTTCACATAAAAACAATTCCAAAAGGATAATACATTCACCCTTAGTCATAATTACAGAAATAGGATCTAAAACAATGAGATTCCACTTTTCATCTAGAAAATTAAATTTTGATAATGGCTAAGAGTGGTGACTTAAAAGTAAACAAGCACTTCTCACACTACTAGTGTTGTAGAAAATGGTGCAATCTTTTTTAAAAGAAATTGTCAATATTTATAAAGAGTTTGAGGACATGTTATCTTTTGACCCGGCAATTTTCCTCTTGTCAAGTTATCCAATAGATAGATACACTCACATGCAGGCACACAGAGAGACATATAAAGAAATTTATTATTTTCCATTTGGTGTTTTAATAAGAAACAAAATCTGAGAAACAATTTAATAGGCCTTCAATAAGGGACGAGCACCACATACGGTACATTCATAAAATTAAATATTACATAGTCTTTAAAAAGAATGTGGTTGATCCATATGCTCTTACTGATCATCCATTTATACATTAATTCAGTACGTATTTACCCAGCAATATGAAATACAGTTTCTGCCCTCATAGAGCTTATTTCAGCCAAACAAGAGAAACAGAAAATAGAGTAAACAAACATCAATTGAAAATTAAAATAAATGTTATATGGAAACAAAGAGCACTAAGGCAGGCAATGAAAGGGAGAACCTGTTTTAGACAGATTACTCAGAAAGGGCCTTTGGAGTAAAATTTTAAGCCTAAGGATACAAACAACTTGCCACCACAGAAAGATTAGGAAAAAGGGATTGTAGACAGAAGAGCAACATTTACAAAACCCCTAGAGTAGGAAGGTACTTAATACGAAAGAAACTTCATGAAGCTAAAGTTGAAACACAGTAAGGATGTGGCAGAAAAGTCCAAGATGACTGAGTAAGCATGGGGCATGGCCCTGTTCTGGCCTAGCCTTATGGGATACGGTACAGGTATAGCACCCCAAATGCCTTGGTTCTACTGGCTAGGAGGGGAGTGAGTATGGGGGGGGGGGATAGAAATAAATCAGGTTTTAAAAGGATAACTCTTACACTTTAAAGATATGCAAAATATACATGGGGGAGGGAGTTATAGTACATATAGTACGACATTATCTACATTAAGAGACATATACATCTGAATGCACATGACTTTACACATGGACAGCTCTAAAAACCTCTAGTTACTGCTCAAAGGTAGGATTGAAGAGCTGGTGGCTCATGCTTGTAATTCCAGCTACCAGGGAGGCTGAGATGAGAGGATACCGTGAGCCCAATAGTTCGAGACCAGCCTGGGCAAAATAGTGAGAACCCCCCAACTCAAAAAAAAAAAAAAGTGGGATTGAAAACTGGGGGAAAAAGAGGAACTTTTTGTTAAGACTGTATACCCTTACGTACACACTGAACTTTTTTACCATAAGAATCATAATTCTATACTTCATACTTCTGTAGCTTAAAAATTAAATCAGCCATGCTTGAAGGTGTCTAATTAATGATTTCTAGAGCATTTAATATTATCAAAATAAACTAGTACTCCCCAAAATCCACTTAAGCTTTTCATGACTTCCTATTACCTCAGAACCAAGTTCGAACTCACTAACTTGGCTTCAATACTTGATCCTACCTGCCTCGGCCCCAGGTCTCGCCCCACTTCCTGTCCACCTCACACTTTACCCTCCACTCCAAGTCCCAGGCACTCTCTCCCCAGCCTGGCTCAGCCAGGAGCTCCCCTGTTTCACCTCCCTTCCCCAAACCAGCTCTTATCACAACAGGACAAGTATCAGGCCCTGATGACACAGGAGGGCCAAAAAAGGTACATCCTGGCTAGCCATCAGGCAATTTACAGGCTAGTGGAAAAGACAAACCTTAAATGTCACTACACAGCAGCTAAGAAATGACTATTGTGATGCATGTTATGTAGAAGTCGTGAAAAGGGCACGTGACGACAGGGGATCTCTGATTCAAAAACAGATTCCTGGAAACCTTCTCAGGCACTGTGACTGAAAAGAGACCTAACAAATAAAAGTAGCTACAGAGTCAAGCAGGGCCTCCCAGGCCACATTGAAGAGACTGAACTTCAACAAGGAAACAAAGGGCCTCACTCTAGCTGCATTCTGAAGAATTTTGGCACATCATTTACTTATTTATCATGTGTATCCTCCGTCCACCTTCTGTATCTCCCAACCCCATTAAAATGTAAGTTGCATAAGGGCAGGAATCTCTGTCTAATTGGTTCAGTGACGGATTTCAAATGCCTAGAACAATGCCTGGCACAGTGCTATTTAATCAACAGTTGTTGAAGGAACGAACAAACAAATCAACAAACGAATGAGTACCTTGAGAGGCAGTTGGGAAGTAGTAGTCTAGTTGAGAGAAAAATTATCATTTCCTCTCACAGTCAGGGGTGGCATGCTTCCAGTTTCACCTAAATGCCACTTTCTTTAGGAAGCCTGCCCAGTCCTCCCACACCAGGCTAGGTGCCACTGCTGTGTGAGCACACACACAGGGTCCACCTCATCTCCAAGAGGACGATGACCAGCTCTGTCCTGCTCTCCACTGAATCCCAGAGCTTAGCAAATTGACACGATCAGCACATTATTTGTTCAGTAAATAAACAACTATACATCAACTTTCATAAAAATAACTCTTTTTGGGATAAGACACAAACTCAAATGCCAACGGTACTACTAATCTACAGAGCAGCAATTTTATAAGTGAGTAAAGTTCCATCCAAAGGCAGTGAGTGGGGTCAAAGTAGGGACTCAAGGACCAGGCAGGCTTCAGTTTTGTTTCAGCTTACAACAAAGTACACTCAATGAAATATTGCTGACATTGGCAAAAGCAAGCCCAATATTTACCCTTGCTTCTGATTTCTAAATCAAGCACTTTTTTCCATCACATTATGCAACTTCAAAAGTTTGAAATTTAGGTTTCATAAAGCCTATTCTTATTTAAGAAAACATAGTGCTACTCTATTTATAATTTTTAAGTAAAGTATTGCATTAAGCAAAAAAAAAAAAAAATCAAACTTTACAGGGCAGTGCATTTTCAATTTGAAAGGCCACAAGTTTAAGTTATATTAAAAAGCAACAGAGGTAGGTACAGGGCTCACACCTATAATCCTAGCACTCTGGGAGGCAAAGGGGGGAGGATCACTTAAGGTCAGGAGTTCGAGGTTGCAGTGAGCTATGATGACACCACTGCACTCTAGCCAGGGCAACAGAGCAAGACTATCTCCAAAAAAAAAAAAAAAAGAAAACAGGTTCATTTCAACTTACAGATATTAAAATGTAATGAAAATATAACATAAATATTAAACTTTACCAAGTATACTTTGTTCTTTATTTATATAAAACAAATCTCTTTTAAACAAAACATCATTACCAGCCAGGTGTGATGGCTCACCCCTGTAATCCTAGCACTTTGGGAGGCCGAGGCAGGAGGATCACTTGAGGGCAGGAGTTCAAGACCAGCCTGAGCTAGAGCAAGACCCCTGTCTCTATTAAAAACAGAAAAAATTAGCTGGGCGTGGTGGTGCACACCTGTAGTCCCAGCTACTAGGGAGGCTGAGGCAGCAGGATCGCTTGAGCCCAGGAGTTTGAGGTTGCTGTGAGCTAGGCTGAAGCCAATGGCACTCTAGCCTGGGTGACAGAGTGAGACTCTGTCTCAAAAAAAAAAACAAAAAACATCATTACCTCTTCACAAATCCAACACGGCAATATCCAAAAAAAAACAGAGCTGATTCTGCTTAACATTCTTTCTTTAGAACATTCTTAAGACAGTTTTCACATTTATTAATTATATGATATATAATAAATGAAAATATTAAAGGGCTTAAAACAGTAGATTCTGTTAAAGTACTGTTCAAAATAATATTTTAAAATTAAAAGAAAATTTCTAACAGGTGTGATAATAATCACCCCAAAATGGAAGAAAAAGTCAAATACAATTTTCTGCAGAACGTATAAGCCAAATTTAATGCTACCCATTCCCTTATACAATTTTTATTTGAAGTGTTTAGAATATTTTTACTTTCATATCAAAAGTAATAAAATTGAGAAAATAAAAGTACAGAATTAAGTGTTATTTTTGTCAGCAAAAGTGCTCAGATAATAACATTCTTGATGGTTTCAAATCAGGAAGTACGAAAAAAAGAAGAGTCTAATGATATCATTTTATTTTCTTCTAAGTGATAAAAATCCCTGTGGTCTATTCTTTCTGTAATCTTTCTGAGGGGAGGCACTCAGGTTCTGAAGTTATTTGATTCTTGGAAGGACTGGTGAGAAAAGGGTCAAATATATAATTCCAAAATAGCAGTCCAAGAAATGGAGAAAGAGGAAAAAAGCCAAGGGAACCAGTACCTATTTCTTTTATTCCTTTGTTATGACACATTAAGTAAGCTCTATCATCTGATCCAAGAATAACAACAGTAAAAAGTCCTATTTTATTGTGAATGTGATAGGAGGGGGTGAATGATGCTACCAAAACCAACTATGTAGATCACAAAAATGTAAAAAGAGTTAACAAAAATCAGATGCCTTATTTGTTAATACTCTAGAGCATCCACCTTTGAGGCAACCGAGCCCAGCAGTTAAGAGTGCAGGCACTAGAGCCAGAAAGGCATGGGTGCCAATACCAGCTCTGTGGCTGTGATCTAGTTACTAGGGTGCCCCTCTGGTATTCAGTGTCCTCGTCTGTAAAATGGACAATAACAACAGTATCTACCTCATAGGATTATTGAGAAGATGAAGTAAGTTAAGGCTGAAACACACTAGAACAGTACCTAGCCCACGGTGGACACTCAAAGTTAGTAATCTGTGATAAAATGAGCCATCCATCACCCCAAGCCACCAAGTTTGTTCCCTCCCTGCCTGGCCTTAGGTGTTATAGCCTGTGTCATTCATTACTCACCCTCTGAACCTATATAACATAGAACAAATATTGGCACTATAATACTGCAAAAAGCATGCACTTTTCATAACACACTGGATCAGATGGATCTGTTGAATCCACTGCTGCTGATGAACAGAGGAAAAGAGCAGGGAAAGGCAGGAAAAAATACATGAAAGGCAAATTCATATCATTCTCCCCAGATGCTAAACACCCAATGCATTTTTATGGCAATATTAGCATCAAATACTGACTCTACCATCCATGATTCAGACTACACTTCTCCTTTCTCACTTTGTACAGACTACTTACCAACCCTTAATTTTCTACTGTCTGGATGAGAATTCTTCTACTCATTCATACAGACGCTAAGGAGTTCACTTTCCTCAGCTAGTTTTAAAATAGAATCAGCAACTTTAAAAAAAAAAAATCATTGCTTCAAGACTTTAAGACACTATGTGTAAGAGCTATCTCTACAACAAAAAAGTAAATCCTCAACTATCTTGCATTCATATATAAAGTAAAGCAAAACTTTTCAACAATCCTGGACTCAGGAAGGGCCTCCAGCTGATTGTATTTTCCAGTTAACTCTAAGTCAAGAAGAAGACTGTTTTAATACGCTTTCAAATCTTTCTAAAATTTAGTATACTTTTCTATCATTGTTAATACAACATAGTAAATACAATTGAGTCTTTTCTCAAAAATATAAAGCCTTTGATCTATCATTAGGAAAATCAATTATTCTTGGTTTAGCAGAGACAAATGTTTAATATTATACTGGCATTTAATATTGTACTTCCTAATTGCTAGGACACAGCTTGTTGCTAATTTTTTGGTTTTTATGCTTTTTTTAAATGATTTCCTTCACACGAGCCTTTTTGTTATTTGCCTCCTTCTGCTATAAAGCAAGAGGACAGTTTTTAAAATCTGGCTAATTAGGTGATAAAAACAATTACTACTTTAAATCCACACTGCATAATTTACAAAACTCATTCAAATACATGACCATACTCTGCTCTATGGTGTAAACAGATATTATTATTTCCTCTCAATGAACAATCAGAATTCAGAGACATTAAGTGAATTTCTTCCAAAACTGGCATGCTGACAGGTATCACAACCAAATGCAGCAATATAATCCTGGTGATTCCTCCCTCTGCTTCACACCTGACATTGAACAGATGACAAAATCCTATAGATTCCACTTCCACTCTCTTTCTCAAAATCACCTACTTTGCTGCATACTTTATTTTAGGCGCTGTCATTTCTTGCTGGCTTAAAGGAAGAGGATCCCAATTTGTCTATCAACCTCGAGTTTTGCTCTGCTCCAATCCATTTTCCACACAGCAAACCAAAATGAGTTTTCTAACTCTACAATTCTGTCACGTTAATTCTTCTGCATGAAACTATTCAGAGACTCCCCCAAAGCCACAAGAATAGCCTCCAAAATCAGTTGCACATCATTCAAGGCCATACATATCTGGATCCTAATTTTCTCTCTAGCTCCCTCTCCCAACTATGGCCTGTCACACTGCACATCTGCAGTTTTCTAGAACTCCCAGTCTCTCAGCTCTGAGCTTTTGCAATAAGATGTTTTCACTGACAACAGAGCTGTGTCTCATCATCACTCTCACATTTTAGCTAACTCCGTAAGTACTCAACTTGGGGAATCACTGAGCTATCATTTTCATTGGTAAATCTGCCGCATCACCCTAAAAACTAGGTTCTATGCTCTTCCTGTATGGGACCCATACACCCTGAGCTTAGCATTATTAAAATGTATTAAGTTGCCTGAATATTTATAGGTTTCTCCAAGGGGGATTTAAGCTCTTTGAATTCAGGGTCTGTGGCACGTTATTCTTTGCTTAAAAATAAAAAATGAGCTGGGATTCTAATTCTTGTCTTCCAACATCTTCACGTACACACTCTACACTCTGCTCTCAATTCCTCAGAGTAAGGTAATAAAATGTTGAATAAAACTAAACTTTTTAGCACTATAGGAGGCTGAGGCAGGAGGAATGCTTAAGCTCAGGAGTTCAAGACCAGCCTGAATAAGAGCAAGACCTCATCTCTACTAAAAACAGAAAAATTAGCCGGGTGTCATGGCATGCCTGTAGTCCCAGCTACTTAGGAGGCTGAGGCAAAAGGGTTGCTTGAGCCCAGGAGTTTGAGGTTGCAGTTTGAGGTTGCAGAGAGCTACAATGACATCATTGTACTCTACCCAGGGTGACAGAGTGAGATTCTGTCTCAAAAAATAAAAACTAAAAAAACTAAACTTGTTAAAGACAAATACTTGATACTAGATGACCACTTGAGAACTATATTTTAAAATACTGGTTTCTTTCTATTAATAAGGATGATTCAAGAACTGAATAATATAAAATAGTTCTAGAAGACCACTTAAGTACCATACAGAATGTTTTAAAAGGGGAAAGAAAGTAGCATATAGTCACCAAGAAAAGAATTTAGCCTTAAAAATACTTAAAAATACAAACTAATTTTAAAGAACTCTATGGATTTTTAAAAAGCTAGATTTATCTACACTATAATTAGCATATACATTCTCCCAATGCAAAACTGTTATTAATACAGTTGCTAAAACCACAAGATATTCCAAAATGTTGCACTATTTATTTTCATCTGCAAACCTCTATCTGCATAGATACCCTCAAAAGTAATCTTCTACTCAGTAAATCTAAATTACAAAATGTGAAAAGCAGTATAGTTCCAAATGAATGTAGAGTTACTGCACAAGAAACCTAACCTAATAATTTAAAAGAAAAATAAATCCTCTTGAAATAAAAACAAACCAGAAATAAAACAAGTATTAAAAGTTATTTCCCACAAAAATAAAAGGACATTTCTTAAAAATCACTTTTAACTGCTTATCTGAAAACTATAACCTGCAGGTTCCGTTGTGGCTTAACAAATTAATTCAGAAATAGGTGTTAAGAACTATGTACCATGGGTAAAGTTAACACAGACAATGAGAATCAATCATTATTTGAGAGTGTAGTAGCATGTTATAAATTATCTAGTGCATACAAGGAGAAAAACTGAAAAGATAAGCAGACTTCTTTTCTTCTACTTTTCCATACTTTCCAAATTTACCATAGAAAAGAGACTACAAATTCAAATGCAGCCTCCTGGAGAAGACAACCAAAATAACTTGTTGAACAAGCAAAACCAAGTTTATTACCTACTACAGTAAAGGATACCATCCACTTTTATCCAATCTCATACATTCACTGAGATCTGTTCAAGACCCACTAATAGCCGCAGTTGAAGAACCTATTAATAGATTCGGCACCTATAAGCTCCTCTGATCCCCACTAAGCCCCCCACTCAGGGGTCTCCCCAGCCACAATGGTAAGATGAGTCTCACATTGGGTAGAGCTCCAATTTCCTTTAAAGGAAGCCTAGGAATGAGGAATCCTTTGATTTTTTGATCAAATTTGAAAACTGATCAATAATATTGGAGGAAACCTTTGTTACTAACAAAATGTCCTCAACACTCTTTGTCCTAAGTTCGTAAGTCAAAGTTCACATGGAAGAAGACAGGCATAGGCCCAGTATGTCTTCATGCTGGCTTCAGAAGCCAGTGAATTCTCTTTTTTTTTTTTTTTTGGGACAGAGTCTCACTCTGTTGCCCGGGCTAGAGTGAGTGCCGTGGTGTCAGCCTAGCTCACAGCAACCTCAAACTCCTGGGCTTAAGCGATCCTTCTGCCTCAGCCTCCTGAGTAGCTGGGACTACAGGCATGTGTCACCATGCCCAGCTAATTTTTTCTATATATATTTTTAATTGGCCAGATAATTTCTTTCTATTTTTAGTAGAGACGGGGTCTTGCTCTTGCTCAGGCTGGTCTCGAACTCCTGAGCTCAAACAATCCGCCCACCTCGGCCTCCCAAGTGCTAGGATTACAGACGTGAGCCATGAAGCCAGTGAATTCTTAAGGTTTCATCAAATCAGCATTCAAACAGGACAAAATTTACCTGGGAACTCTCGGTACTTTCTTCTGTCTTGTTTTGCCCATAGAAGACTGGGTCTAAGAGAGATCTTCTCTCCAAATTTTAAACCAACAAGGTATTACACACTGTCAGATTTGCAATTAGAGATGGCCAACCATTAGGTTGGGAGCCCAAGATATGAGTTGCACAAACAACACATTCAATATGCCATTATGAGATTCTCATGGGTTTATCTCAGGCTAATTCTGTGGTCTCTCGGAGTCAGATTTCTGCTCTTTAAATGCATTAAATTTGTAACTCAAATTCATGTTTTTATCTTTCTAAATGGCATCATTTCACCAAGGATAATTTAGAAGAGGGAAGAGGAAGGGGAAAACAGGAAGACCTATTTTCAGGAAGACTACTTCAGGTAGTAGGCCTTAAAGCAGTTGACTCTGGCTCCCTCCTCATTCTTTTGTGAACAGCCTTAAGCCAGAAATAGGAAGTTTTATAAACAAGCAAAAGCTAGCTGGGAAGGAGCCACATTGTCAGGCTACACAACTCCATACTATACATTTTGAAAGAACCTGAAAACAGAAGCAGTATAAGACCCAGAAAAAGCTGATGTCCTTACAGATAAAACTATTAATAGATGCTCCCACTCCAGAAATTAAATACTTCTCTTTCGATAAAGACACTTGCAGATATTATAAACAGAAGTAATAATGAAAACTAATTGTTTTATATTACCCAAGAGAATCAAGGGGAAAGAAACCACAGTAGACAACGTTCTAACAACAAATCAAATACCCATTTACGCTTTTACCCTTCAACTCACAAGAAAAATTTTCACTATTAAGAGAAAAAGTAAATATTTTATTGGTAGAGGTGGTACAATATTAACCTCAATTCCTGCCATTGTTACACAAGCTCTTTCTCAGAATAAACAAACTACTCAGTCAATAGGTATCGATAATACTCCTCACATTTCCCATGTCCAAGCCGACAACTGACACTTTTGGACCTTTAACCAAATGTGGCTTGAAAACATGTACAATAAAGTTTAGAGTAAAATAGCTGCTCACCTTGACTACCCCATCAAAGCCAGGGATTGTGTTAACCTTTGCTTTCTTAGCTAATAATTTGCTTTCAATCTTGTCACCCATGGCTTGAATAGCATGTCTGTCAGGTCCAATGAAAATGACATCTTCTGCTGCCTGTGGAGAAAAACAAGTGGAAATTTATAACAAAAACATCATAGAGCATGATATAGAGTCACAATTTTATAAAAAGAAAAACCCATATGTATATTTACTAATTATTTATATGGCAAAAACAACTTAAAAGTAAGCACTAGGGCCAACACATTAAAATATATAATACTGTATTGCATATAGTACATGCATGGATAGATACAAGAAACAAAGTTAAGAAAAACAACTGAAAGTAATGAGGAACTCCTCCTTGATATTAACAGTATTCTTTGGAAAAGCAATTTCTATGACACATTTATATATAATATCCTACCACCCAATCTAAATTGTAAGTTCAACTTTTAAATCATCTTATAATCTTTGTATCCTCAATACCCTGTGGCATAGTGGCTAGTATAACATAAATATCCACATTTACCAGATACCAACTCTATGCCAGGCTCTGAGCTAAATGTAGGAGATAACATGGATAAAGGCCACAGGATATCGATGAATTCCAGGGAACACAAACAGATCACTGATAACTCAGAGAAATAAACAAAATAGAGTACACCGTGTTTACAACCTGTGACTACAAAAGATGAGCCAAGAATACAGTTGGAATTTGACCAGGTAGAGTTATGGTTTCAATAAAAAAACTACTCTGGGGCCGGGCGCAGTGGCTCACGCCTGTAATCCTAGCACTCTGGGAGGCCAAACTGGAGGGATTGTTTGAGCTCAGGAGTTCAAGACCCGCCTGAGCAAGAGTGAGACCCCGTCTCTACTAAAAATAGAAAGAAATTATATAGACAGCTAACAATATATATATAGAAAAATCAGCCAGGCATGGTGGCACATGCCTGTAGTCCCAGCTACTCGGGAGGCTGAGGCAGGAGGATTGCTTGAAACCAGGAGTTTGAGGTTGCTGTGAGCTAGGCTGATGCCATGGCACTCTAGCCCGGGCAACAGAGTGAGACTCTGTCTCAAAAAATAAATAAATAAATAAATAACTACTCTGTACAAAAAACATTTAGTTTCTTGACAATGGATCTCCCTCTCTGTGTTTTGTGTTATTGTAATAAACAAAATGCTAATAAGGTAAAAAGAATTAGAGACAGAACAAAATATGATGCAGTTAGCTCCACCACTGGGCATGGTCTAGAAAAGTAAGGGAAGAGGCTGCTGAGATAAAGAATGAGGCATTACGTGAAGATCTGAAGTTAAACAAAGGAATAGCCAGAACTGTATGCTGGGCAGCAGCAAAGTAAGGTGCCTAACTGTTGATTCTCTTACAACCTTTGGGCAGAGTTGGTATAAACAATAAATCATGTATCTGTATATAATTTTTACATCACCTATTCCACCTGTTAGCATTGCTGCCTGCAAAGAACCTTGGCTTGGGAAAGGAGATTTGTTCTCCTGATGACCAGAACAGCTATTGGCGGCGTGTCACTTGGACTGCTCTCCTGGCCATTATGGACTGGGAGGATTAAACTCACCCAGAGAAGGAAGTGGAAATAGAACTGGGAATGAGCAAAGGCCATATATGAGGAGATAAATGCTTGGGAGATGAGATAATGATTTCAACTTTGCACAAGCTGAGTTGAGAGGCCTGTGGAATGGTCAAGTACTCACGTTCAGGAGGCAGATAGATGTTATAAGACAAGTTCAGGATGAGATACAGATATTTAAAGGCTTCCAATATAGAAGGAAATTAAAAGTTAGGGATTCAATGTGTAGTAAAGTCAATGTCTTTAAATCCAAATGTATACTTTCCCTTCTGCCCATAAGCAAGACAGAAGGAAAATTTTACTACTAGGACAATTTCCAGGGTTGTAAAAAAAAAAAAAAAAAAAAAGATAAAGATAAAGGAAGAAAAGAAAAAAGAAGAAGAAGACGGGAAATTTTAGACCCTGAGTCTAAAGCTTCTATTTCTTTGAGTGACAATGTGGGTAACAGCTGCCTTGCAAGTTTGATTGAAAAGTTAAATAAAATAATGTAGGGGAGGAAAATTATATTTTCCTTCTACCCTTGTAAGTTTATAGCCGGGGCACCTAATAAAAAAGACAAATTAACAAAAGAAAAGCATACCAATTTATTTAATATAAGTTTTACATGACATAGGAGCCTGCATAAAGAAATGAAAACTCAAAGAAACAGTTAAACTTGAGTGTTTTTTATATAGGTTTGCTGAAGAGTGGTCAGTCTTGAAGAAATGAGAGAGCTAAGAGTATGTGTAAGTGTAGTAAACTGGGGGAAACTTGGTACGGCCTGTTTGTTCGGATTCCTCTCTGTGTCCTTTAGTCTTGGAGATAAAAGATGCTCCTTTCCTCCCAATACAGGAACAGCACCTCTCACAGAAAGGCCTTAGTACCTGTTTCAGGGGAAGCTCAGAAAATCCTTCCTAGGTGTTATGACCTGCTTCAGATAAGAAGAGTAGGGGGCTCTTTGTCCAACATCTTAACGAGGTTACAGTAGTTGCAGCGCTTCTCCAAGCTTCGCAATGCCGTCCAAGGACTAGAAGAAGAAGAAAGATGCCAGAAAGTCGGCCAAGAAAGACAAAGACCCAGTGAACAAATCTGGGGGCAAGGCCAAAAAGAAGAAGTGGTCCAAAGGCAAAGTTCGGGACAAGCTCAACAATTTAGTCTTGTTTGACAAAGCCACGTATGACAAGCTCTGTAAGGAAGTTCCCAACTATAAGCTTATAACCCCAGCTGTGGTCTCTGAGAGACTGAAGATTCGAGGTTTCCTGGCCAGGGCAGCCCTTCAGGAGCTCCTTAGTAAAGGACTTATCAAGCTGGTTTCAAAGCACAGAGCTCAAGTAATTTACACCAGAAATACCAAGGGTGGAGATACCACAGCTGCTGGTGAAGATGTGTGAACAGGTCAAACAAACTGTATATTTGGAAAAATAAAACTTTATTAAATCAAAAAAAAAAAAAAGAATAGTAGGGGAAGGTCTGAGACATTCCTACTTTTGCTGTTTTCTCCAATTCCTTAAACTTAAAATACTCAATATGCCAAGGTGCCATATTTTGGAGTAGCATGTACAGAACTCAATCAATAATAACATAAAGCACAACTCTTAGTTTTTATCTGCTATCCAGAAGTCTTAATAAAAAGAGAATACGAGAATAAGAAGACTGTTAGGACCACAAGAAAGACTCCGATATTTATTGTGTAGGAAGCCAAACACCTAAAATTTATCTGTGTTACAAGAGGCAGAATGCTAGGCAAGAAACCTCTTCAGCCATAACACTGGTTCATAAAGTATCCCTCTATCAAATGTCTGCATCTAGTTTTAATAGAATCTATTTTCATGAAAAAAAATTGTATGCAAAACCCCAAAAATGTAAAACCCTTGAAAAGTGGAGCTGCTCTGTGTGAGGAGATAATAGTGGTAGGCCTATACCTCCACATACTCCTTCTCCAGCTTGATAAACTAATCATTTTGGACCAGGACAATAATCATATTGATTTCTCTTTATCCCAAACCTGCAACCACCAAACACTAAATAAAGGCAAAAGGAAACAATCATGCTTCAACTATCAATTGTCTTTCCATATTCTCATTTTACTTGCTAAGATGGAAGAATTTTATTATAAATGCTGTTTTAAAAAGCACTATGCCAGGCAGATGTAATCAAGTAATCAGAATACTCATACAGACAAAGAGTTGAAGAAATAACATAAATGAGAACATCCAAAATACATTATGATTATACAGTAAGACTTCTGATTAACAGCAGCCCAACGACCTGGACCACTGATTAACCAGATTTTTCTCATGCATTCTAATTTCAAGAAAATTACTCATCCAAAAATGCAAAATTGTCAGAAAAAAAAGCTCACATCAAGGATTTAGTGACTATTTTTTTGTCCCATCCAACACAAAAGAAAATAGCCAGTAGTCTGCTAGATAACTACTCAAACAAATGTTTCAATGAGCTAACTTTCTTTTCATCAACATGTTTTGGAAGCACTCCCTAGGTTGGCCTTTAAATGTAACTAAAGCAAAGTGAGAAAGCAGTACCCTAGGCTCCTTACTCCCAGAATTCTCTCATCAAAAAGCAAGAATGGGGTCAGTATAAGACAGTATGATAACTGCAAAGTGATGGAACATGTTTCAAAAGTTTTGAGTTCTTGACAAGAGTCAGTTGTGTGATTTAGAACGGTGAGGTCACATTTTATCTGCCTTTTGACACTCTTCTGTTAACCCTGTATCTTTCATTACCCATCTAATTATCGGTTTCCCTTAATCACTAATAAATCTTTTTGATATGCCATAGCAATAAAACTTCTTTCCAAAAATATGCTTTTTAAGGTCCTTTTAAATTTATCATAGATGATAAATATAATCCCTGAATGCAGATAAATGTTTTATGGTCATGAAAAAAGTGGGCATCACTTTTTCTATCATTATTGGAAAATACTTTAATAGTGATTCATAAAAAAGAAATTATGAGCTGGGCTCAGTGGTGCACACCTGTAGTCCCAGCTATTCCAGAGGCTGAGGCAAGAGGATCGCTCGAGTCCAGGAGTTTGAGGCTGCAGCGAGCTAGGATCCCGCCTATGAATAGCCAGTGCACTCTAACCTGGGCAATATAGCCAGACCTTGTCTGTTAAAAGAAAGAAAAATTATGAAAAGCTGAAATCACTGCTGTAAGATTCCATTCATTTCCTAAGTTCTGTGATTTTACGCCTCTGGAAAAAATTTGATAGAAGAACAGGGGAAACGGCTGAGTTTGAGCAGTAGTTAGAAAAGTAATGAGATTTTGTTTACATCAGGCTTTATGTTGGGAATGAAGGGTGAAAGAATTGTTACCTGTAAAAATTAAAACGTGTAATACATATTTCATCCTCAGAAATACCACAAGTTAGTAAATTGCTATATTATGAATTCATATTTTTAAAATGTACACACATCAGGTTCACCAAGAGTTGCTACTTGGATAATTATAAAACCAGGGTCAGACAAGAAAGAACCATGAAAAAAACTGCTGAATTGCCCAAAAGACCCAGATTCTGGTTTTCAATATTATATTATTCCCTGCTAAAAGCAAAAAGAGTCTCCGACAGAAAAGGCCAGTTCCAGGATTGGTGCAGGGAAATTAGTACACGGGATAAACTGAGTCAGCAAGAAAGCTTTCAAAAATTAATATAGCTATGTCAAAAGCATAGAGTAGCAGATAGAAAGTGGTACCCACTGAACATAGTGATGAATATCAAATAGATATGAACATCAAAGAATAATGGGGAGATGACAAGGTGAATTCATCTTTTCAAGATCTCAGAATAAATTTTTTTCTGCTGTGTCTATTCAAGTATTTGAACTTCTTGGACATGTTACTGATTTTAAAATACATGGCTCTTTAAAAAGCAATATAGAGGGAAACTAATTTTATACATGAAACTAAGCCAAATAAAAATATCAAGGTAAAAATCCAATCTGACGTTTGAGTTTGTTTTTTTTGTTTTTTTTTTTTTTTTAGAGATGGAGTCTCATTTGTCACCCAGGCTGGAATACAGTGGTACAATCATAGCTCAGTGCAGCCTCAAACTCCTGAGCTCAAGTGATCCTCCCACCTCAGCCTCCCAGGTAGCTGGCATTACAGCTGCAAATCAATACAATGTTTTTGTAAAGGAAAAAAAAAGACCAGAATAATACCCACACAGGGGGGAAAAAAGCACAAGAGAAAGACATACCAACACAACAGATTGAAACTATTGCCTATTATTTAAAAACAAGCTAAAAGATATTTTTAAATGATACAAAACATGAAACAGCATAAATCAGAATTAGAAAAGCTCAGAAATGAGATGACAGAACTCAGGATACTACTAGAAATGAAAAAGAAAATCATTTCGGAAATGATGACTAAACTAGAAAGAACATAAGAGTGAATAAAGAAAACAGATAATGTCTTATGAGAAAAAAAAGATATTTTTAAATTTTAATATCAAAAATGATAAAAAATGCAAGAGAAAATGACAAATATTGAAGATAAAGAACATCTAACATACGGATAATAGGAATTCTTGAAGAAAACCAAGGCAAAAAAAAAAATACTAAAAACTATAACTCAGGAAATTTACTTGAATTAAAATATGTATCAAAAGACTAGACCGCAACATACTTGAGAAATTCAATCCAGAATGACCGGGACATCAAGACACATTATAGCAATACTACTTAAGAATATGGGAAAGGAAAAAAAAAAAAATATGTAGCTTATACAAAAGAGAAGTTTAAATTATCATCAGACTTTGACAGCAAATACTTATGCCAAAAGAAAATGAAATAACTTACTTCTTTGAGTAAGACTCAAGGAAAAAAGTATGAGCTAAGAATTTTTTTTTTTTTTAAATAGGGACAAGGTCTTGCTCTGTTGCCCGGGCTACAGTGCAGTGGTATCATCATACATAGCTGACCGCACCCTCAAACTCCTGGGTTCAGGCTATCCTCCTGCCCTGCCTCCCAGGTAGCTAGGACTACAAGCATGTACGACCACACCTGGCTAATTTTTCTATTTTTTTGTATAGACAGGGTGTCTCACTTGTTGCTCAGGCTGGTCTCGAACTGCCAGCCTCAAGCAATCCTCCCACCTCGGCCTCCCAAAGTGCTGGGACTATAAGCATGAGCCAGGGCACCCAGCTTCCAAATAGCTTTAAAAGAAATTTAAGTTATCTTGAAAAGATGGCTAATTAAAGGCCTGGAGCAGAAAATGTAAAACATGAACCTAGATATAATATCTTGTCAGACCAGACAGCAAGGAGGCTATCCAAGAGCCTGAAGTCAAGTCAAAAATACTCATGAGCCAATTCAAGCCCCACTGGCCAAAAAGGGATCATGTGAGTTTCACTAAAACGCCATCAGATTTAAACCTATAAAATACGTTTAAGTCTATGACTTCATGGCAATGTTTTTTTAAAGAATTGGTTAACTTTGAAGGATAAGGAACCAATTTATTACCTCAAAAACTACTAAATACAGGTAGAGAATTAAGCATTTATCTTGCTTTTGCTATATGAATTGTACCACTGGGTAACCAAACAGTAAATGAGGGGAAGGGTCTATTTATAAATATTTTCCAATTAACTAATGAAAAAAAGTTAGAATTAAAATACCAAATTTTACAATCCAGTGAATTACTAGATTTGGGCGGTAAGCATCAATGGCTGCTTATATCTTAAAAAGAACTAAGATGACATTATGTGCCTCCTACAGTCTTGGCCAAAGGGATCAAACCTGAATCTGATCCCATCTTTGAAATCAAGTCCAATTTGTAGGAAATGACAAGAATGGAGGAAACCATTGACCTGCACCATCATTATACAATCCGCAAGGTAAAGACTGAAGGGAAACTCTACAGATCAACCGTCCAAGTTCCTCAACGGACAAACTGTAAGGAAAAGAAGGTCCAATGGAAATGGACAAGGACAGATTTAAAAGACAGATCAAATTTAAAAATAAATGAACAAGATAAATCATGGTGTCTAGGGTTGCACATTTGGGGGAAAAAATATTTTAAAATGCAAGGAAATGATTACTATAAAAGCCAAAGTAATGGATATGTTTAGAGAGAGGACGGAGGTTAGGATTGGTATGGGTCACATGTTCAAGTCTTCTAGGATTAAGGGTCTGTGTCTAGGCCTATGTAATAATTTAAAGATTGTTTGCCCTATAATACTTTATTAAGCCATACATTTGTTTTATGTGGTTTTCTGCATCTTTCTTTTATTTTACAATAAAAATCTTAAAAACAATTTCAGAGTAGCCACCAGCTTATAGGAGTGAAATCAACACCTGGACTGAAGCAGCTGCAGCAGCACCCATGGCCAGTGAGAGGTTTCTCAGGCCTGTTTGCCAGCCTCTTCTAGGGACTTTTTGGCTTTAAAAAACAATGTGTTTTTTTTTTTTTTTTAAGTACATTCTCATGTTTGACTGAGATGCTTCAGTAAATGCAGATATTTTGCACAAAGTGAAGCATGGAAAAATGTTTACTTCCACTAAAGGTTAAATATGGAAACTGTAAAGTACAAAAACATTGGTTTCACTGGCTTGGACGTGGACAGCCAGAACAGGACCCAGCCTCCGCAGCATCACTACTTCCAAAACACTCAAATTTTGCTCTTTATATGAACTTAGGCCCAAGAAGACCACACACTCAGGGATTCCATCGTACTAGTGTTTGCAAATAAAAGGTAAGGGGAACATTTAAACACAGTGAAGTGAGAAACATTCCTAGTGTCATCTTTGTGATCATGAGTAAGCACCAGTCCACTGGGTAAGTAAGGATGAGCATCACTGGTGTTCAACATTGTCCTGGAGGTCCTGCATCTGGGCAATGTGACAACGCATGATGAGAGGAAACCAGAATATGAATGCTAATCATTTTCCCCAACATGACTGTGGGGCATCAGGGAAGGGAGGAACAGAAAACCTGGAAGAGGGTGCCCTCAGCTCCAACCCATGACATCTACAGGAGTCATTTTCTTTAACGGCTATCAGCTCACTATAAATTAAGAATCTAATTTACATGGTTCATTAGGATAAGAACCTAAAGGAATTTGACTATTAATGGAAGATAGGTAGTGGAAGGGGGCAAAGTTTCTATTACATTAAAATTCTAAATGCAAACTTATAAACCAACACAATTTTTTAATTCATTTGGGATGCTAATTACAAGTTCAACTGAAATCCACTGACATACTTACAAACTGTATTGAATTTATGGTATACTGTGTATTACTGTGACTTAGTTTAACCAAAGGAACCTGTGTCTTTCTCTTTCAATATTACTGGGTTGTATTTCATTTAGTCTAATGTATATTCTGTATTGGCACAATGCACTCAAGTAATACTATTACTTCCAGATGATAGCCATGTACAGTATACAGTCAGGGAAAGAGAAGAGCAGTAACTTTCCCCACTGGAATTATTGGCAGAAGTCAAGTTTCCTAGTTAAGTATATTTTAAGGAATACAGTTAAATTAAAGCCTTGTTTCTCATGCACAGGTGGGGAGTAGGCACTAGAACATAGAACATTTTCTATTTCTAATATTTGGCAGTGGGATGATTTCCACTTCCATTAGCTAATATTAAGTCAGAAAGTTTTTAAATTATTTTTATTAAATGTTTTGGGTTTTCTCACAAAGGTACTTGTGGCAAACAAGAGGTTTTTAGTACTTGTTACTTTAATAAACACCATTTAAACAAACAAAACTGTAAATCTCTTATCTTTGTACTTTCTCAGTAAGCTTTTCAAACTTATGGAGAAAATATTATACTTTTTAAAATCTGAATTACAATATTGCATAATTGCATTAATTTTGAGAATGTTCTTTCCATTCCTAGAAGAGTGAAGTTTGTTAGTATTTGCAATTTCTTTTGTGCATATCTGATTTCTTTTTATTTCTCTGTAATCAGCACTGATATCTACTTCCAGGGTTCTCAATGATTGTAAAGAAGAAAGAGACTGGGCAGTTAAGCTTCAACATTCTATACTCTTTGTGCAGATCAGGATCCTAAAAAGAGATAAGTTAACATACACCAGGAGTGGGTTATTAACCTTTTTTCTCTGCCAGAAATGTAGATGTAGTAACATTTCAAGGTGAAAGACCCATTCTAAGTTCCTAACATTTAAGAATGCAAATGAAGTATTTTGTCTTCTCTATGCCTAGAGGTATTCTGTGAGAAAATAGAAAGATGTTTCTAGGATTAGTTCCACAGATTTCCTTTATCATGTAAAATCTTAGACGGCTTGCAGTAGCAAGAATCAAAGAAAAGCAATATAGAGGATATCCAGAGAAAATTCAATAACTTGTTTAGCAATAACACTGAGAAAATTGGAGTTAACAAAAACATCAGGCAGTGGGATGAATTTTAGCCTTCTTCCTTTAAAGAAATTGTAGTTTTAATATTAGAACATTAAAGAAAATACATTGCCAAATATTGATAATCAGTTATAACACTAAATTCCCTTGGATGAAATTGCTGCCTTGCATATTCAAGATTTTTTTTTTCTTTATAATAGTGATAATGTTTGTGGCCTCTGAGAGGAGGCTGTTCTTGGTGATTGTTGGGAGAAAAGAATTTCAGGATGCACCAGGTAAGCCAACCAAGTGACAGCTTTTTATTGAAAGCAAAAGTACACTCGAAGGGGAGCAAGCGCGGGAGGTGAGGGCAGGCTTGAAAGAAAGCAGCTGCACTGGGAAGAAGTGGTTTTTGGTCTTTTGAAATCTTACTAATTGAGAGGAGGAAAAGCCAAGGCTAAGGGGTTGGCTTTTACTAGAATTTGGGTAGTAATTCCCAGAATTGGGTTCCCTCCCATATTCATAGTTTATATGGTTGTTTCAGAACTGTCATGGTGAGTTCAAGGGTGGAGAAATTTTAAAACTACAATTGTAAATGATATAATTAGCCAAAGTTCAAATAAGATGACAGAGATAGCTGACAAGCTGGTCAAAGCTGGTTCTTGTCTGCAGTTATCAGCCCCTCTAGTTAGCTTCTGCTTGGGGGCTGTTTACTTTAACACCTGCACCCAATCTTCAAGCCCCTGCATCCGGTTTCAGCCCTGTCTCCTAGTCTCCTACTCTAACAATAATGCTTTAATTAAAAATACCAACTC
>CM052445.1:54819337-54880477 GCA_028533085.1 Varecia variegata | reverse complement strand
CAAATAAGATGACAGAGATAGCTGACAAGCTGGTCAAAGCTGGTTCTTGTCTGCAGTTATCAGCCCCTCTAGTTAGCTTCTGCTTGGGGGCTGTTTACTTTAACACCTGCACCCAATCTTCAAGCCCCTGCATCCGGTTTCAGCCCTGTCTCCTAGTCTCCTACTCTAACAATAATGCTTTAATTAAAAATACCAACTCAAATTTGAAAGTTCTTCTTTTAGATGTAACTTTTAAGAAAATGGGGTAAGAAGGTAAAAAGTTTCACATTTAAATTTAATACGTATTGCTAAGGCTGTGGTCCCCAGCCTGTTAGGGACCTGCCACAGAGCTCCACCACTCCCCCACCCTCATCTGTAGAAAAACTGTCTTTCATGAAACTTAGAAATGGGGGGGGGGCGGCACAGCAGGAGGTGAGTGGCCAATGAGCAAGCTTCACCACTCCCCATTGCTCACATCACCACCTGAGCTCCACCTCCCCCACCATTCATAGAGTAATTGTCTTCCATGAAACTGGTCCCTGGTGCAAAGAAGGTTGGGGATCACTGTGCTAAGGCACTCCTAAGGAAAACTAATGATAGGAATTATTTAATTTTAAAGTTGTAATTTCTTTTATACCTCATATAAAATAATTTTATATATCTACAATTTGGATATTAAAAATGAGCTGTTTTCATTTCTCCCTGATCCAATTCTTTTTATTGTTTCATGAATACTGAAAGTAATTGGTAACTTTTTGGTTGGAAAATAATATTTTTCCAGCTCAACTTTGGAATATAACTCAAATAACTATGAATTTAGATTAGCAATTTTATAGTTCAAGCAAAAAAATGAGGACTTGATAACACTTCAATCAGCATGAAGGGATGTTGCTGTAAATGCCTAATCCCACCCCTTCCCTGTTCCTGCATCATGGGCCATTCATGTTTACTGAACTGCTAAAGTGAATAAGAACAGGAAGCTGGTAAACTGGTGAGAGGCAAGAGATCTTTTGTTTAGTCCAAACATCAGATATTAAATTTAATTTTACAACCTTTCCTTTGGCCTAGGATATTCTCCCAATTGTGTACTTTTTCTGTTTCCTTTGAAAATACTTATAAATTTCTTTTAAAGTTTATGACAGGTCAAAATCCTTCCACGTGCCTTGCTTAAGTGTTTTCTGTAATACATCAAGTTTTCAATCCCACTGTTTGGTGGAAATAAGAGTCATATGGTTTGAATAAAGCATGCTCTACCTACAGTTGGGATATTTTTTATTAACACACTTAATTGCTGTGCTCTAGTATACCCTACATTATAAAGCTTATTTCAAACATTGAATGGAATACTAAAATAGCACAGATCAGGATTTCTAACTAATTGCCTTGAACAACTGAATAACTCCTCACATTACTCAGCACCATTCTAATCCTACAACCTGCTATGTTCTAGTTAATAACAATGATACAATGAAGTAAAAGTGAAAATAAGATGTAGTGGAATGACCCAAGTTGATTTTTATTTTTCCATAGGTAGGAACTTTTTTTTAAGTTTAAAGAAATTAAAAGAACAAGGAATATAATAATACTAATAATAACTATAATATTTATTAACTTACTTATTTAGCACTATTTATTAATACAAAGCCTTGCATTAAAGCTCACTTTATCCTAAAAACCATTTTAAAGATAAACATTTCAGTCATCAGATTCTGTTTTGTTAACAAAGTTAGAAAGTCTTCAATTTATCCTAGAATTATATAGTAATATCTATGACACTTTACAGTTTTAAAAGGTGTCTTTTTATATCATTTCTTCCTCCAAAACAAAAGGCCTAAGAAACCAGCAGAAAATAAATAATCTCTACTTAACATATCAATAAAAGTAAAATGAAGCCATGCAAGATGAAATAACTTGCCCACAGTCCCTAGACTGGTAAAGTGACACAGATAAGACTAAGGCAGAGACCAGAATTTGTATCTGTGACTCCGCACCTTCTCATACCAATCTCACCTGCTTTAAACAGGTTGCAGGTGGCCACTGCTTACTTAACAAGTCACAGGTTACGGGGAAGTTACCAGACATCAGGTTTGCCTGGCATAGCCTTGGACACACCTATTATCCCAGCGTCCCATCTGATTAATGTCCCTTTTCACTCTCAGAAGTAGGCTGGCTTGGGTAGACATGGTTTTCACACACAAGGAGTTTATAGTCTAGAAGAATAAATAATAACACGCATACAAACAGTAAAAATCATACATGGTAGAGAGTATTCAATGCACTAAAAGAAGTAAAAATCAGACACTTACAACAACCAGAGTCCAACATGGGAATCAAGGAAGCCTTCACTAAAGAGGCAGCATTTGAGTGCAAAAAAAGACAACCAGGATTTGGAAAAGTAGCATAGGAAAACAAACGTTTAAATATACAGATAAATACCTCTCTCACTGATCAGTAAGCACTTCGTTGATCATCAGGGAATGATGATGAGGCCACCCACAACCAATGCTCCTCCAAAAGAACTCCTCTCTTTTTAAGTCCTACAACAACCAGATCTCAATTTTATACTACTTCTGTGTCTACTTAACACTTAAAGTCATTCATTCATTCGTTCTACAAATAGCTGCCAAGCACCTACTCTGTGTCAGACACTATGCTGAGTCTAGGAATTCAATGATGGACAGGACAGAGATGCACTGTTGACCTTACCTAGTTGACTAATTCAGAAGGCAAAAATACAAGCAATGAAAATAAAAATAAAGCATGAGTACTACAGTAGAGGAATTATACAGTACTCTGGGAAACTAATAATGTCAATTGGACTAAAGCAAGGATGGATGGAAACTTTGTTAGCCAACTCAGCATAAGTTTACTATAACGATGTCTCTACATGTGAAGTGGCAGTATTGCAATTATTAACTGTATAAATAATAAAAGACAAAAGGATTCTTTCCAAGATACAAATTCTCTCCCCTTTGCTTCAGAAAATTTCTCCGTTCAATTCATGTTAGAAATAAAGGGCAACACCTCATATGATGGCAACTAATTTGAAATACATTCTTCTGTCCTCTATGCTACCAATAACAAAGCCTTAAAGAGATTTAGTCCTTTTACAATATGGCTGCCCAACCTAGTAAAGAATTTTCAAATTAACAACATGTAAATTGATTCAGGGTGTTTTTGGTGAAAGGACAGTACAGAAATGATCTTAGGCTGAAAAAAGTGTAATTTTATGAATTTAAAATACACAGTATTGGGAAACAATAAAAAATAATCACTGTTGACATAACTAAATGGTCAAGATATAGCAACAAAATAACTGTTTCAAACTAACTCGTTTGTAAATTTCTAAATAAAAAAAAGGTTCTTTAAAATAATTTAAATCTCTATTACAACTCTGGATGATGTCACCATATACAATATATTATCCCCACCTTGTGGTCAGCTTCATGAAAATAAACAGACTAAAAATACCACCATCTCCTCCTGTATCTGTCCAAAAACTTCCCTCATATATCAAAGATGCCAACTGACTTTTATTTCCAGGAATTCCTTCTTTCCACGTTAGTCTCAACATACAAAGTTATAATTCTGGTTCTTCCTTACAGTGGTTACCCTCTCCAATTTTTTAAATCACAAAGGATAATATCTCAACTACAAACTCAAAATTTAAAAATCAACAGCTACAAATTTATAAAACAACCATTTTAATAGAATGGGGTGTTTTAAAACTTCTTTGTGCTTTGACTCTGCATCCATGAGGCTGCCAAACCCCTTGCTTCTTCTAGAGCATAATTCATATATTTTGGGAAAACCAGAAATTTCATAAATTTAATCTAGCACTAATGTTTACATAAGTTACTGTATTAGACATATATTTTGTCATTATAATTAATTCTCAATTATCCATGGAAAATTTTAAATTCTGAAAACAATTTTTCTACATTTCTGAATTCATTGTCCACAGTCTCAATTGCGATATACCAAAAAGAATGTAAATTCAATACTATTAAATATAAATACTAGGCTATATACATTTAAACTATAGAACACATTCTCAGATTTCTTCTGTATTATCCTATTTTGTATTTTCCATATTACTATACACTCCCCATCTATTAGCAGAAATAACTGTACCAAGTGTTGTTGTTTTGTTTTTCTTTTTTATTCACATGGTCACCCAAAATCTCTTTCTGGTAGCTATAACTAAATGTGTGCTTATGGACAATGTAGAGAAATGTGTATTAAAGGTTAACATATCTGTACAGATTCACAGCTTTTCAAACACCAAATCCAAGCCATTGAATAGTCTATTTCTGTCCAGCTAAAAAGCCCTCCTCTACCTTTGGCCATTCCCTAATGCTGCGGCCCTGGTACCAGTCCATGGCCTGTTAGGAATCCAGCCGCACAATAGGAGGCCAGCGGAGGGTGAGCAAGCAAAGCTTCATCTGTATTTATAGCCACTCCCCATCACATGCATCACCACATAAGCTCCACCTCCTGTCAGATAAGCAGTGGCATTAGATTCTCATAGGAGCGGGAACCCTACTGTAAACTGTGCATGTAAGGGATCTAGGTTGGACGCTCGTTATGAGAATCTAATGCCTGATGATCTGAGGTAGAGCTGAGGCAGTAATGCTAGCACTGGGGAGGGGCTGCAAACACACATTAGCAAATACAGGTTATCATTAGCAGAGAGGTTTGACTGCACAATAAATGTAATGCACTTGAATCATCCTGAAACCATCCTCCCACCCCAGTCCATGGAAACACTGTCTTCCATAAAACTGGTCCCTGGAGCCAAAAAGGTTGGGGACCACTGCCCTAATGGACATTTTTACTAAATACTTGCATAAACCTAAACAAAGACAATTGATTGCCTAATTCAATGATGCACCAAAGTTGAAAAAGAAACACAAAATATTAATTCAAAGCTACCTGAACTAGTTAGAATGATAAGACAAAAGTCAAGGAGACAACCAAATAATTTTGAAGACTCAAATCTCTAATAATAAATATAGTGAAAAACATACAACACTTCTAAGCAGGAAACTAATAAACATTACTGAAAGAAATTTAAGCAAACCTAAATCAATGGAGAAATATCCTGTGTTCTTGGATTGGAACACTCAATAACATAATGATGTTATTTTTCTCCTAATCAATCTACAGTTTCAATGAGGTTCCAATCAAAATGTCAACAGGTTTTTTCATGAAAATTGATAAGCTGGTTCCAAAATTTATTTTGGAAAAAAAAAGGTCCAAGAATGGCCAAAATTATCTTGAAGTAGAAAAAGAGATATAAAGCTTTAGTAAATTTGACAATGTAATACTGGCATACAGACAAATAGACCAGTGGAATAGAGAGCACAGAAATAGACCCATGCATATATGGACACTTGGACTATAACGAAAGTGCACTCTAGAACCATGTAAGAAAGATGGTCTTTTTAATAAATGGTTCTAAGCAACTGGCTATGCATATGGGGAAAAAAATGAACCTTGATCCTTATCTGAAAAACTTATCAAAAAAATAGGTTTAGGGTGACTTCAATGTAAAAGTGAAAACAATAATGCTTTTTAAAAGATAACATAAAGGGTGGTGCAGTGGCTCACACCTGTACTCCTAGCACTTTTGGAGGCCAAGGCAGGAGGACTGCTCGAGGCCAGGAGTTCAAGACTAGCCTGTAGAATTTTTGCTACAAAAAATAGAAAAAATTAGCCAGGTGTGGTGATGTGTGCCTACAGTCCCAGCTACTCGGGAGGCTAAGGCAGGGGAATTATTTGAGGAGTTTGAGGGTGCAGTGAGCTATGATGATGCCACTGCACTCTAGCTCAGACGACAGAGCAAGATTATCTCAAAAAAAAAAAAAAGATAACATAAAAATATCTTCATGGGCTTGGGTAAAGAAAAGATATTTTAAATAGGACATATAAAAGCAGTCACATAACGAAAAAGTCAGATACATTTTAAAACATTGAATAGAGAACTTCTGTTCAAGAAAATGAGAGTGAAACACTCTGGGAAGCCGAGGCGGGTGGATCTTTTGAGCTCAGGAGTTCGAGACCAGCCTGAGCAACAGTGAGACCCCGTCTCTACTAAAAATAGAAAGAAATTATATGGACAACTAAAAATATATATAGAAAAAATTAGCCGGGCATGGTGGCACATGCCTGTAGTCCCAGCTATTCGGGAGGCTGAGGCAGGAGGATCGCTTGAGCCCAGGAGTTTGAGGTTGCTGTGAGCTAGGCTGATGCCATGGCACTCTAGCCTGAGCAACAGAGTCTGACTCTGTCTCAAAAAAAAAAAAAAAAAAAAAAAGAAAAGAAAAGAAAAGAAAATGAGAGTGAAAGGTAAGCTACAGGGTGGGTAAAGATATTTCTAAGACAAAAATCAACAAAGGACCCACATGCAGAATATATGAAGACTTTTACAAGTCAATATGAAAAAGACAAAAAAGTCAGTAAAAAACAGTCAAGAAATTTGAAGGAACCCTTGACAAAAGAGGATTGCTAAATTGCCAATAAACATATGAAAAAGGATCAATTTCAAGAGTTATCAGGAAAATGCTAATTAAGACTATACTGAGATGTTAGTACGAGGCAGACTTCACGGATGTGCTACCTGTGCAGTCACACAAAGCTCTGCATTGGGGTTCATGCTCTGCTGTACTCTTCTATAAGTCCTTAATTTTTGAACAAGGAGCCCCACATTTTCATATTGTACTAGGTCTCCTAAATTATGCAGCAAGTCCTGAATACTACATACACACCAGAATGGTTAAAAAAGAGACACAATATCAACATTGGCAAGGATGAAGCGCAGTAAGAACTCGTATAAGCCACTGGTTAAACTTTTGCATACATTGTAACTCTACAATACTACACCTTGGCAAATACCCAATAGAAATGTATGCAAATACACATCAAGAGACTTATATGAGAATATGTTGACTGAAGCATTGATTATATAATTGTCAGAATGGAAAACAACGTAACGTAGACCAGATAAACCAATTGTGGTGTGTCCCCACAATAGAATATTAGAGCAATGAAAATGGATGAATGGAGAGGGAAGAGGTGGGGAAAATATGGGTGAATGAACGGATGAATTTTTAAATGAATCCCGCACACATTAAGTGAAAGAAGCCAAAAATTGTTTGAAAGCATATGGCTTCAGCACAGTGGCTCGTGCCTATAATCTTAGTACTTTGGGATGCCAAGGCAGGAGGATTGTTTGAGCCCAAGGGTTCAAGGCTACCATAAGCAAACAGCACACTCCAGCCTGGGCAACAGAGCAAGACTCTGTCTCTTAAAAGGAAAAAAAACCCAAAGCCATATATGGCTCTATTTATATAAAGTCCAATGGGCAAAACTAAACTATAGAATGATAGTATGCATACTAAGAAGGTAAAAGTAGAAAGAGAAGCAGGGAAATGATTCCCATAAAAGTCAGGATAGTAGCTCCCTTGAGGAGGAGGAGGAGTGTCATTTGAAAGGAGCATACACAAGGGCTTCTGGGATGCTGAGATATGTCCTATTTCTTGACCTAGGTAATATTATGTTGGTGTTCACTTTACAGTGATTTGTTAAGCTGTATATTTATATTACATGCATTTTTCAGTTTACATGTTCTATTTCACCATAGATAGAACCTAAACAGATAGCTTTCCTGTTGATATAACAAAGAATTTTCTAACTATTAAAGACAGAAAGGCCTATATCAGGTATTCACAAATTATAGCCCAAAGGCCAAATCTACCCCACTACATATTTTTGGAGTCTATAAGCTAAGAAATGTTTTTACATTTTTAAATGGTTTTATAAAAATCAAAAGCAGAATAATATTTCATGACATGTTATAAGAAATTGCAATTTTATATAATAGTACAGCAATGATAGTATCCAAATATAAAGTTTTCTTTGAACACAGCCATACCCATTCATTTACCTATAGTCTAGGACTGCTGTCATGATATAATTGCAGAGGTGAGTAGTTAGAACAGAGTTGAATAGTTGTGACACCACAGCTCACAAAGCCTAAAATACTTATTGTCTGGCCCTTTACAGAAAAATTTTGCCAAACACTGGCCTATATGATAAAAAGATTTAAGATTCCAGTCATCCTAAACTTAAGCAACAGCTGAATAGTCATTTTACAGAGACATCTAAGAAGTCACTTCTGTATTTATAAATGTCTGCCTACTACTTAAGAGAGAATTTAGGGTATTAAATCTGTCCATGAATGGCCTGAAGTAAAACTAGATAATCCACCTCTTATTCATGTGTTCACTAAACAAATATATATGAGCCAAACACTGTTCTAGGCACTGAGGTAAAAGCAATGATCAAAAAAGACAAGAACTCATGTGGTTATGCAGGTTATATTCCAGTGGGGGAGAAAGACAAACAAAATAAATAAAATATATATTAGGCAACAATAACTACTATAGAGAAAAATAAATTAGGATACAGAAATTGAGAATGGGAGGTAGTAGGAATGTGGTAACCTGGAATTTTAAATTGGATAGTTAGGGTAGGCGTCCGTCCTTGAGAAATGACTTTGAATAACAGCCTAAAGAAGGCGAGGGAATGAGCCATGTCCGTATCTGGAGATACAATGATCCAGACAAAGAAACTAGCGAGTGAAAAGGCCCAGAGGTTGTAAGCATGTGTGACCTCGAGAAACAGTTAACACAGAGGGAAGGAGTAAAAGAGTAGGTCAGAGAAGGCGGTGAGGGAGGCCTTGCAGCGGCTCTTACTCAGAATGCAATGGGAAGCCATTGCAGCATTGCAGGTACTTTGTTGTTTGGTTTTTAGCAGAGAAATGCTATGATCGCAGACTTACATGCTGACATACCACTCTGGCTGGGCTTTGAGAATACCCTAGAGCAGGGGTCCCCAACCTATGGTGAGTTGTATAGTTATTTCATTATATATTACAATGTAATAATAATAGAAATAAAGTGCACAATAAATGTAATGCGCTTGAATCATCCCAAAACCATCCCCCCACTGCCCGGTCTGTGGAAAAATTGTCTGCCATGAAAATGGTCCCTGATGCCAAAAAGGTTGGGGACTGCTACCCTAGAAAGAGATGAAGACAGAAGCTTGGAGACCAAATAGAAAGCTAAAGCAACAATGCAGAGAGAGACACTGGTGACTGGAACAACTGGTAGTACTGGTAGTAGGAAGAAGTGGTCAGATTCTGTTTATTTTGAAAGTAGGGCCAAGAAAATGAATTAATTGTGGCCTAATGGCAAAATCAGGTAGACAAAGATGATACCAAATTTCTTGCCATTTACTGAACTGAGGAAAATGGCAGGAAAAGCAAGCCTCACACATACTGGTTTCCTGAAGCATTTTAATGCTCATAATAGGTTTTCAGAAAAGCTTCAATGGTTTACACTAATTCAAGCCCAGTACTCAGGGCCCTTCACCCTCTGGATTTACTTTTATGTCACACTTGAAAGTCTGTCAGAGCTCACTATACTAGGCAATGCCCCTTCTTTCACTATACCTATACCACCACTCACACTGCCGTCCCTTCCTGGAACATTCCCTCCACCTTCCTGTCTCCATTCTTCTCCTCTACCATCTCCTCTGTCCAAATAGTACCTATCTTCAAGGCCCAGTTCAAATGCCACCTCCTTCATGAAACCATTCGAGTCACCTCTCCTCCATCACTTCATCATATGACTTGCCCACACAGCCAGCCGTAACTCTCCTACAAGTCAGATAAACTCCTCCCAATATCTCCTTCCTATTTCATTTTCCCCTATAAACTTCTTCAAGGTAAAGAACCTGCTTCATCTCTGTATTCAGCAGAATCTAGCACATCAAAAGATATGTATGTCAAACAACTTAGATAAGTTCTAAGGTTTTTCTGACTGAAAAGTCCATGATTTTCTTCCATATATTCGTTTTTGTATACTTTATAACTCTGATGATACCACAATTATGATATTTAGCTACATACGGGCACAGTTTTCATGATGGGAATAAATTCCTAGGGAGGAAGCCAACACCTATACAAATACAAAACACTCTTCCTCACTAATCCTTTCATATACACACATGCACGTGTGCCCCTTATTTGAAGTTTGACAATTTTCTCTTTCAGCTGTACCCAACCCCCAACCTACCAGCGTTAACAACCACCTTCGTGCAACACCTACACTCGACATCTTTTGATTGCTGCAATTATCATACTGCCCCATAATTATGTGGTATAAGAGACATTTTGTGGAAGAGTTAGCCAGCTCACAACTTTCCTGAATTGCCCTTTTCCCAAACACAACAAAAGACTTCCTCGACTGTAGCCCTTTTGGATAGCAGAATCTTGCTCCCTGAACATAAACAGCTGTAGCAAAAGGCAGCTGACCCAAACTAGATCAGTTGGAGTCCCCTTCCTAGGAATGGGGACAGAGAGAAAAAGAGGCTTTCCTCTCTTCAGTACTATAGCACTTAACCTCAGGAGCTATGGCGTCAGCATGTTCCACAGGGCCATGTGAGCCTAGGAAGCAGAGTGGCTTGCAGAAAGAGTTCAAAGAATGAAGCATAAACACAGGGAGACATAAGACCTGACAGCTGGCTAGTCTGTTTCCAGTACTTTTTTCAAGCCTAACTATCTTCCTATTCCTGGATTCCTCAAAACACCCATGTATAACATACAGATAGTTCTGATTGCCCAGCAATATTGTTAAAGGCAACTCCCAGTCCTAACATTGGTTCTACAATAAGCAAGGCTTAATATGCTTTAAGTACTGGGTTTTTGGTTTTTTGGTTTTTTTTTTTTTTTTTTGAGACAGAGTGTCACTCTGTTGCCCGGGCTAGGGTGCCATGGCGTCAGCCTAGCTCACAGCAACCTCAAACTCTTGGGCTCAAGCAATCCTCCTGCCTCAGTCTCCTGAGTAGCTGGGACTACAGGCATGCACCACCATGCCCGGCTAATTTTTCTATATATATTTTTAGCTGTCCATATAACTTCTTTCTATTTTCAGTAGAGATGGGGTGTCGCTCTTGCTCAGGCTGGCCTCGAACTCCTGAGCTCAAACGATCCGCCCGCCTCGGCCTCCCAGAGTGCTAGGATTACAGGCGTGAGCCACTGCGCCCGGCCTAAGTACTGGGTTTTTAAAAATTTAAACTGATTACCTGTAACTGAGTGTGCTTTCAGTCCCCAAATCCAATATAAGGGACAGTTACAGAAGAAATCAAAATCCAATACTCATAAATGTCCTAGAAAGACTAGTTCTGTGTCCTGCTTTATTTTTTAACTTGGTGCCTAGCACAATGGGATAAGAAATCATTCCATTAATATCTAATAAAGGACAAAATGCTGTTAGTCCATTAAACATCCCAGCTCTCCTCTCCCCACAACACCTACCCCGCCAACATTTTCAGACAGAAATTTTCCTACATACCTATCTCCCAATTCTGGATTTCTTTGGCGTTCTCTCAGATTTGCTTTAATCTGTAAATCAGCTTTTTACTTAGGCTAGTTATCCTTATGGTCACAATATGGCTGCCAGCAACAACCAAGCCCTCTCGTTCACAAAGGGAGGCAGAGGGAAAATGTGAGAGAACCTAGCTTCCAATGCCTCTCTCTTAAGAACGAGAAAGTTCCTTTCCCAGGAATCCCAAAGAAGCCTCACATGATGTTTCACTGATTCACACTGGCTTAAGCCTTGATTAATCCCCGAATCAATAATTGTCAGGGAAGATAAGATGATCATGACTGGCTTCAGACAAACCACCTGTAGTGGAAAAGATGTTGGCGAGGTAAACTGTTCACTGGAATGTGAGTGTATGTGTACAGACAAGAGCCCCTATAAAAGCATGCGTTTAAGCACAGTTTTGTGATGTAACCAACACCTACAGACAGAAAGTCAAAGATGCATATCAGTAATTAACACTGAGGGAAAGATATCAGAGGAGACAGAATTTAGAGTGACCAACTTAAACTGGAATACCACATATTCCCTTTGTATCCACACCTACCCCTAACTTTTGAAGCATCAAAAGTTCCCATGGGTTGTCTTTCAGGTTGATTTTCAAGACTGAATAATCCAGTCTGAGGGGAATAAACCATTGTGGGAAAAAGAATCTTGGATCTTGGCATTAGATTAACCCCGATAGGCAAGGGTGGAGTTTACTAAAAACTAGATGATTTACAAAGTCTAAATGAGAAGATAGCTTTGTTTTCAAAGAGATGCAATTCTAGGAACAGTAGAACAAAATTAAGGAGTGAGGAAGTCTACAGGTGGATGCCTGTGAGAGTTTAACTTCTTCTAGGGCACTGTTTCTTTTCATATTTAGTATATAGTTTAAATTTTTTCTACTCCTATAATAAGTGCATTAAACCACTTAACTCTTCAGTCTGATATGCCTTGTTCTTACAGTGATACAGAAGTACATCACACCATGTCACTACATGCTTAAAACTCCAACAGCACCCCAGCGCACTCAGATTGAAATCCCAGCTTCTTACAGTGGCCCTAACTGAGCTGCCCTGAGCCATCTACCTTTCCAACCTCATCTGATACCACAGGCCTCCCCATTCATGATTCCTCTGCCACACAAGTTTCTTTCTCTATATTCAACAAGCTAAGCTCACGCCTGCCTCAGAACATTTGCACCTGCTATTCTCTCTGCCTGGAGAGCTCTTACCCTACACATCTACAAGTGCTGGCTGCTCCTCTCACCTTTCAGTTATCAGTTCAAATGTCACAACCTCCTCAGCACCACAACCATCATCCACCATGGCCCCCTATACACACAGACACATGCACACCACAGGCCAATGACACCTCCACAGATGATTGCCTTGGGTCAGGCACTAATCTCTGATCCAATCAATTGCCAAGAGAGTGACAGGATGACATGATAAAGAAACCATGGGGGCCGGGCACGGTGGCTCACACCTGTAATCCTAGCACTTGGGAGGCCGAGGCGGGTGGATTGTTTGAGCTCAGGAGTTCGAGACCAGCCTGAGCAAGAGCAAGACTCCGTCTCTACTAAAAATAGAAAGAAATTATATGGACAACTAAAAATATATATAGAAAAAATTAGCCAGGCATGGTGGCGCATGCCTGTAGTCCCAGCTACTTGAGAGGCTGAGGCAGGAGGATCGCTCAAGCCCAGGAGTTTGAGGTTGCTGTGAGCTAGGCTGACGCCACGGCACTGTAGCCTGGGCAACAGAGTGAGACTCTGTCTGAAAAAAAGAAAAAAGAAAAAGAAACCATGGTAATGTAAACAACAGGACTGCATGCAAAGAGGCAAATGGAAGCAAGACTATAAGTAGCAAGTCAAGTATTCATGACCAAACTGAGCTGAAAAGCAGAAATGATTAACAAGCCAATTCTACCATGATTTCAATTCCTTAAAAGATCATAAGAGCAATTAGGGCCAAAAAAGTGACAGATTATTACCCCAATTCAAATGCAGATATCATCTGTTTCTCTTATGTTTTAAAAACACAGCAAGCATGAAGGATGGCATGAAAGTCATTTTGAGCACCTCTAACAGAAAACAGGTTTGGTGTTAATATTATTCACCAATATATAAATTATATTTACTTATGAGATCAAAGTTATTTACAGAAGCAATAATTAATTTTATTAGGGCACTTCAAGGTACAAATATTTAACTTCATCATTCTTTTATAAAATTCAAGATAAAAAGGGCTATTCATACAAGCATAAATTTAAATTAACCAAAAAAGTATCTCTTATGTCTAAATTATTTTTAAAAAGAAAAATGATAGAAAACAGTAATTCTGTATCAAAAAAGAGAAAACCACAAAAAAAAAAAAAAAAAAACCCACGCTCCATAGCATATGCCAGGAGAAATGCTGCCTGAACCTGCCATCCTTCTAAATTTGGTGCAACTTAAGAGATTCTGTGTCAGCAATCGAAGCCAGTGCTGAAGCACAACTACAGCAGTCCCACTCTCAAAATTCTTAAAAACCCAACTGGGACTTGTCAGTGGGGGGTAAATTAAAGCCTTATGTATTGAGAAGCAAATAATTTGAAAAATGTACAGGGGCAATGAACCCTGAAGTTATCAGGCATCAAAATGACTATAAAAGTGTTTGGTTTAGTTTAGCTAAAAGACCTAAAGTTTCTAGTTTTCAACTATTTTCTAAAAATGTATAAGACTTGCTAAACTTGGCCCTCAGATTTAAGATGCAATTTATCAATTGTATATAAAACCATTAGTTCATTTGCCCAAGCACCTTTTCTATTTAAGTTGAAATAAAATCTGCAAGACATTGAAGTATCCATACAAGACAGATTTCCTAAATCAAATTAAATAACCCAATAATTTTCTTGTAGCAAAAATGCATTACTACATAAAATATTTATCAGGCATTCATAAGTGGAAAGTAAAAAAGAAAACCTGAAGTAAACTGAAGACTGATAATACTGAAAAACTACTTGCAGAAACGTTGCTACAAATCCTAACCACCTTTAAAACAGAATTCTATCTCTAATATATAGAACTTTTCAAGTAGGAAAAAGAGAAATCTACTTTGGTATTAATGATTTTCAAAAAAAAGATCCCCTTTCACAACTGAATTTCTAAAGGCACACTTTATATAAAGAGACTACTTAGTGCCACGTTCTAATTTTCAGTAACTAGAAAATTAAAATGTCATCAGTATGATGCAAATATTTTCTTTGGTCATTTTTAGTTCTGAGAATGTTTGAAGTCTTGAGTTATTTTTACATGCTCTACTTGAAGCTACTAATTTTTTTTATCCTTATGTTTTACACCTTAAAATGTTTTATAAATGGTAAAAACAGAAATAATCAATTTTCTTTTCCAACAGGGGGCCCATGTGCTTCCTTTGCCAAGATTCAAACAGATATTCCCTTCTCAACACAGGATGAACATGTATAAGAGAATAAAACTTAAAACTCACTCTTGGACTTTTTTGACTTTTTTCAGTGTTGTACTAAAAAGAATTCAACTAATATATTTATTAAATAATAGACTAGAGAAACAGAAGAATTCTACACTGCCTTATATGACCCTGTGTCTACTAGACCAAGTATCACTAAAACTAGTTACATGCTCACTATACAAGAGGCAATTTGTCAGTAATTGGGAAAAGCCTGCAAAATTAATAAATGAATACTATTCTGGCACTAGAAAGCTGGCAATGGTTATATAAGCTTAAGCCTTCTAAAACCATAATCAGAACTCTGGAAGATTAGTCAACATTTTAACACTTCCCGTCTGTACAAATGCTCAAAGTAGTGCTTACTGTCACTTGACAAGTTGCTTAGCATTGCAAAATTTGATAATTCATGTCTTACTGAATTTTTACTGACTTGGAGGAAAATAAAACACCAATTAAAAGCAGATGTCACCTTTAATTCTTACTGGCTGGGAAACTTTTAATTTTTTCACCCAATGCAGAGACAGAATGCATGTAGATGACAGTTTGGACAGTTAAATATTCAAAGTCACTGATATTCCCCACAAATTTGCAAGTGATTTTCCAGAACTTAATCCCACGGGGCTTTTATCTGGCAAGCATCCAAATAGAATAGTTTCAAGTAGTCATCTAGAAGGTAAATTAACAATTTTTACAAAGGCTACAAACACTGATCAGAACATTACAAAATATTCTCAATAGTTACATTTTTATCTTCATACATACAAAAATTTTTCAAAAACCATGTTATTCCTCTGTTAAAACTCTACCTAATAAAAAAAACTAATATACTTACTAAACTGTGCTTAACCTGCCTTTATATTTAAATGATCCAAGTGCTAAATCACATCTAACTGGATTTATCATAACATAATAATCCGACTTGATTTCTGACATTTTTTCAGTGTTTGTCAATACTGTATTGTTAGTCATAAATTCACTCACTTTTCAGAACCACAAATTCTGAACAAAACTTCTTAAATTGAATGTTTTGGCTAGCACCACAAAAATAAAAAAGTAGATAGATACATAGATGGACAGAGAGAGGATCATACAAATACATACAACTGGCAATACTTTCTTGCAATAAACCCAAATTTTCATATATATGTAAATAATTAAAATGAATAAAGAATAACAACATTTTCTGCTAAAGCTAGCTAGACTAGTATTTTCTAATGCTATTCCATCTACGCATGAACAGGCTTAAAATAAAATCTCAAATTCCAAAAATGCTTCATTACAATATATCAAGTTTTTCTACAAAAAGAAAACTTCTGGATCTTCCCAAATGCCACAATTTCAAAAGCAATTTCAATATCAGTCCTGTCTCTATTCCCAACAACACTGACCACGGCCTCCACAGTTACCCTTTACTGATCTATGCAACCTTTCAAAAGCCAGAATAAGCTGGTGCCTACCAATGAGGCACAGAGGGAAAAACGAATGTCAGAAGGAATCATCAAAAAGATCCCAATCAAACTCATCTGATCCCTAGGAGATGGGAAGCCTAAACCCTCTGCTTCTGAAGACTCACTGTGTAAAACAAGCACACTTGTAGCTAGCAGGGGTAAAGGAACCAGGCTGGTCCTGTATTGTTCACTTCCTATGTCTAATACAGAGTATTTTCACTTGAACAGAAAGTGTGCCATGAAAAAAAGAATTTGGGGAAGATGAAATGGAAAGGATTCCATTCCAAAAAAAGGATTTAAGGGGAAAGCCTACCTATAACAACTTCTGTAGACCTCATCTTTGCATTTTCATCCTGCTTTATGCATTGCTAATCAGAGATCCACTGGAAGCTTCAGAACTAAGTGAAAGGCCTGGCAGGGTATTTGGCTTTCAATTCTTCTACTCTGTTTATTCCCAATATATATTCATCAGGCTTAGAAACAACTCTGGAACAAGGGCAGCCTCTCCGCAATGAAATGTAAATTACTGACATGTGCTGAAACCTGGACTTGCCACCACTAATGAGCACATTAAAGGAAAATGCTCACTAGATGACTGCAACCTTTTTACTTAACCCTGTGTGCACAGAAAGCCACACTTCAACATCAATTAAAGACACTAGCTGCAAAACAGTAACAGAGCAGCCCTGTCACTACTCTTAATATCTTTTAGATGGAAAGTTAAGACAAATATAAAATGGTCGCACTTTATCAACAAAATATACTGTGCAAAATATTATTGTACACGTGGTCAATTTTAGCCAAGATTTGTGAAACTTGTCTAAAAGTTGTCATTATTTCAAACAGTTTCCTAAGAGTGCAAATAGGATCTTTAGTTGTGAAAAAAATAATCAACAAAGTACTAATCTATTGGTTCAGTCAACAAACTCTGGACTTAGTGATCTAAAACTCACCAAAAACTTGACAAGACTGAAAAGTTTAGAAACTTGTCAAGAAAAAAATTACAGATTATAAAAACCAGTGATTTCGAATCAAAATAAACAAAGTATCTGACTTAGATGAGCAGGGCTCAATTACTGAGCACAGAATATTAGGAGCTTATAGTCATATTCACCATAATCTAATCTGCAACTTACAGTGGAAAAATCTAAAATGAAATATGAACAAACATCTAGTATTTATTAACTTTAAATGATTTTCATAATCAAGATAAATTTTTAAATTTCAACAAAAATTTCAAAAATGTGGCAACAAAATACAGATATCACTAATATGTCATGTGACAGTTATTTTTCCAAAGAATACTATAAATACAAATAAGCACTCATAATGTTAGCATATCTGAATACAATTTTATCTTTTTCTGATGACCTAAAAGCACAATAGATTCTTAAAGCCCCTAAAAGAGTAATCACAACAAATATTATATAATAAAATATTAAAAACATGATTATTTTGTCTGTGTGGATTCTGACTACATTTAAGTTTTCCAGATAATGGTATAGAGTTAAACTCTAGCTTTTTAGAAGCCTCACGGCTTGTAAAAACAAGTTCAATCAAAACAACCTGAGGTGAGAGGATCGACTGAACTCAGTTCATAATTAGCAGGGGCAGCTTAGCAAGAACTCATCTATAAAAAAATTATTTTACAATGTATTTTAAAAGAATAGCTCACTTAATATTAACAATTAAAATAACATTTTATGACAAATTCATGAGGAGTGGAAGTGTTTTACATTTTGCAAATCTCCAAACATCTGGTTTAATAGAAGGCAGCTGCCTTCTCATATCTGACTAGCTGAGCTCTACTCCCAGTTTGCTGATCACCTGCCAGTATGTAATTAGGAAAATCATTTTATTTCTCTAAATATTATTTCTTCATGTATAAGTTAGAGATAATGATACCATAAGGTACTTACTACAGATTTTTTTAAAGAACATGTGAAACCACTTTTTATATATTTTTATATATATTTATATACACTTTTTATATTTCATAATCCCCCAAACAAGAGAATCACTAGTTCACTAGGAACCTGAGTCCTCATCTTTCACTATCACAGACCCAATTGATGCCACCTTTTCTCTTATCCAGAAGTATACCCGAGTATACATCAGGAGTTCAAGAGCTCTTTCTTTTACCTTGAAAAAAATGTACACCTATCCAGGTAACTTCCCCAGACAATAAAAATATTTGTCTACCTTCTCTAGGACAAGCATTTCTGCACTAACAGGTTAGTTTTGGCCACCTCAGAGAGAACTGTTTTGTCTTCTATCTCTTCTTATTACTTACTTGATATCCTTCAACATCTGCATCTCATTATTCCTTTCTGCTGTTTTGAATCGCTACCAAATGCTTTTCCTGCCATTCCCTACACACCCATCATTAAAACTACCCTGACCGAGGCATCTGAAAAGTGAGTCCTCCAACAAGTGTATTCTTGATTGCTGACAGGGCTGCCACATACCAACTCAACCAGAACTACCACACCACAGACTCTACCACAGATAGTACTGCTTCCCAGTATTCTCCTTCTCTGTGCTAGTCATCTTAGCTCTTGTACTTCTTCCTCCCACTTCTAGCTTTAGGGAGGAATGTGGAACTTTTACAGACAGCTCTTTCTGTAGTCCTTTTGGGACCTTAAAATGTTCTACAAGCTAGAGACACCAAGACGCTGAATAAATTATAGTCTTAAAGGGAAAAAATGAGGATGGTTGAGAAAAAAGAGAGCTGAAAACATTTGAAGGTTTTGTGTTGCCCCACAAGTTGTACAATCTCTTCTTCAGAGGTAGTTATGAACATGGGTAATGACTGAGTTCAAATCCTTATGCTGGCACTAATCACTGTGTGATGTTGAGCAACTTCTGCTTCTTCTGCTACTAAATGAGTTAGTACATGCAGAGTGGCACACAGGAAGTACTCAAAAAAAGTTAAGTCTCATCCATTCCTATCAGGGCCACAAGCAACCAGTTTTGCTTGTATTCTTTTTTTATCTAAGTTCATTATTTCCTTTTTGTCTTTCACTACTGTTCACTTTTAAAATTGCTATTACATTTAAATGGTATGATAAAGGATGATGATAGTAGTAATGGTAATAAAAACCACAATCTTTATACACTACGTTAATACAGGCCCAAATTAAAGCTCCGGAGCATAAAGATTGCAAAAACAAATTTGTCACTAACAAATATGAATGGAAGACAAAGCCCTATTACATACACTAAAAGTCATTCACAAAAATCCAATATATGATTTTTTCATGCAAATGAAATTAATAGGAAATAGATCCTAGCAAATATTTAAGTTTTAAAAAAGCTAAACAAAAATACATTCCAAATTAGTTTGGTGTGAATAACAAAGAGATTAAACCTCCTTCAAAAGGTTGCCTCACGTTTGGAAATGTATGTAAAGAATTCCATTGAAAGGTAAAGAGTTATTAATGACTTGTAAGCAACAGGATTTCAGAGACAAATTTAGTAAAGGTGCTTGACTCAACATGGAAGTAATTACACTAAGGCCAAAAAAGAGTGTGGAAGTGGAGTAGGGAAAAGTAGTCACAAGAAGCTTGCTCATGTTTTCTAGAATGATTTTCCTCCAGTAGATCCCAGCTTAAAGGCCACCCTCTCATAGGACTGTCCTCATCATCTAAAGAGGCCACCCAGGCACCTTCCAGCACACAGTGCTTACCCAACATTTTAGGGTCAGAATCTCTTTACAGTTTTAAAAATTGACAATCCCAAAGAGCTTTGGCTTGATGTATGTTGTATCTATCAATATTTATCATATTAAAATTAAGAAATATTTTAAATTTATTTTAAAAGAATAGCTCATTTAATATTAACAATTAAAAATATTTTTTGACAAATTCATTAGTAAGAGTGGAAATGTTTAACATTTTCTAAATCTCTAACATCTGGCTTAATAGAAGACAGCTGGATTTTCAAATCTGGTTTCTGCATTTAATCTGTGTGATAACATATAGCTGACCATGTAGCTGCTGGAAAACTCTACGGCACAAGCCTGAGAGAATGGTGGGGTGACTGTTACAGAAAATGTTTACTTCAGAGTCTCTGAAAGAAGCTCAAAGGCCCCCAGGTGCCCCAGAACACAATGGAAACCAATGTTTTATTGTATCACCCACTTTTATTTTCTTTATGGCATTCATCATGATCTGACTTCATTAATTCACTTTATTATTAACCTCTCATACTAGAAAATAACTCCATGAAAACTCAGACTTTGTCTTGTTCACCACTGAATATATCCAGTATCTAGAACAGGATCTAATGCCTTCCCACTGCAGGACAGGTCTCCAAATGACCTTGACCCAGCTCTTTTCCCCTTGTCTGAAATTCCTGGGCAGAATATACCAAGAATGCAACATCTTGAAATAAGAAGGAACTGTCAGGAACAGCCCAGGCTTTGTCCTTGTCCCTCCCCAGAATAGGATGTCCTGCAATGCTTCGGCCCAATGAATGCCCTTGGGTATAAACAAGTGGCCCCCTGGTTATAAAACCCAGAGTGGAAAATTTTCAGGGTACCTCAGCTACAGTGTAGAGTAAGGCATGTGTGGACAAGAGTCCATCTGCCCTGGGCAGCTTTCCTGATCCTTGTGAGACTGACTTGCCATGGACCCTAGGCTTCTGTCTATCCTTGCTGCCTGTGAGTAATAAATACGTTTTGCCTGATGAATTGTGCAAATGTTCTGTCTCACCAGACTCAGACCCAGTGGCTCAGTTTGTGTAAAACCTTCTGCCAGATCTGGGAACCTCTGTAAATCTGGCAGGTATACTTAATTGGATTTCTATTATATTAAAGCCCTCCCCTGAGATTGGTAACCAGTACACAGTGAGTCCCTCCCAGGGCTTGACCCTAGTGCATGGTATATTTCTGCTTCTCACTCACTCACACCAGAAAGCAAGTGATGAAACTCTAATGTAAATGAAATAATGGCCTTTCTTTGATTTTTCTAACCCATCTGAAAGCAATCCACATAGATTTTTACCCTTTGCTAAGTGAGTTCAAGCGAGTTCACTGTTTGGTTTCTTGCAATTAAAATATATATATACCATCAAGGGAAGCTGCTCATCCTACCATATAACATCACTTTTCCAAACTGTGCCAAGTGTTCATGGATATTTCGTTGTGTAAGTTGTAGTTACCAGGATGAAATCACTCTTGTCAGACCCAAACAAATTGGAGCCAGGAAAGTACGAAGGAGGAGAGAGCTCATGCTTATGATGTCTGAGGTGGAAACTTTCTCCAGGACTTCCTAAAATAACCCCACAAGAAAGTCCTTCACAGCCTTCATGCATCTCATACTTTTCACAACCTATACTTTGCACGTAGGCACATATTTCTACGTCCAGGTTTATCACTAGACATTCTTTAGGACTGCAGCAATTCGGGTAGCTATCAAAAGGACACTTGATAGCTATCATCTCCACACCAATGAACTGACACCAACTCTGGTTTTTACCTCCAAAACTAATGAACTCTCTTTCTAAGCAGCTTATGTGAACTTCTCCTTTTTGCCAATAACACTGTCCCCTTACCCACCTCTCTTTGGTGCATCTGTAGCTTGCCATAGCTGTGCATCCCAGATGATAATCCTTTATTGCTTAGTCTCAGATAAATTCATTACATTAGGAGTTATTTTTCTCTGATGTCTTTTCTTAGGTCGACACTGTGAGAACCGGACTCACACAGTAACATGCCAAAATAAGAACTTAAGTTCCCAAATTTTTATTCTAAACAAAATGCAAATCAATCAAAATGTGGTTATTTTTGTAGCAACTTATCTGCTCTGGAGATAATTTTGTCTACTTTAAGCACACATCATAAAAATGTAGCATGGTAAAAGTTCTTTGACAGAGGTAGTCCTACGTAACAGTTTTAGCAGAAGTAGCTTACCATCATGGGACGTAAAACTTCAGTATTTTAATGTTTAATATGATACCTGGAATTATGAAGTTACTCCTTACTGCTCTAGATTAAGCTCTTTTAACCAATGAATGGGGAGGGGGTGTTAGTTAACAGACATCACCCAGGAGGAAGTTTCCTTTTATATCTTCCCTCTAGTCTAATAACCAGTTTATATACACAAAAAGAGTAATTCTTTACTAATTCTTTTTATGGTGACAATGACTGAGTCAAGATGTGATAAGCCAAGATGACCTGGAAGAAGTTAATGTTTTTAGATAGAATACTTTCTTTGACTTAACTGGATTTCTATTATGTTAATATTAAAGCATAAAGATAAAAATTATCTTTCTCCTAGTCACAAAAATATAAAATATAAGGGATGAAGAAAGTAAAAGCAGACATCTTTGATAACAGGTGAACATTTCAAAGACAATGGCTGAAATGCCCTGATATTGGATGTAAAAGAGTGCTCTAATGATTCCAAAGTTCAATACATTCTCTAAGACAATCAAGTTAATGCTAAATCCTCTATACCCCATGACAATCTGGCATCTCAGAACAATATAAGATTTAAGAACATACTTCTGGGGTTAATGCATTTCCTTTTATAGATTTTTTAATGAAAAATTTCAAGTGTAATAAGAAATAGAACAGTATAATGAATCCCCAGGTACCCATTATCTAGCTTCAAAATTATATTAAAACTAATTAAAATTTGCATTTCAGTAGTACTGTAACCAACTTAGCCTTCTAAATATTATGCCCTTATACAATAATAATATCAAATGCTGAGCTAATACATGCTACACCAGTGAAATATGTCATTGTTTGTGTATATATTATATAAATATATAACCAATTCCATTTTTTATATCCAATATATTTTCTATAAATTTTGGCTTTCTAATCTGCAACACTGTATATATAAAGCCCATCATTATTAATCAAAATATTTCCTTATAAATAAAATATTGTGGCTAATATATGCAACATTATTTTTATCAAATGATATGTTCTTATTTCTCATAACATCTGCATTCAACAAGCAACTAGTATGTAAAGGACTGAATAAAAAGCTAGGAACACACACGTGCAAACAGCATAAGTAGGTTGGGAAAACTGATACACAGAAAAAGAATACTTTCCACTTGAAACATTAGCATATCACATCCTGTATATTAATATGGTGCCTCAGAAGCTTTGTAACAATATCCTTAGATAAGCTTCAGTTCAAAAAACAAAGCTCTGGCAATCTTTTAATTATTTCTGCCTTGTTGCCCGTTTTAGAAAGCATGTACTTAAAAAAGTTTAATTTTAGAATGAATTTGGGGGCAATAAGAATTATTAACTATATGTAACAGTGATAAATAATGTTCATTTAATCCAACAAAATCCCCAAACAATATATTAATATTACCTTTGCTAGAACAACAAAAAATCTTTCCTACTGAATTCTAAGTTTAGGGGTTACATATAAATAAATCAATGGAAAAATTTAAGAGGCCAAAGTTATTATAGGTTAAAAATAGTACTACAGCATAAAAATACAAGGATGTGTCTCAACATGTCCTTTCTACATTTCCAGAATTCCAAATTTTAATTCAGCAACGTCTCTCACTGAACAGAATTAACAAGCACATACTGAAGCTTCAGTGATGCAAAAGAATTAAAAAGCATGATTTCAGCCTTCCACTTGCATACAATCAAAATATACATATATTATCTGAAACAAATAAGAAATGCTAATGAGTGAAAAGCAAAGATGACAAATATATTCAGCATACATACTTAAAGGAGAAAGAGAAAAATAACCAAAAGTTATCTTATTTGGATCTTCTAGTCAATGACAAGAGACCAATTCTTGCATAAATTAAGGAAAATAAAACAAAAATCCCGACAACAACAAAAACCCTCAGTTCACAATGGTTTAGGTAATAAAAATTTTTTATCCCACACAATGAAAAGAAACTTTCCTGCAAGCTCCTTCATTTGCCAGGAATCAAACCGGACCACATGCCTACCCTAAACCAGTCATTGGTAAGGAAGGGAGATTGACTTTCAGAGTCAGGATTTACTACTGTGACTCACAAGGAAAGGATGGTCACCTATCTCAAAGGTGACACAGATAACTGGGCAGAAAAGGTGGGTGGCAACACCAACAGGGTCTGCTACATTGTGACATTCCAAAAAGGGGTTCAAAGTTCATCTAGGTGGAGCTTGAAATGAATATTTTCCCCTAAGACTACCATGAGAAATAGCTGATGTTTTTCTTCAGTTCTTTTAGCCTTGGCTGCGCTGCTTGGAACGTGACGCATCATGAATACTTCAGAATTGAGTCCATGAACTGTACAAAAAAAGGCCAAAAGAGGAAACTGTCCCCACACCATTTCCTTCTTTCAAGGGTACCTTCCCTTCCTGCTTCTGCCTAATTGTGGCTTCTCTCTAGTACCTTCAGGTAGTAAGTACCTTTTTACATTTTGCCCAGAATATATAGTTGGGAATCCATGGAAAGATTGGTTTGCAAGGAACCATTCAACCATTATCAAGAACAGAACCTTCCACTGAGATATATTAATATTCTTGATTACAGCCTAATTTATCCTAGACCTTGTGAAACTAGTATCTGACACCTTGTATACTGTTAGTGACTGAAACAACCTCAAACTCCATCCTTCTGCAGGAATGAGCCTCCCTTACCCACGGCTGATGTGTGTGGAACTGGAGCATGAACATTAGCATCCTCCCTCAGGTTGAGATTCAATTCCTGAGTAAGCCTTGCATAGGTGTTTAAATTGGATTGTTAAAATAAGGAAGTTCTGAGAGAGAAGAGAGGGAGTTGGTGGTGAGGGAGGAGGCTGTCAAACCAATGTGCCATCAGTGAGATTAGGGATACACTGAAGTAAATGGAAGCTGGTGTGGACAAAGTATTTTTAAGAGAGTTCATTATCTGCAGCTGTGTTTTGTTAGTGGCCATTAAGTCCATTCAATGGGCTAAAGCTAAATGGAGATACTGGGTCTTAACCTCTGCCATATTTTTCCCCTTGGAAAACAAGAAAATCCCAAGAAGGAAAAAAATCTTTGTGTCCTCATTCCAGTATTTGCCTTAGTGCCCATCCCTATTGGTCGTCTTTTCTAGTGAATGTGTGTCACCTATTGTGAATGATACCCTGAATTTTGAGACCTAAACTCTACTATATTCCTCTCAAGAGTATTTATTTTTATTTGCTTTGGCAGGCAGTTAACTCCTCTGGACTCAATCTCTCCTAACTCTAGATTCAATTCAATCATAATCAAAATTCCAATGGGCTTTTTTTGGAGAAATTAACAAACTGATTCTAAAATCTATATGGACACATGAATGAAGTAGAATAGCCAAAACACATTGAAAGAGAGCAACAAAGTTAGAGGACTTGGCACTTCTTGATTTCCAAACTTAGAAAACTAATCAAGACAGTAATTACGACTGTGCGGTACTGGCATATGGACAGACAACTACATCAATGTGTCAGAACAGACAGCCCCCAAAAATACCCACACATGTATGTTCCATTATTTTTTTTTCAAGGCAATTCAAAGAGGAAAAGATTACCTTTTTAAGAGATGGTATGGGAAACTGAATAGCCATATGCAAAATAAATGAATTTAGACCCTTACCTCACACCACATATAAAAATTAACTCAAAATAGATCAGAGACCTAAAACTACAAAACATTTACAAAACAAAAACACAAAGAAGAAAGTTTCTGTGACCTTGTGCTTGGCAAAAACATATATTTTAAGACTCAAAAGGCTCAAACTGTAAAAGAGAAAAAAAATCAGTAAACTGAACTTCATCAAGACTAAAACCTCTTGCTCTTCAAAAGATACTGTTGAAAAAAATGTAAAAGGAACCATAGAGGGAGAAAACACTTTGCAATACCTGCAAAATACTGGGGAAAAAAAACACTTTTAGCTAGAACATATAAAGTACACTTAAACTCTTATATATAAGAACATAAGCAACCCAACTAAAAATGGGCAAAAGTTTTCACAGACACAACAAAGAAGATACACAATGGCAAATAAGCTCAAGATCATCAATCATCAGACAAATGCAAATCAAAATCACATTAAGACACCACTACATACTTAGTATAGCAGTGAAACTAAAAGCATGGAAAGAATGTGGAGCAACTAGAATGTTCACACACTGTTGGCGGAAATGTAAAATTGCTGTACCAAACTGCTTACAAATTCTAAAAACATTAAACATACAATATGATCTAGCCATTCCACTCCTAGGTATTTACCAAAGAGAAATGAAAGCATATGTCCACATAATTACTTGTTCATAGCATCTTTAATTGCAGTGGCTAAACACTGGAAATAACTCAGATGTCTACCAACAAATGAATGGATATAAAAATTTGGGGTAAATCAATACGAAGGAAAACTACTCAGCAATAAAAAGGAATGATCTACTGATACAGTAACATGGATCAATTTCAAAATAATTTTGCTGAGTTAAAAAAAAAAGCCCACACAAAAAAGGGCACATCCTGTATGATTCCATCTACATTAAGTTCTAGTAAATGCAAAATAAACTATGTACCATGTACGAGATCAGGAGTTGCCTGAGCAGGAGGAGGAAGGTATAGGAAGGGGCAGGAAAGAAAGCCAGCAAAGGGGCACCAGGAGTTCTCCAGAGCTGAAGGATATGTTTATTCTGATAGTGATTCTGACTTCATGAGTGTATATATATAAAGTATACAACTGATATGTTTTTGATGTATGTGCACTTTATTGAATATTATATTTCAATAAAGCTTTTTTAAAAAAGAACTGTAAACAAATATTGAACTGTGCTTTAAAAACCACATGAAGTGTATAGTAGTGAAGTGTACTATTATCTACAACTTAAGTTGATGTGCAAAATAAAAATGAGGCAGATTGATAGATGAATAGAGGAAAAGAGAAATGAATAAATATGTTAGCAAATATAGAAAAATGTTAATTGTAGAATCTGCTGGCATTTGTAGTACAATTCTTTAAATTTTTCTGTATTTCTTAAATTTGTTATTAAAAGAAAATGTTAGGGGAAAAAATAGTAATAAATGTCCACAGTGCATGGTCCTAATATTCCCACAAGTCTGTAAAATAGGTCTCATCAGTTAGGAAGATACTGTCAAATTAAACCTCTTAAACTTTAAGTTAAAGTAAAGTTGCATTATAAATATCCAATTAGTCAACTAATTACCCAGAGCTTGTATTAAGGAAAGGCATCATTTAGTAGTTATTAAAAACAAAACAGTGGGAAAGAAAAATGGCGCAGACACTATGGAAAACAGTATGGCAGATCCTCAAAAAGTTAAACATCAATTTACCATACCATCCAGCAACTCCACTCCTAGCTATATACCCACCAAAAGAAGTTAAAGCAGGTACTACAACAAATATTAATATTGTGCACCAATATTCACAGCAACATTATTCATAATAGCCAAAATGTAGAAACAACCCAAATGTCCATCAACAGATGATGGAGAAACAAAATGTGCCACATCCACACAGTAGACTATTATTCAGCCTTAAAAAGGAAGGAAATTCTGACATATGCTACAACCCTGCAGTCCCGAACCCCCAGCCGCAGATCAATACTAGTCAGTGGCCTGTTAGGAACTGGGCTACAAAACTCCACCTCCCCACCCTCATCACCACTGTCCATCTCTAGAACTTCTTCATTACCCCAAACTGAAACTGTACCTATTAAACACTAACACCGTTCCCGATGTTTCTGATCATGATGATGATGTCTGATGTTTCCTCACTGGACATACCAAAGACCCTGTGTATGCCCCAAATTCCAGTTCTGTGATTCCCAAATAAAACATTTAATTTTGAGATTCATCTCTATCGTTTATTTTGACTTTGACAGATTAATGGAGGAAATGTCCTAACTCACTTCAAATATGTTTAAGCAAAAATTATGACATTTTCCAACATAATTTATAATATATGCAGATAAAATACATATGACAGCTATAACACACAGGATGGTGATAAGAAGGGAGAATGGACTATACAATTGCAAAATTTCTACATTTTACCTAAAATGGTATCATATTAGCTCCCAGTAGACCATGAAAAGTTAAGGAAGGATATTGCAATTCTAGAAAAACCACTAAAAAAAGCAAAAAAAAAAAATCCAATAGATAAATTTAAATGGGATTTCAAAAATTATTAAAATAATCCAAAGAAGACAGAAAAGGAAAACAGAGGGGAAAAAATGAGGAGACAAAGAGAAACAAATAAAATGGTAAACACAAATCCAACCACATCAATCATTTATTAAATGATAATCGATTTTACCGAAGTGGTATAGTGGTGATGGTTACACAACTCTGTGAATATATTTTTAAAAATAAATGACTGTATAATTCAAGTGTATAATTCACACTTTTAAAGGTTGAGCATTATGGTATATGAATTAAATATCAATAAAGCTGTTATTAAACAACAAACTAAGGTAAATAAAAAAAGACAACTTAATAGACTAAACACTATAATTAAGAGATAGAGATTATTAGAATGTTTAAAAAAAGCATAACTCAACCACATCCTGGCTACAAGGGACATAAAATATTTCAATATAAAGTCACAGATGGAGAAATACATATCATACAAACGGTAGAAATAAGACGCAGTCTTCAGAGTCAAACATTAAGCAAACCGTCCAAGACCACACAGCGATTAAGTGGCAGAGCAAGAATTTTACCTGTCTTTCTGACTCCAGACTGTGCTCATAACTGCACAGGGGCAGGAAGGAGAGAAATAGGAAGCTAGAACATAAAATTTCAACCTGTTTTAACCTCAAACAAGGGAAGAAAATCCCAGCCTCATAAAATCCCAGATTTTTCACCTTCTTATTGAAACTACCCCCCAAAACCCCAAAGACCTAAAAGCATTGGACTTATTTATATCTTTTTTTTTTCTTGTCTTTTCTTTTTTCTTTTCTTTTTAAGACAGAGTCTCTCTCTGTCACCCTGGTTAGAGTGCAGTGGCATCATCACAGCCCATTGCAACCTCCAACTCCTAGGCTCAAGCAATCCTCCTACCTCTGCCTCCCAAGTAGCTGGGACCACAGGCGCATCCCACCACGCCCAGCTAATTTTTCCTATTTTTTGTAGAGACAGGAGTCTCGCTCTTGCTCAGGCTGGTCTCAAACTCCTGACCTAAAGCGATCCTTCCACCTCAGCCTCCCAGAGTGCCAGTATCAACAGGTGTGAGCTACCGCACCCAGCCTGTATCTTTAAGACTTTTTAACTGCAAAGGGAGATTTTACCTTTTCAGATATTCACTTTAGAGCATTTAGAACTATACACCCTCTTCAAAATCTTCAACAAATATCCTAAAAGTTGAACTTAAGCCCACATTCAGGAAAAGAAACATGTTCTCAAACATTTCAAAAGACATTCTGTCATGATAAGGGTTTTATGAAGTTGCATTCATCAGTTCTTATAAATTCTTTTGGCATCACATATGTACAGGTTAATTAGAAAAATAGTAGAAAATTATTGTCAAAAGGAAAGGAATCACAGAACTGTCTTTCCCAAATGCAGGGAGGCTTGGTTAGTTTTACCTAAGAATATCAAGGGGCAGTAACTCTCCTGTAGCCATACCAGCTCACTCAGTTACTCATAAAGTCAGCAAATCCAAGTGAGGAGTTACTTTCACTGGTATCCAAAATTACAAGATCAGAAAGACAAAAGAAACAATTCTATTTTTAGACCTCAATGATGATACACCAATGGAGAGAGGGAAGAAAGGAGCAGAGAGACAAGCCTCCACCAACAGCAATAGCAGGTGCCTGGCTAAAGCTATCAATTAAAAAAACAAAAACAAAAACAAAAAACCCCACTACTAACAACCCAGCCTAGTTCCAACACATCTTAGAGGCAGTTTGGAACATACACTGAGTGTGGGATGCATACTGTCATTTACCAGCTATGCGATATTGGCCAAGGCATTTATTTAACCTTTCTGAGATTGTTCTCTCTTCCATAAAACCAAAATAACAATAATAATTGTCACGAAGACTAAATGAAAATGGTGCAAATTCATCTGCAGGTAGGTATTCCATACACATTTTTTGAGATCCACTTCTTTCTTAAAAAAGAAAAGTTCTGTGTCACTTCTTTTCTTATAAGCAAATAAAATCCTACTTCAGCAAATAAGAGTACTTTATGTGACAAATCTACAGCAAAATTCTAGCAGAAACAGACATGTGCACACAAACACACACACACTCTTCAAAACAGTATAAATTTAACAGCAGGGATTTTAACTGGAGGCTGGGATTGGAGATTTGAAATGAAAAGAAATATTTTTCAATGTATTCATGCGCTTAAATTTCTTAAGATTTTACATTCACAAAAATTAAAAATTTTAATATACTAAAATCAAAGGTCTGTGTCCAAAATGGAAAATCTAATAAGCTTAATGATAAGAAAATTTATGTATTTAAAACTAGATGTCTACAAAATACACAGTACAAACAGTTCTCAATCTTTCTTAAGCTGTGACATATAAAAATAACAAGGATCACACACAACCCACATTTCCATAAACTACCCAGATTACAGCCAATATACATAAAATAAAATTTATAAACAACTCTGGGCTTGCAAAGTCTAAATCTCTTTTCCCCCACTCAAAAAACCAAACAAAAAAAAACAAATACGAGCAGAGTTGTCACATGGATCACTTTAAATTCACTCTATTTTATGAACAAAAAAAATTAAATATAGTCATTGGCAAACTTGTAACTTCAGAATTTCAGTATTAGTTACAATGTGCTTACAACACACTTTACAACTACAACATTCCATGTAGCCTTAAAACTAAGGGCCAATGTCCCTGCAGGGTAGCTATCATTCTCTTCATTTGACAGATGAAAGCCTTTTCAGCTGTTTCCAAATTTTGCTATTAGGAAAAACCTTACAATGAACATTTTTTTTCAAAAAATCTTTGTGGGTGAGATTCTTAAGAGTGGAACTTCTGAGTCAAAGAATATATACGTGTTTTAAATTTTCATAGATAACTAGCAAATTTCTGAGGAGGAAAAAAAGGCTGAAACAATTTACGTTCCCAAGAACAAAACTATTTCTCTGTTCCCTTGTCTACACTGGATGTCACAGCTGAAGTTTTTTGCTTAACCCAATGGGTTAAAAAAAATTACATCTCATTACCATTTTTTCAATAGCTACATTCCTTATCTTGCTAAAAACTCTCTAAAGAAAGAAGATAAAACATCACAATCATCAAACCTCACCTGCTTGCCACAGTTTCCTGCTATGCCTTCAATGCTGAGCATCCTGGATAGAATTCACTTTTATACACAGATAAGACCCAGACACAAAACACAAATTATTAAATCTAACACATCAATTTCTCCTAAAGCTAACTACTGTAACTTATAATACTATGTTGCACTGAAATGATATGATAATATGATAAAAATAATAAGGAAAAACCAGACAGAGAACTAGGAAGAATATGAAATCTCTTTAAACCAATATCCCTTTTTTCCAGGAGCAGGTAGTTTTATGTTTCAAAGCTCTTTCGTAAACTCCATTAGAAATTTCTTTCCTTAATCCTAGTAGTCCTCATAGTCTCTAGTTGCTGGTCCTTTACTGCTTGTAATAAAAGCTACCCAGAGGGAAATTACAGAATGGAAAACAGTTTGGAAATAAAATCTGTTTGCTCAGCACAATAAAATTATTGAAAATTGCTATTTTTATGAAGATTATTTGTACCTTTGTTTTTTTCTCTGAATTATTTAAACAAAAATAAAGAGACATGATTTTGTCCAAGTCATGTACAGCAGGGATCATATGTAATCCAATCCCACTTTATGTAAATGGAACATAAAGAACTATTATTAGTCTTATAAAGCTAGTATTGGGGAATTTGGCTTATTGTATACTTTCTAAATCAAATATATAACAATTATTCAGAAAAAGTCAGGAAATCATTTTAGTCATAAATACTAAGAACGTATCAAATAAAGCAGAATTAGTTTTTCTATAGGCAAAAAATTTACACACAATAAAGTAAATAGAACCAGAAATTAATGGGGAACAAAATCTCCATATTCGATTAAATTTCAAACCTAAGATACAGTATTACAATAAAGGAACTCCACAGTATCAAACTAAAAAAAAAGATTTTAAATCTGCTGCTAGTCTTCTTCACCAAAACTTGCTACCAACATAGCAATCCACCGCCATAACATTGGAAATCATTGGAAATCACTGGGTTTTTCAGAACATACCCAGGTTAATACAAAAACTGTCAAAGTTCAACACAAACAATATTTACATGGCATAAAAAAAATCTATAAGCAATTTCATTTCATTGTGTTGTTTTTATAGAACTTACCAACTAAGACCAGATATTCCAAAAGGAACATCTTACATGGTATGCTCTGATGGGAAAATATTTTAATGCTAGGGAAATTATATTCCAAATAAAAATCTTGTCCTGATGCACAGAAAAAAAGCAGAGGGGGGAAGTATTTATCAGTAGCTGCATATTTTTATAACCAACAAAAACACACAGCAATGCTGCCTTTTAGTGTAAATCAGCCTTTTTTGTGATGGGGGAAAGTTTTCTTGCAGGTTGAGTGTTTTATAATAATTCATAACTTAATAATGTATATTTAATCCTTCCATAAGCATATACTGAATTTACTATGTAGAAACTATTAGGATTGATGACAAAGGGAAACAATAGACTGATGAAACCAAGTCTCTTATCTTAACAGGAAATTAAAGTACAAAAACAATTTTAACAAAATATGGAAATTTGGTATACCAAATAAGTAATTTTTTAAACTTTAAAAGTGCTCTTTTAAAAAAACAAGTTAGAGGGCCAGGCGTGGTGGCTCACACCTGTAATCCTACCACTCTGGGAGGCCGAGGTGGGCGGATCGTTTGAGCTCAGGAGTTCAAGACCAGCCTGACCAAGAGTGAGACCCTGTCTCTACCAAAAATAGAAAGAAATTACCTGGACAACTAAAAATATATAGAAAAAATTAGCCGGGCATGGTGGCGCATGCCTGTAGTCCCAACTACTTGGGAGGCTGAGGCAGTAGGATCATTTGAGCCCAGGAGTTTGAGGTTGCTGTGAGCTGTGCTGATGTCACTCTAGCCCGGGCAACAGAGTGAGACTCTGTCTCAAAAAAAAAAAAGGAGTTAGATGAAAGAAATTAGTTCTCACCAGAAGGATATGGAAAACTTTCCCAGGAGAGAGGTAACATGTGAACTGTGCCTTTAAAGATAGATAGCCGGTGGAAACGTGGCACTAGAGGACAGGTGTGCCCACTGAGGAAAGATAGTGACGAATAGCACAGGAAACAAAAGAGCCAGCCACACTTGGAAATGGCACATAGTCAGGTTCGGTGGAGCCATACCATTGATAAAGGGAAACGAAGGAAATAAGTTTAGAAAGAAAGAAAGGTAGTCATCCATTCTACACTCTTTCTCTAATGTCAAACCCCAGATGGAAATAATCTTATGTTTATTTACAGAGAATGTGACCTCCTCTCCCGGTATTTTCTTCTGTGAAGTCATTTGTGTACCTAACTTATTTTCCACAACATGACTGTGAGCTCCTAGTGAGCAGGACCCAGATTTGATTCATTTTTGTATCCTTCTCAAATGCCTTGAACATAGATTGCAAATAAGCATTTTTTTTTTTTCTTTGAGACAGTCTCACTCTGTCACCCCAGCTAGAGTGCAGTGGCTCACTGCAACCTCCATCTCCTGGGCTCAAGCCATCCTCCTGCCTCAGCTACCAGAGTGGCTGGGACTACAGGCGCAGGCCAGTGCCCCCAGCTAATTTTTCTACTTTTTGTAGAGATGGTGTCTCGCTCAGGCTGGTTTCAAACTCCTGATCTCAAGCGATCCTCCCACCTTGGCCTCCCAGAGCACTACGATTACAGGTATAAGCCACGGCATCTGGCCCCAAATAAGCATTTTTTTAATGACTGAATAAATGTATGAATGAATATACTAGCCATATCACTTAACTTCCCTGAGACTCAGATATTCATCTATATCATGAGTTCCCAAACTTTTTCTATAAAGGATCATATAGTAAATATTTCAGACTTGGCAGGCCAAATAGTCTTTGTCACAACTACTCAAGTCTGCTATTGAGCAAAAGCAGTTATAGTCAACATGTAAATTAATGAGCATGGCTGTGTTTCAATAAAATCTTATCTACAAAAACAGGCAGCAGGCTGCATTTGCCCCATAGACTGTAGTTTGCCAACCTCTCATCTATACAAACTTAAATTTAATGTATTATATGCACACTTTTAAATATAACCATTATAGTCAAATCATTTTTTTATAATGACAGAACCTCAGTCAAAATTCCAAGGAAGATTTAACAGGAGGCGGCACAAACAAGAAAATATGGATATGCTGCATAAAACCTGGTCAATCTGGACCTTTGGATACTTCCACCTAATTTGCCCTCTCCAGACATCTCTTTAGGCCTTAGTTTTTAACCCAAAAAGTAAGTTGGTCAAAACAGATAATTCTAAGCTAGAATTCTATGATTTTAAGAATTGTTCCAAGTTCAACTTACAGATTTTTAAGTGGAACTTTCATCTAGAAAATAATGACTACATTCATAAATAATTTCAAGTCCATGGAAGAACAAAATACAAGTACAGTCATGTCCACATAACAACATTTCAGTTAACAAGGGACCACATATATGATGGTAATTGCCTAAGGATGTATTTCTCAGAATGTATCCTGTCGTTAGGCGACACACGACTATATATCACAGAAACAAAAAAGTATAACATATCAGAATAAATTGAGATAATTTAATACTTGGCATAATTGATCTAATAACAAAAAATTTTACAAACATTACTCAAAATCATATTTCAGTACCTAAAAACTAACATTTCAGTACCATCTTGAACATAGTTATAAATATACCTGGAAAATCAATTATATAACAAATATAGATTAATGTACCTAACAAAAATGGTGATTTGAAGAGGACATTCAGATCATTAAAAAAAATATTTTCCCGGGTCCAGGCACAGTGGCTCATGCCTGTAATCCTAGCACTCTGGGAGGCCAAGGCGGGCAGATCGTTTGAGCTCAGGAGTTCGAGACCAGCCTGGGCAAGAGCGAGACCCCCCCCCCTCCGTCTCTACTAAAAAAAAAATAGAAAGAAATTAGCTGGACAACTAAAAATATATACAAAAAAAAAAAATTATCCGGGCATGGTGGAGCATGCCTGTAGTCCCAGCTACTCGAGAGGCTGAGGCAGTAGGATTGCTTGAGCCCAGGAGATTGAGGTTGCTGTGAGCTAGGCTGACGCCACGGCACTCTAGCCCACCCGGGCAACAGAGTGAGACTCTGTCTCAAAAAAAAAAAAAAAAAATCTTTTCCCAAAACAGAGGCATAAGATTTGCTCTTACATGCCACAATATGCAATAAAAGGGAAAAATATATAATTCTTACTTCTGGCTTCACATACTATACTCATGGTATAACAATTAAATCATAACTCACTAAACTCCTTGACATAGAGTTAAAAATTTGAGGTTTTTAATTGTAAAATTCAAAGACCACGCACTATATGATAAATCAGGTGTCAATCATTAGGAGCAATAGTGATTTTATAACTCTTTTATTTTTATAATTACTCTTCAAATCAAGACTTGGATTATAGAATAAAAACTCTTCACTTTTCACAATTTTCAAAGAATTGTTGGGTCAGTTACAATTCTATGATTCATCACTATCCACATTTACAAAAGCCATGCCACTACATTGCTTTCTAAAATATAAGTTAATAGTTTCTTGTACATTACCAACTTACCAAACATCTGGCAAATTCTTTGTTTTCTGAAAGGAATCCATAACCTGGATGTACCTTAGAAATGAAAGCAAAAAGTACTTTCAATTTTATCATATTGCAAAACCTTTATAAACAAAATGTACAGTGCATTCATGTGTTTATTGTTCAAGAGCCCTTAAATAAGTTTACTTCTCTTTTACAATGATCAGTTCTAACTCACAATTCTCAGTACAGAATCAAATTCCAATAAACTGCCTCTTATATTTACTTTCCACATACTACCTTTGTCCTGAATATAATTGGAGCCATATACCTACATGTCTTCCTGCTCACCTGTGTTTGTCCACACTATTCAACATAACTCCCTCTACTTTTTCTGAGGCTAAACTTTGGCTGCAGATTTGGAAAACTTCATAATGGCTGGTAAGTCAAAGAATTATGTTAAAGGAACCTTTGGCAAGATGGATAAAAAACTCTAAATTCCCCTTTCTTTATAGTACCAGGAAATGCTACTTTCCAAAACCCAGAGTACTAAGTCAACTAACACATTTTATTCCTGATGGCATTAATAATGCTCAGCCACTATCCAATGAGCCCTTTCTGTCAAACTGAACTAAAATGGAGGTTTGGTTTTACTTTTACTTTGTACACTGAATTTTTTTTCCTTCTTCCTCACCCCCAATTTAGCCATTACAACTATTTTATGCTATCCTCACCCACAAGCCACATTGCTATTATCTCAATGCTATCTGTTCTAACCATGTTATTTTTGACTAACACGCTGGCCAAAAACAAATTTGGCTGCTCCAGTGTCAGTCAGGTTGAACATATTCCTAATAAAACAATTTAGCTAAAAACAAAGTCAAATTTCTGAAGGAACCAATATGATAATCTAGAAATAGCTACTTATCAGAGATTTTTAAATGCTGAACTGAGCTTTATGAACATGGTACAGAGTAATACAAACTACTGCATCACAGGAAAGGAGTTTCATTCCACAATTTCATTTTATATAAACATTAAACTAAAGATTGTATCCTGACAAGCTATAGTTAAAAGGTTAAAAGAGTTTTACCTTCATTAACTGTGCTAATAAACTGTAAACATCTATAATATGGGTTCATGAATTCAGTTTTTTTATTTAAACATGCATCTTACTAAAACATTTCTTTCAAAAGAAATGTGAGCACTAATTGAAGCACTCCAGGCTAATTGCTGGTGTTGGCTGCTTCCATCCAATTCTGGAGATAACTCTGCATAGTTTTGAACATTATATGCAATTAGTTCTCTGACAATAAAAAAAGCGGGGGAGACACTATTCTTGATGTCAGAAATCAGTTTTCTCCCTGGATTCTATTTGAACAGAATTGGAGGTGGAGAGAATTATTGATTCATCCATATAAGGTACAGGCATTCTAATGACATTAACAAACTAAAATAATTACCAAGTGTATTGTTTTTACTTCTGGAAGTGTAACTAGGTGTATATAATTTTTAAATGATTAAAATTGAATTTAAACAGGATCTTCTGGATCCTGTTTATAACACAGAATTTTTTTAATGCTTTTATTACACTGAAAGGGTTAATGTTCAAAACTAATTGGGATTTCTTTTTGCCTAGCAAATTTGGAAATGAACTGAAACTGCTCCCTGGTGTGAAAGCTGAATCCAGCAGCCACCTGCAGGATCAGCGACCAACACTGCCAGATGCTACAAAGCCTTTGATTTCCAGTAGCGAATTCGGCCACATTTAACTCATGTGACATGAACTAACTGCAACAGCATTTTCAATCATTCTTTCTTATTTTTTTTTTTTAAATACAAACTCTAGCTTTCTGTTCACTACATACGAAACAGCTGCAGTAGATAGATTCATTCAGACTCACAGCTTGTGCCCTGGTTTTCTTAATGGCTTCCATGATGGCATCCATGTTGAGGTAGCTTTTACTGGTGGGAGCTGGGCCAACACAGACGGCCTCATCCGCCATTTTCACATGAACCTGAAGAGACAAATCTCTGCATTAACAGATGCACCCAACAAAAAGAATTACCATCATCTGCAAATATACATAAAATTGCAAATCTGATTGTTTCACTTATCATGTATGAAGTCATATCTCTTTTTGAATTTGCACTAAAAAAAACAACAATGCAACAAATAAGCTCAGGAACTATACCACCCATGATTTCATTTATTATAGCCTAATCCATTGTCTAACCAAATAATTTCCATAATATCCCCTATTTATGTAAAAATCACAGCAAACAACTTTAGCTTCCTATTCTGTTCATCTAAACATAAATCTGATACAAAAAACTACCTTGTTACATGTAGTCAGGGTAGCCCAATATTTTAATAACAACCACTCATGCCCAGTTCTAAGCAAGCTCCCCAGGAAGTTGGGATAATTAGAGGGACTGAATGGAGGGATGCAGTGAGTGTCCCTGCACAGCATCAGGTCAGCACCAGGCACAAATTAAAGCCTAGGACGAAAGAGTTCAATATCACAACACATGAACCAGAAAATCTTGAGATTCATTTAAATACTCTTGCATTCAATCCTTGTCCATCTTGCATTTATTCCTAAAAGAACTGATATGTGTATTAAGTTATAAATCTACTCAAAATTCAGGAATGTATGCTCCATTTTTAAGACTACTCATTCTACAATGTTTAAATCTATTTATTTTTGCTTAATAGAGGCTAAGCATTGAATATTGAAAAGAGTAAGTTGTTTAGTTCTAAAAGGAATCTATTCTTTTAAAATGATAAAAGGATTAGTATATTTTACAATGGCTTTTCCTAATGGTTTTCTAGTTTAAGGAACTCCCAAATCAGATTATAATTCTTTTACAAGGCAGAAATATAAAACTGGAGCACAAACATATAACTGAACATTTATGACCCACTCCCACACTAAAAAAAAGTCTAAGGTGGTAAATACTTTTGAATATTTCTAAGTTACAATTTTCAGTTGCGATTTTTTTAAATACTTTGTTTTAAATGAGGTGTAAAAAACAAAACCAAAAAGGCAGTCTTTTAGAAAGCTCTGAATTCTCTATCAATTCAATATTTTCCAATTAGGTAAAAAATTATATTAATACTTTGCATTGAAAAGTAAAAGATATACCTGGCCCAAGGGATTTTCAGGGTGATATCTTAAGATAAAATACTCAAATATATACCCTCTGTAATTCCTGTAATAACAACAATTGCAAGGAAAGGCAGCCCTGCTTGCAAAGGGTTTCCAAATATTCCTACATTCAAAGCAAGGCTCTACTCATAGTTATTAATATCTTTGCCTGGCTTATACTCCACCTCAAGTTGTTCTTCTGCCCTCAGACCAGAAAGCCCCCTCCCTCCACTGCCCTCTGCTCATTTCAGATCCGGTTATTGTCAATTTTGTTGTGGTGGTTGTGGTATTTTTCTGTTAGAAAGAAACTGAATACTTAATCCTTTAAAAATAACACATTAGTCAGGTGAGGATAAAGTCTTTATTTAAAGTAAAATCCACACCTATTCTGAATATTTTATTTTCCTCAGATATTACCTATTATTAAAGATGCACTTAAAGTTTCACTTCTACCACTGGATCTTCCCCAAGTACTGCAGCTTTGCATGAATATCCTTCAATCCGAACTCTGAGAGTACTTAGTACAAATTTTGGCATTCAGTCACATCCTATCCAGCAATCTCATTTTAACTGCTTTATAGACTATGTCCATTACAATTTATCACTCTCCTCCACAACATCATGGGTTCTGGAGGACAAAGACTATGCCTTAAATTCCTTTTTTTAATCTCACCTAACCCAGTGTTAGGTGCTAAAAGCTTATTAACTCACAGATACTCTCAGATGGCAGTTTATTTAATAACTTTCATTATTAAATGTAAAAGGCATTATCGTTGAGGTACAAAAAAGTTGCAACATTACATCATCGCCTTTGAGGCAAAAAAAATCTAATTACACCCAAATAAAATCTTCTCAATCTTAGCAATATATATAGCAGCTGACGGTTGCATGAAAGAAAAGAAATTAAAAGATAAACATAAGCATATGTGTGTTTAATGTCCAAAATTTCTATAATGAACATGCATCAAAAGTAAAAACGAGAGAGAATCCTAATAGTATTTTGATTTTTTTACTTCCAGTCCTCTCTAAATATACTTTCATAATGATATTGCATATATAATTTTGTATCATTTTGTTTTTTAACTGTCATAAGAGATATTTTTCCCATGTTATCACAAACTCTTTATGAACATCCAAGAACTAGCTCAGAGCCTAACATTTTGTCAGTTTATCAATATTGTTCTAATAAACATCCAAATAAATCAAAAGCAGGTCAAACTATTTATGGGCTTTACAAAGAAGAGCTAAACACAAACCCTTTCTAAAGGATTGGTTGGTTTCTTTTCTTCTATTTCTCAGAAACAAATCTTAATTCGGGGGCGGGGGGAGCGTATATTCACATCTCAACAAGCCCACAGTCTAGCCCAGGGCAAATCCTAGCAGAAATGCTGGGCAAAGCCATGTGAAAGAAAAAATTAGAATCCTCTGCTGCCTTGGTTCTCAAGCAGACACTTATGAGTCAACCTGGGAAGAATAGCTTAACAAAGTTTTGAAACTCAATTTCAATTTTGTTGTTATTAATGTACTAAATGTGTGAGGTGTTTTCTTTGACTTAATAATATAAAATGAACTACATTCAAGCAATGCAAATGCTATTCTGCAGAACTTAATACTGCATATGCTGATTAGATATATTTATGTTTCCAAAATTTCAACATGTTGAAAAATATAAATTCCTTTTTATATATTTTAATGGTAAAGGAAATATATGACAATTATGGAAAGTTTAAACTGAGATAAACTATTCAAATAAGCAGAATTTGCTGGTTATATGTTTCAAAAAGAAAAATAAAACATTTTAAGCTTTACTACTAAGAAAAGCAGTCAGTCTTCATAAACTTTTCAATCCTTGGAAAACCAACAGAGGTTTTTCAAACAGATTAGTTTCCTCCTCAGGCATTTACAGTTTTCTATTTTTAATTTTTTAATTCTTTAGAGGAAAAATTTTTCTATCAGCCTACTACTTCTATCAACCTATTATTTTCTAAATAATGAACTAGCAGAACAAACGGTGTGTGTGTCAACTTACAGGACTGAAAAAAAAAATCATCTTAGTAACTTTTTAAAGATAAATTTAAATGCTTGGATATAGATGAGTTAAAAATTGTGCCTACATTTGAAAACTTTGGATTAACAGAAAATTTTGTATCAGTCAATTAGATGCCCAAAATATGCTGGAAAAGATATTCGACTTGATCCCTATCCTTATCAAATAGATTGCATCTTAGTGTTAAAAAGTGCTAGGCCAGATAACATGTTTAGGATAAAACTCAGTGGGGTCTGAAAGTTTTTCAGTCTTCTAAACTAGTACAGATTGAGAAAGATAGGGAAAACAAGCAGTTTGGAAAATGTTTCTTCACGCCTAGAGATATTTTCAAACCTGTCACTCAAGATCTGCCGTCAAGTGAGCACTATTTAACCATACTTCTCCTTGTGATAACCTTCCAATGCAAGATACCGGTACAACACTCCGAGGATGACATAAATTAGACTAGATGTCCTCCTTGTCTGAAAATAGCAATGCCTCATATAACTCAGCCAGATTTCAATATCCACCAAATCTAACCAAATTCTCCAAATATTACTAACAAAAGAAAATTGCCCTTAAAGACTGAAGAGTTAAAGAAAGCAAAGCCAACTCCTCAATCTTAATTTGAAGAGCTGGAAAAAAAAATAATTTTCAAACAAACAGATAAAACCCTATCTCAAAAGAAAGAAAGATCAGATGAACAGAACTCTTCTTCCTATTTTATACGTGTCTAAAGATACTTATACAAGTTTCAAAAGACTAACATTCTGGCACATTCTTTCCAGAAAGGCAATTTGACCCATAGAAAACAAAGAATAATTTTTTTAAGGCAGTAAATATACTATGCAGTTACCATGGGGAAAAAAAAGAAAAAAAAGGCAATAAATAATACATTCACTTTGATTCCATTCTGTAAAACTGTATGTGTAACACCAAGATATATTTATTCATGATTATTTTAGATGGTAGAATTAGTGACTTTACTATTTTTCTTCAGTTATAATTTACATAATTTTCAAAGTGGTAAACTAAAAATTAAAAATTGCAGGGAAAAAAGAGAATAGGTTTTTGCTGGCTGCAAAACTCCAAGTCCATTTGCTAGGATCCCATTTTCACACCACAAAAGGAAACTGATCATGAATCAATCCTGGAACCAAAACAAAGGTTTTTTTTTTTTTTTCTTCCTTTAGTCTTGCTCTTGCAAGGATGCATTCCGGAGGATACAGTAAACAACAAAAGAATGAAAAACAGCGGGACTAAAACTATATTCTCATACCACTGACCCCTTAGTAAAAGCATCAGGGGAGACACATCAAGACAGGAAGGAAGGAGGGGGAGGAAGACACCAAGGATTCAAGCAGAACCCATGTCAACGTAGCTGGTGGGTGCCCAGACAACAGTGAAAAGGACTGCAGAGTGAAGCAGGGAAGAAAAGAGGGGGGAAGCAGGACGGACTGCTGATATGGCAGGATATAAAGGTTGGGAGAAGCAGTGATAGCTGAAAAATGGCTCGTTTTCATTTGTTAGCTTAGGAAAAACTTGAACAAATGCCTTTGAGAAGGAAAATGTGGAAAGTAAGGAGCTATAAAGCATGTGAGATGTGAAATAATTCATAGTAAAAGGTTTCTGACAAGACATGGCAGAGCCAAGAGATATTGGGGCAAGGGGACAGGGACAGCAAAGAGGGGAGCAGAGAACTGATCTTTCACCGCGTACATAATAAATACAAGCCAGGCTTTAAAGAGAGAAAGCAAGCAAGCTTGCTAGGCACTCCAAGACAAGGCCCCAAACCCCCTACCCTAAAATCACTATGCTGCCTGAAAGCTGTCCTCTACAGAAATTCTAGAGCCACCACTACAGAGAAAAAAACAGGGACAGCATCAGGAATACAGTAGTCCACCCTTATCCATAGTTTTGCTTTCCAGTTTCAGTTACCCACAGTCAACTATGGTCCAAAAATATTATGTAGAAAATTCCAGAAATAAGTAATTCATAAGTTTTCAATAGTGCACTATTCCATCCTGCTCCATCCTAAGCTGGGACGCGACTCATCCCTTTGAGTAAGGTCTCCACGCTATAGACACTGCCTGGCTGTTAGTCACATAGGAGCCGCTGGTTATCGGACCCACTGTCGAGGTTTCCCACTGCTTGTGTTTAAGTCACCCTTACTTTATTTAATATTAGCCCCAAAGCACAAGAGTACTAAGCCTAATGTATAAATTAAACTTTATCACGTGTATGTATGTATGTATAGGAAAAATATACTATTTATAGGAATGTATCCCCCTAAGAGGAAACTATTGTGTTCCTTTCCTTCTAAATAACAGAGGGATGCCAAGAATAAATATAAATGCATTTGGTGGAAATTAAGGCTCAGTACTTTGGCAGTTTCTATTTTATTTGTGAAGCAAGAGACAAGATCACCTTCTGACAGAAGTCAGGAAAGAGGAAACAGTGGTAGTGGAAGAAGAATGGAAAAGGCTGGAAAAGGTCACTGGGCTCAGAGAAGGGCAAAATACTCGAGAAATCTAGTAAGAATGCCACGTAGTGTTGAGGTTCACAAATGGTTCTCTTTGGTGTGAAAGAACTTAGGCCAATTTGGTCACACACAACTCTTAAGTTCTTTTAGAAGATGATGGTGGACACCAAAGAAGTTTCAGATGTGTGAGGGTTAGCTACGCCCCCACCCCATCTGCCTAAAAAGTATAATAAAAGCAAATCTCAGTTCAAATTCGCCCATACATACAAACATTTACAACCCTTGCCTTAGAAATGCTTTTCTGTCCAAATTATCAGTCAGGAATTACCAAGGATCAAGTAACACATTCACAGATATTTAACTGAAAACAACAAAGAAACTTAAAGAAACAACAAAGAGCAGGGTTAAAGGAACCAACAAAGGATGGTGAGGCTTCCAGGGACTAGTAGTGGAGTCCACGGTCACCCCTAGTCCTGGGGGGACATAGTGTGGGAAGAATAACTAGAGCTGGGGGGGATGTGGGAGGCCCAACAGTACCATGGCCTGTGTCAGAACTGCAGCAAGGCAGGGAAGGGAAAGGTGGAGAGAAACATCCTGACCTCCTGCTGATGTCTCCAAATAGCCAAACAGGCAGAGGGCAAGGAAGCTCAAGTGATATACTCCACTGATGCCAGTCTCCTAGAGAGCCAGCAATTAAAAAAACCAAAACAAAAAAACCTTGAGTAGTATTGCTCTTTTAGAATTTGTCTAGCAGGTCTTCTTGTCCTCAACGAAAACCACCCTTCCCCCCACCCCACCCCCAAAAAAACTTGAAACCGGAGTTCATCAAAATTATGAACTTTTGCTCCTCAAAAACAGACCATTAACCACAATGAGATACCACCTTTGCACCCACTAGGATGGCAATAATCAAAAAGACAGATACCAGCCTGGGCAACATAGCAAGACCCCATTTCTTTAAAAATAAATAAATAAGCCAGCCAGCCATAGTGGTGCACGCCTGTAGTCCCAGCTACTGAGGAGGCAGAGGCAAAAGGATCATTTAGCCCAGGAATTCAAGGTTACAGTGAGCTATGACTGGGCCACCACACTCCAGTCTGGGTGACAGAGCAAGACCCTGTCTCAAAAAAATAAATAAATAAAAAGACAGAAATAACAAGGGCTGGCAAGAACTGTGGGGAAATTTGAATCTTCCGACAGTGCTCATGAGAATGTAAAATGGTGCAGCTACTTTGGAAAACAGTGTGGCAGTACCTAAAAGGTTAAGTACAGAGTTAACATATGACCCAGAAATTCCACCCTTAGGTTTAGTTGCAAGAGAAATGAAAATATATTGCCATATAAAGACATGTAGGCAAATGAGCATAGTAGCATTATTGATAATAAACTGGAAACACAAATGCCCATCAACTGGTGAATGGATACAAACAAATGGATACAAACAAAACGTGTAATGTTCATACAATAGAATAGTACTTGGCAAAAACAATGTACTACTGATACATGCAACAATATGAATGAACCAACCTCCAAAACATTATGCTAAGTGAAAGAAGCCAAACACAAAACACCAAATATTATATGATTCCATTTATTTGAAATGTCCAGAAAATGCAAAACTAGAGACAGAAAGCACATCAGTGGCTTCCCTGGAAATTGAATTCAGGTAAGATACTCTCAAAAGAACACTTGCTCAGTAATAGCATCTCCATCAATGAACTGACAACTCTGGCTTTGAGCCTCTGGAACAAATGAACTCTGTTTCTAAGCAGCTTATGTGAACCTCTCCCTTTTTTTTTTTCTGCTTATAAAAGCTTCCCTTTTACACTTCCTTCACAATGCACTAGTAGCTTGCCATTCCGTGAATCCAGATTATAATCCTTCTTCTCATTCTGAGTAAAATCAACGTATATGGAGATAATTTTCTCTAGTGTCTTCTTTTAGGTTGACATGATAAAGACAGACCAAGTAAGATGGAGATTTAAAGTAACTACAGGATTTGACAAAGCTGATCTCTGGTCACCTTGGGGACCAACTTAGTATAATATTGGAAACAGAAGCCAGACTTCCCTGGGTTGAAGATGAATGCAAAGTGAGAAAAGAAAGATTAAAATGGAAAATTAGCCCTTCAAATAGCTTAACTAGCATGCTAGAGAATGCAAAGATATTTTACTTAATTGTCTCCATAATTGTTGGGAAAACTCAGTACACACACAAGGTTTGCAACAAAATTTTCAGACTTTTCAGAGAGCTCATCTCTCCTTAGAGAAATACTTCACAGATGTGAGCATGTGTGCTCAGGTTCACAAGCCTGACTAGAAGCCCCTCACATGAAATAGTATCATTCTCAGCAGCCAAACATACAGCTATGAAGACAAAAGACAACCCAGAAAAAGATTCTATTAATATAAAATCTGTGCAGATTCAGGGAAAAAGTTCTGGAAAATGGATGGTGGTAATTGTTGCACAACACCATGAAAGTACTTAATGCCACCGCATTATATACTTAAAAATGAATAAAACAGCTGGTTGTGGTGGTGTGTGCCTGTAGTCCCAGCCACTCAGAAGGCTGAGGTGGGAGGATCGCTTAAGCCCAGGACTAGGAGTCCAGCTAGAACAACATAGCAAGACCCTGCTTTGAAAATAAAATGGTAAATTTTATGTTTTTATATATATATATATATATATTCACAATAAAAAAACCTATATAGATCCATCACAATTTCCAGCCGATTATTGACAAGCAATAGTGAAAGTATACATTTAAAGAGCTTAGTTATATAGGAAAAAAAACATATAAATAGTACTGCCTAAGAAAAACCATAACAGGGTGGTAAAGGAAAAGAGGAAACAAGAAAATACCAATGAGAATGTGGGCTCAGCTTAGCTTGCAATCATTAAAATCATTTTCCACTTATTAAAGAGAAAGCTATCACACATGCATTTAAGATTTTAGTGAAGACTTAATACACAGATATATCATATTTCTGAATACAGATTTCTGAAATAATGACAGTAAAATTCTAGGAATAGAAATAGGAAATAATATCCACTGAAATCAGTATTTTTTAAAAAGCGTTTCCAAACCATATGAATAGCTAAATGTCAGTTCCAATAAAATATGAATAGCTACTAAAAGTCATGAGATCTCAAAGCACGACTACAGCCCCTCCAGCAGCTATCACAGCTCAATACAGGCCACTAACTGACGACATTATGCATAAAAGTGAGTCATTTAGATATTCTTAAACTTTTAAATTTTATTTTAATAACCCAAGTAATGTATAAATACACCAGTTTGGTTAAAAAGAAAAAAACCTTAAGCAGTACAGATACCAGATAACCATTACCCCCTACCCCCTATTATTATCCAACTATTATCAGTTTTGCATGTGTCCTTCCAGACTTACCTGAGCATTTTCATACAAATACGTAGACATAAAAGTGCAGAGTTTTATTTTATGTTTAAGATTTTCTTAGCATAAACTGAATCACATCACATATTATTTTGCAACTTGCTTTAAAACTCAGTATTTTTTTAGAGTTCTATCTGATAATTTTTAACTGCTACTAAATACTCCTAGTAATCTGGATGAACCATCACTTCCTTTGCCATTCTCCTAATATTGGACATGATTTCTAAATGGCAGATATTGCAAGCTGCAAAAAGTTTCCCTAAACATGCCAATCTGTATACACATGTACATTTCTGTAAGAAAAATATTTAAAAGTACAAATACTGGGCGACTTCTCGGGCCCCTCTCTCGGGACCCGTGAACCTCGCCCAGGCCCCTCTCTTAGGACCCATTAAAAAAAAAAAAAAAAAAGTACAAATACTGCAAACTACACATTTAAAAGCTTATGTCAACTTACACTCCTACTAGAGATGAATTTCCCCCACCATCTCTGAACATGGTTGATCTTTCTAACTTTATTAATCTAATGGAGAAAAATAATTCTTCTATTTTTTTCAATTTGCATTTCCCTAGTTATTAATGAGTTTGGGCACATTTTCCTGTTTGAGAGCTATTCTTCTTCCAAGCATTAACCGTTCTTAAATTTAATAAAACAGATATATTATAAAGAAGCAAAGGTATCTTTTGTTTTGTTTTAGTTATATGTAATAAATGTAAACATACATAATACCTAAACACTGTTCTTATTCAAAGTAAAGCTGACAAACTCATCTACTGTGCCTTTGTCCTCATTACAATTTCTCTCTCCAGTAATCACTTATCTGGTGAGTGTGCATTCTTAGACCTTCGTATATGCCAGGGGATTCCAACTGGGAAATATTTTGTCCCCCAGGACACAGTAGGTAATGTCTGGAGACAGTTTTGGTTGTTACAATTGGGAGCTTGGGGGACACTACTGGTATCTAATGGGTAAGGGGCCAGGGATGCTGCTAAAAAATCCTATAAATGCACAGGACAGCTGGCAACAACAAATTATCTAACATACAATGTCAATAGTACCACTGTCAAGAACCCCTTTCTCTATGCTTTTACATATATAACTATAAAAATATAAAATGAGGTGGGATTTTTTTTAACATTAATAGTATCATTATACCATATGTGTGATTTTACAAGTTCTTTTTTAATCTTTAATAAGTCTTAGAGATGTTCTCTGTCCATATATAAAAATCTACCTCATTCTTTTTAACTACCAAAGAATTCCAAGATGTGGCTCTCCCAGTGTATCAACCATTCTCTTACCCACAGACTCAAGAGTGGAGGAGTACCTCTCCTCTGGAGCTGCTCCCACTGTTTGCAGCCATCCTTTTCTGTCTGTGTTTCAGACTGGGGTTTCCCACTGAATCATCCCATCAGCTATCTATTTTTCAAAATTCCTCACTGTTTCCAGGATCCCAAGAGTACGCCTTCCCATTTTCCATTAAAATTATGGTTTGTTGTTTTTCTTTTGATTTTTTCTTTTTAACTTTTTCTCTTCCCTGGGAATTTGGGGCAGGAAGATTAAGTCTGGCTCATCTCAACAGCCTTAATTAGAAGTCAGGACTTTTTTTAAGTTTTCATTTCTTAACACAGGAAATAAAGCATGTGTATATTTATTTTAATTTAAAAGGCAAGTATTATAAGCAATGATATAGTTGTCTAAAATGAAACAGTTAAAACTTATTTTTAATTACTATTAAAACAGTTAAAAACTTATTTTTAAGACTGTCATGAAAAACAAACAAATCTAGTGAACATCTAATATGATATAAAAATGAGTATGTTAAAGTGATCATACCATTCCTAAATTATTAAACCATTCCTCTATTCGTGCACCTTAATGGTATGAGTCTCTTTCTCATAGTATCCATTCTACCAGATACCATGGCATTGCTATGAACTCCAAAAACTGGCTTTCTAACCTGAGATTCCATTTCCCATATTGTCCAATACCCTTGATTTACAGTCTATGGCTGGTTAGCTTCTCACCAAAAAGCTTCTGACGAATATTACAAACAGCAATAAAATCAATCACCCAAATGCTCCCCCTCTCCTAAAGATTCCTGCTAGTCTACAAGAATCTGTAGCTAACTCCCAGATTTTAAAGACAGTCACCAAAAGCAGTTAAGGAACTCAAGAAGTTTTCCTTATCACAGTCATTCTCAATGAACAAAGGGGTGAGAAACTTGCAGACATCAAAAATATCTAAAGTATTTATATGTTCTCTTCAAAAACAGGCTGGGCACAGTGGCTCATGCCTGTAATCCTAGCACTCTGGGAGGCTGAGGTGGGAGGATCACTTGAGGTCAGGAGTTCGAGACCAGCCTGAGGAAGAACAAGACCCCCGTCTCTATTAAAAGTAGAAAAATTATCTGGGCACGGTGGCACGCGCCTGTGGTCCCAGCTACCCGGGAGGCTGAGACAAGAGGATCACTTGAGCCTAGGAGTTTGCAGTGAGCTATGATGATGCCACTGCATTCTAGTCCAGGGAACAGAGCAAGACCCTGTCTCAAAAAATAAATAAATAAGTATCCTTCCTTCTCTCCATCTCACCCCCCAAAATTCTTCTATACCCAAAGACAGAAGAAATGCTGTACTTTGAAGGAGCTCAAAAAACAATTTATTTCTTCCTATTCCAAGCCTAATAAATAATTACCTCAAGAGTTAAAGATCCAAAGTAATTGTGCCATTCATTGAATTCACCTGCTGCTCCCTGACTACCATCCAGCTACTAGGAACAGAGGAACAGAAGTCCTTCTTTGGGGACTTAGTTTAGAGAATATACAAGAACCACACTCAGATAAACATAGCAAGGATATCAGGACTGAGACCAAGAAAGGTATCTTTATGTCACCTCCTGCCTTCCTTGGAACTAAAGCCCCATGTAACATGGAAATTGAGAATCCAAAAAGTAGGAAAACACATAAATGTGTCAGGAGAGATCAAATTACCTGCTAAGTTGAAGCATGACCCATCTCCTGAGGCAATGCCCCTTACAGGGAACCCGATGCACTATGCCGGGCCATCAGCTGATCATCAGATGAAAGCCCAAGCATGCATGACTTCAGCAAGCTTACCAGCTTCATAGAAGGACAAGGGCAGATAGATCCTAGTCTCCAGCAAGGCTCATTTCATCTCACAGATTTCAGGATGAATTAGTCCTTTAATTTTTGGAAATAGATTTGTGACAGGATATACTGTAAAGATGGATAAAAAGACACCCTACCTGGCAACAGCAATGGGCAAGCAAAAAAATAAATGGTTTAATAAAGGCTTACAAGCTGCTTGTCTTTTATTTCAAATGCTAAATTTTCTCCAAATCCAAATGTCTGATTGGTTTAGGAAAGAATACTTGGTGCAGCTGTAGGCATGCCTCTTTTGTGTAAAAGAGTAAATAAATGTATTCGAATTAAACGGAACATCTGGACAGCACAAGGTAGAAAAACCCTACCTTATTAGAGGTGACAACTGGCTCTCTGAAGAGAAAGAATTAGAGAAAAACATATGCCTCACCAAAAGAAAAACTGTAATCCCAGCACTTTGGGAGGCTGGTGGGAGGATCACTTGAGGCCAGGAGTTCGAGACTAGCATGAGCAACATAGCAAGACCTCGTCTCTACAAAAAACTGAAGAAAAATTAGCTGGGCATGGTAGCACACACCTACAGTCCCAACTACTCAGGAGGCTGAGGCAGGGGGATCACTTGAGTCCAGGAGATCAAGGTTACAGTGAGCTATGATTGTGGCACTGCTCTCCAGCCTAAGTGACAAAGCAAAGCCCTGTCTCTTTAAAAAAAAAAAATAGGCAAAACTTGTTCACTGAAAAGAATATACTGGATGGCAAATGGCATATAAGCATATGAGAAGATGGTCAACATCATTATCCATTAGGGAAATGCAAATTAAAGCCACAATGAAATATCACTACATTAGAATATTTAAAATTAAAAATACTAACAATACTAACTGTTGGAGTGGATGCAGAACCACTACAACTCTCATGCATTCCAGGTAGGAATGCAGAACGATACAGCAATTCTGGAAAAGTCTGCCACTGTCTTATAAAGTTAAGCACATGTTTACCATATGACCTAGCAATCCCACTCCTAATTATTTACCCTAGAGAAAAATAAACTTATATTCACACAAAAATCTCTACACAAATGTTTAGAACACTTCTACTCCTAATTGTCAAAAGCTAGGAAAAACTCAAAATTCCTTCAATGGGTAAATGGATAAATAAACTTTACAACCATACAGTGCAATACTACTCAGTAATAAAAAAGAACAAACTATTGATACACACAACAGTTTGGATGAATCACAAAAGCATTATGGTGCGTGAAAGTAGCCAGTATCAAGAAGTTATACAGTGTGTGGAAATGATAATGCTATAGTGATGGGAAATACATCAGTGGTTGCCCGGGACAGGGTAAGGGAGGATGTGACTGCAAAGGGATACACAAGGAAGTTTGAGAGGTGATGGAACTGCTCTGTGTCCCAAGTGTGCTATTATAGTAGTCACACAATCTATACATATGTTAAAATTCACATAAGTATACAGAAGAAAAAAAAAGTCAATTCTACTTTAGGACAATTTCTTAAATTAAATAACCAAACACTACTACATATAGGTGAACACTATAAGCAATACTGTGGGCCTCTTGTTTAAGGATATACTGGTCTTATCTAATTTTCTCAAAATTACCAACCTCTATTCCACCCTAGTACTTTCTTCTCCCAGTCCCACACTTCACCTAACTCCTGTCCCCCTTCAGGTCTCTGCTTAAGTGTTACTTCCTCAAAAAAGCTTTCCCTAATCAATCAACACTTATGTGGACATATGGAAATTCATCGAAAATAAAGCAGGTAGGGGGTAGGGGGGATCAGTAAATTCACACCTAATGGGTACAGTGCACACTATCTGGGTGATGGGCATACTTATAACTTTGGTTCAAATGGTTGTAACTAAAATGTTTGTACCCCTGTAATATTCTGAAATTTCAAAAAAAAAAAAAAAAAAAAAAAGCTTTCCCTGATCCCCCCAGACTGACTCAGATCCTCCTGTTTCACACTTACAAAACCGCTATAATTTTCCATTGCCCTACATATCACAACTGTATATAGTTACAAAATGTCTGCTTCTACCACTGTACTGGAAGCCACACTAGTGAAGGAACCACATTTGCCTAGGTCAAAAGTCATGGGGCATCTTCACATAATAAGTACTCTATCTTTATTCGTTAAAGTTGAGTATCTGTCACTCCCTACAACCCCATACAATTCAAGCTAATAAAATACAGATAAGTCTTTTCCAACACTTTAAAATACTGCAAAAAAATAAAAGCATATCATTTTAAAATTTATATGTGGAACCATCACCGCCATCCATCTCCAGAACTTTTCATCTTGCAAAACAATGTGAATGTACTTAATGCCACTGAACTGTACACTTAAGAATGTGTGAAATGAAACTGCACATAAGACCGCAAGCTCTCCAGAGGAGATGGACTCCCATGGCTAACAGAGATGCCCAAATTTAGATAACAGATCCAAGGAGCCATAGTGGGATCAGAGAAGAGCGGTCACATACCCTTTGTTCTTAGAAAAGGCAGTTCTTGACAAATATCCTGCTTTAGGTCCTTGAGCCAAGAAAAACTGCAGCCAAACACACACATTCTCTCTCTCTCAAGAAACATCTGACAGAGGTACTTCTGGTTTGGGACTTGAGAAGCCACCCAATCAGGGCTCGACTAGCATCAACCAATAAGAACTGAACAAGCTTGACTCCTTTGTTTGCATATATAGACATGATTGAGAATCAAAGTGGGAACTTTCCCTACTTGAGCCAAACCCTTTTTTTGTACCCTTTCACTCAAAATGAAGGCTGTGCCTCCCCAATCTGCAGATTGTTGTTTTTATAGAAAATAAAGCTCTCCCTTTTCCTCCACAGAGCTCATGATCTTTTGTTAATAAATGGTTTAAAATCGTAAATTTTATGTTATGTATATTTTACCACAACTGAAAATAAATTTTTTAAGTGTAAAAAAATTGGTATGTGGAAATATTTAATGAAAAGAAAAATGACATGAAATTTTCACAAATAGGTTGTGTAGTTTTATAACTGAACTCCCGCATGTAGAACGCATGTAGAACATCCCAGCTGAGTTTCCTCAGTGCAGTCTAGGGACCCATAACACTTAATTAGAATAGTTTGCTGAAGATACTTTCCTGTATTTAATTATAAAGGCCCCTTTACTAAAATATCTAATATCCATCTGGAGAATACAGCACAAACTTGGAAACTAAACTAATATGTCACTGATTCACAGGAAGACTTGGAAGCAACTAAACACTCAGTTATCTACAAAATAAGATATTTCCAGCTGGGCAAGGTGGCTCATGCCTGTAATCCTAGCTAGCACTTTGGGAGGCCAAGGTGGGAGGATCAGTTGAGCCCAGGAGTTTGAGATTGTAGTGAGCTATGATGACACCACTGCACTATAGCTCAGGCAAAGAGCAAGACCCAATCTCCAAAAAAAAAAGGACGTTTTCAAATACTATTTATAAGCAGTTTTACCTGAACTTAACACTGTCCCATGTAGACAGACAACTTCCCTGCCCTTAGAAAGCTTACAAACTCTTCGCTGTAGAGAGTGCTTTGCATTGCATTTATTAAATAAATGAATGACTAAAGATAGATAGCAAAAGTGGATTTATAACTAATTTATTTATCTGAGTTAGAACCTCTCTTCCTTAGTACAGGCTCCAATTCAGATCAATAAATCAGATACAAATCCACCATTGCCATCTGCAGACAGCCTTATATTTTTCTGAAAGATGCCTGTTAGACTTCTCCCTTTGCCACTCGAACCTGGCAGTTGACACTGCGGCCACATAGAAGTAGCATGAACAAGCAGCAAAGCAAGCAGTCCCAAGTCAGGTCAGTGACTGGCTACAGCCAGAGATCCGGGAGCTTCCAAAACAATGCCTAGATGTGCCAAGTGGTGTTGATGCACAGATTAGATCCCAATCTATCTAATAACTAACCACAGAACAAACAAGTCAGACATCAAGTGGGTAAATGATGCTTGAAATTGAGCAAAAACATAATTTTGAGATTTGGCATTTTTCTCTGGTCTTTGTAGACTTAAATAAATTTAGTACAAAAAAAGGATGGCATAGTGAGTTCATACCTCAAAAGCTCTTTCTGCTTTGAATGTATAGCAATTACAATAAAATCCAAACAAGAAAACCAGAAAGACAGTTAATCAAAAAATAAATGGTAAACATTTCACAAACTCAAAGCAGAAGAAAGATACCTAGCAATACTAACCACAAGCTGGTTCCTCCAGAAGCAGGAAGTGCCAAAGGCAAAGTACAGAATGCTTTGTAGGAGACTGGGAAGAGAGCCAGTTAAAACCAAGCTGAGGAAGAGCTGCTCCAGGCCTGAAAAGGAGGCCACCAAGCATTGTCTGGACTACAGCTCCTAGGGACTGTGGACTTAGGGAGTCAGAAACATAGCTTCAGGGTCAAAATCTGAACCAGCTGCTGGGACTAATCTCCCATGTGTCCAAACCATCATCATAAGGCCTGGATATAGGTTAGGAATCCAAAATGCCAGGTGTGGAAAACCACAAAACTGGTCAGGGAGAAGTGAGTGTCAGGGAGGGGGGCGTTGGCAGAGATACAAGAGAAACCATGAAAGAAAGCAGAAGGGAAAGGATGGGAATCCAGAGGTAGGGAGAAGACGAAGGAGGAATAGAAACAAGAATAAACATTTTAAACTTTCACCAAGAAAGAGCCCACAGACCAAGATTCCAAACACATTATGAAATCTAATGCTAAGAAAACAACCAAAAAACTAATAACTGAAACAATAGTTCACACCAGATAAATTGCTCCAGAGGAAATTAATTTTATCAAACAGACTGAAAAGATTAGAAGATTCACTAGAAAAAGGATTTAAAAAGATCTTCCTAAGTAATAACTAAGTGAAGAGATGTGACTAGATTCCCAAAATTAGTTATGAAAAGGTCCTGCTCATGGATTAGAAATGAGAAATGAGAGAGAATAATGGTGAAGATAAATTCCTACGTTTTGTGCCTCTGCAACAGGATTCAGACATAAGGAACCCAGGAGAATCAACATTCAGTGTGTGTCATGTTGGGTTTGAGGTAGTTTTAAAACATCCAAGTAGAAATGTCAGAGAGAGAGAAAACAGATTTAGGAGTCTAGAGTTCATTACAACCACAGAAATAGAAGTGAAAGAAAATGAGATCCTTCAGGGAAAGGGGATAGAAAGTGAAAAAAAAAAAATTTTAAAAAGAGCCTACCAATGAAGCCTCGAATAATGATTAAAGAACACAGAGGAGAGCCACAGAAGTACAAAGAAAACCAGAAGATTAATATGTCACCAAAGCCAGAGGATGAGAGTATTGGAGGAAGGGTAACAGCCAGTGTCAAACACTGCTGAGAAGTCAAATAGAAGAGGAATGGAAAATGTCCATTAGATTTAACATGAGAAAGTTCCTGGTAACCTTAGCAAGAACTCTTAGTAGATTGTTGATAACAGAAGATGACGAATGGCTCAGGGCCTTTGCACATGTCATCCTGTGTACCTAGCTGACTGCCTAGCTGGTAGCTGACTTCCTTGCATCCATCAATCTCAGCTTACATTTTACCCCCTTAGAGAGAATTTCCCTGACCACCCTATTAGTGAAGAGTCTCCTAGGATTATCTCTCAACAACTTGTTTCCCTTGTAACACTTAACACAATTTGTAATTATTGATTTATATGTTTTATTACTTTTTATCTGTCTCTACCACTGAACTCTAAGTGCCATGAGAGCAGAAATCATATTGCTTCGGGTCACTCTTCTAATTCCAGCACCTACCATAGTAACTATCCCACAACAGACACTAAAAAACAGCCTTCAAAGTCACAAACTTCACTTTCTTTTGGGGAGGAAGGCAACTTTTCCTTATACTTAGTATGGAAAGCACTATGCACCATGGAAAGAATACAACGTAGGAGTCTCACATAATTCAAATCTTAGTTCACTACTTACCAGCTAAATGATCTCTGACAACCCATTTCATATCTTGGAGCCCCAATTTTCTCAATTTAAAATGGTGATACTACTACTCCCCTTACATAATTATGTGCTTTTCTAGTACATCATAGATACTAAATAAGTGATAGGTATTGCTTAGGATGATCATGTCCTTTCCTTCCAAAGAAGTTGAAATGAGTGTGGCTGTAAAGATATAAGTCATGGCCTTATAAACACTGGAACATCAGAATAAAGTTAAGGTGTACTTTCACATCTTTTATTAAATGTATGCCTTTTCAGTAAGATAGTATTTCCAATCCTTCTTAAATAGATGCTTAGAGAAAAATAAATCCATGATTAGGTACTTTATACCACCAGGCACTAAGTACATTGAAATATGTAAGTTCCCTTTAAAATGTGTTGTTTAAATTCACCAGAAATTTTAAAATAAACAAAACCAAATATATGCTCAAAATATTTCACTCTTTATTCTTTTTTTTTTTTTTCTGAGACAGAGTATCACTCTGTTGCCCAGGCTAGAGTGCCGTGGCATCAGCCTAGCTCACGGCAACCTCAAACTCCTGGGCTCAAGCGATCCTCCTGCCTCAGCCTCCCAAGTAGCTGGTACTACAGGCATGAGCCACCATGCTCGGCTAATTTTTTGTATATATATTTTTAGTTGTCCATATAATTTCTTTCTATTTTTAGTAGAGATGGGGTCTCGCTCTTGCTCAGGCTGGTCTCGAACTCCTGAGCTCAAATGATCCACACCCGCCTCGGCCTCCCAGAGTGCTAGGATTACAGGCGTGAGCCACCATGCCTGGCCACCGTTTGTTCTTAATTTAAAATTTTAGCGTAAGTAAAAGGACAAAGTTCTTATTACCAAAAAATTTAGAAGGTCTTGGGACATCCCCTTCTATTTTATAAAGAAAAAAATTCACAAATCACTTTCCATAAATTAAAAAAAGTTGGAATGTTTTTATTCAAGTTAAATAGAAAGACCCATGAACACATACAAGATAACTCATACACGAAGATACTGATAATAAATCCTTTTTTTCCTGTCCAAATACAACTTTTGCCTGACTGATAAAGTCAGTAATACACCTTCCTAACTGGAATGATTAGATCACCTTTAATTCCAGGGGGCTCAAACTATCAGTCTTTTAAGCAGCTTTGCTGGTTTTTGACAATTTAACTTGCTGAGCTCACAGCACCCATGGGAGGGTCCTTGGTTGCAAGTTAACTTCTGATGCTGCTGACCACTAACACTGACTCCATAGATAATGGGTTTCAATAACCACCACCCACAGGTTAACACTTTAAGCATTACCCATAATACTGCTTTAATTAATACATGAAGGTCACAGTTTGGTAGAAAGTTTGATTAAATTTGGTAGTACTTACAATAATTTAAAAAAACTGTGTTCATCTATATGGTAACTGTAAATTTGCCTACAGATTTAATCTAGTTTGCTCATGGATTTATGCTGCATTTCAACTTATTTTCTAAAAGGAATTCAATTTATTAGTTACATTTTCCCAAAATATGTACATTTCTAGAATTTTTAACTGAGAGTTTCCTGACATATGGCTCTAACCATTCTGGACACAAAATGGTTCCACCTGGCACAAAAAGACCACCTGCTATAGCAAAGGAGATTTCCACTCCGCTCTCAGATTTTGGAGCTTTTTTTTTTTGAGACAGAGTCTCTCTCTGTTGCCTGGGCTAGAGTGAGTGCCATGGCATCAGCCTAGCTCACAGCCAACCTCAGACTCCTGGGCTTAAGCAATCCTACTGCCTCAGCCTCCCGAGTAGCTGGGACTACAGGCATGCGCCACCATGCCCGGCTAATTTTTTTCTACATATATTTTTAGTTGGCCAGATAATTTCTTTCTATTTTTAGTAGAGACAGGGTCTCGCTCTTGCTTAGGCTGGTCTCGAACTCCTGACCTCGAGCGATCCGCCCACCTCGGCCTCCCAGAGTGCTAGGATTACAGGCGTGAGCCACCGTGCCCGGCCAGATTTTGGAGCATTTTGATGGTGGAAAGATTCATGCTTTGATTGGTCTGTAGCTTCACATGTTAAATATTAATTTCTCTCTGAAACACTGGAATTATTTTTTCATCTCAAAAAATAAAGTCGTATAAATTTTATTTTTGAACCCAAATCCTTTATGCAGTATAAAATAAGCCAAAGAATATTTACAATGAGTATATGAAAGGGCAAAGCAAACAAATTTTTAAATGAATCTGAAATCAAAGGTTTACTCTAATGTGTTTTTAAAAATGAGATAGTGTTCTTTAAAACACAAATCACATGGTTGGCACAGATGACACAATTTTCTATTTTTATATGTATGAGGTAACTTGTTACTTTATTGAAAAGCAAAGAATGATGGCTAAATTCATCTCATACACATACTGAATTCAGCAATAATTGTATTTTTTAAATACACAACCTGACAGGCACTATGGTAGATAATAATGAATCAGCATGGGAGCCATTTAATATACTTCTTGATTAACTCATTGCCTGTCCAGTTCGCACACAGACATGCTTACATGTCATAATCGTCATAATTCCCATCATCCCCACCACTAACACTCCAGCGCCTTGATTAGTGCACAACTCCCAGACGAGCCATTGCTAATGCTAAATAATTCTCTTCAGCCTCCTGCTACTATACTGCAGGATCCCCAATTAAATATAATGTCCCTGATGAGCCATATTAATGTGAACAAATTCCTACCAGGAATCCTATCCTATTCCATTTTACCCAAAAATGCAGAGAAAGTAATTCAGCCAAGCCAAAGATAATCAAAACATTTAAAATTGATATAGTATACTCTTTCTGCAAAATAAGTTCTTCCAATGACAATAAAAGCAAAGAAAATGTCTAAACATCTTGAATGCTTGTTTCTCCTGATTAGTTCTTCACTGAAAAGTAGTGTTTTAAATTTGCATAGGTAAATACATTGTATTCTGAATCTGAAAAGGTTACTGAAGACTAAGCTTTCTGAGAAAAGTGAGCAATAGCAAGTTTTAAGCAAGTATGGCATTTAAAAATCCTTTGATTACCTAATTACCAGACTCCAAGATTCAAAACTACATTATTGAAACCAATTCTTTCCTTCCGATTAAATGGAGTTTATAGTCACTATTCAGAGGCTTTGCCATGGGGCTTTACGTTATTGATAAGGAAACTTCATATTGAAGGATGACAACTATAAATATTTTTTGCAAGAATTAAGAATCCTATAGATTTCTCTTGCAATCTAAATGTCTGGAAATGTTCCTCACCTAATTAAGACCAACTTAGAAACATGGACCATGACAGCCATCATCTTAAAATATCCTTTACTAGTAAATGCAATTCAAGAAAATGTTTTTTAAATAACCATCTCAATTACACCCACATACACGGACACAAAAGCTTACCTGATATTTTTCAGTTAACACCCCCCAAAAAAGTTTTACAAGCCTGACCATAGTCATTCATTCCTATTTGAGGATCAGTGATAGCATCAGCTACAAACAAGTCCATGAACAAATTTTGTAAAATATTTTTTAAAAATTTAATTAAGAACAACTTTCCAAATAGAAAAAGTTTGAAAATATTCTGAAGTCATATAAATGAGAAAAATAAATAAATGTTTGAGGCTTTCACATTTAAATTGCTTTCCTCTCTATATACATCTAGGGCAAAACTTAATATACACTAACAAAGATACAAATAGATAAATACATATATACAAAGGTATATATAAAAATATAAAAAGCATTAAGATATATTCTAATAACCACATAAAATTTTGATCAGTTTTTCCCTAAGGTCTTCTATACCTTAGCCTACATTAATGTAATCCATCTCCATTTACCTGATCATTACCCTCCAGTTTGTTCAGCTGGAACCAACATAGACTAATTACTTAGACATCACGAAGTCCTATTTGTCCTCGGTCCTTCCCCAGACAGCAGGGAAATATTATCAAGGGTAGGCATGAAAAGTGATGATTGCTCTTACCTTACTGTCAATCACCCCAGAGCTCACAGGAAGCCCCACTCAATCTCATTATGGAATCCTGAGGTTGAGACTACAGTACACACCAGGAATCATACTTTAAACAGCAGGCTGCCTGGGTAAGATGTGAGTCACAATGAATCCTTTCCTCATTTCAGGCTCTTGTTTCAACACAGTAAATATCAGATATTTCTCATTTAAATCCAATGTGACTGTACACAGACCAAGCAACAAAATACACATTGATAAGTTCAATGTAGGAGTGTAGGTAGGAATTATAGTCCAAGGTTGAAGTACAGAATCATTTTCCTCATTGGAAAGGAAGATTCTCAATCCTTTTCACATTTTACCTAATGAGATCTCATTAAAAAAAAAAAAGTCAAAACCCTAATTTTAATGTATAATGTAACAATATATTTTACTATTTTTTGTGGGAAAGCATACTAGTCTTTACACTTAAAACAGAAATGAATGAATGAATGTTATCTAACAAGCATTTTGAGGAACACAAGTACCAACAATCTCTAAAGCCTCAAATTCTTTGCTCCCACTACTCACCAAACTAAGCAGGTGGGATGCACCTGCCCATGTACAAAATCCTACTCACTAAAGCCATTAAACATTTTTCTATACCTAGAGGCACATGCCAGAGGGGGCGGGGGGGAGAAAAATATTTCTCATTCCTTACATCTCATTTCTTACATTTCTCATCTTCTCTGGGACTACCTAACATCACAGTAAATTACAGATAGAAGACTGGAGAGATGCATTCTGGGGTTGTCTAAGTCAAAATATTAATAAGGCCCTCTTTAAGTCAAAAATCCCCTCAC
>CM052445.1:54779919-54808750 GCA_028533085.1 Varecia variegata | reverse complement strand
AAAAAAAAAGTATAATGATTAAGTATGAATCCCCATTGTAATTTCTGTTCAACAAGTAGAATAAGCTGGGCACAGTGGCTCGAGCCTATAATCCCAGCACTTTGAGAGGCTGAGGTTGGATCACTTGAAGCCAGGAATTCAAGGTTTTAGTGACCTATGATCAGGCCACTGAACTCCAGTCTGAGAGTCTGGGTGACAGAGCAAGACCCTCTTAATTAAAAAAAAAAAAAATCAAAATAAAGGCAGCAGACTAGGAATTAAGAGTCAGTCTGGAGCCACACACTGCCCAGGCTGGACTCCCAACACTGTCACATGTTCTTCTGTGTGTTCTTCCATGACAAGTCATTCTTCTTGATTCCCATTTCCTGATTTACAAAATGAGGGTAAAAACTGTACCTGCCACAAGAGGTTGTGAGAATGATATGAATTAACACCCTTAAAGTGTTTAGAATAGTGCCTCGCATGTAATATATATTCACTACATATAAGTTATAGCTATTGTTCTTCACCCCTTTGGGCCACTTACCAGAGAGTTATGAATCTAGGAGTGTGCCCCCATCTAACTGGGGAAAATCTATAACAAAATGAATTACTTGTGCCTGACACATTTTCTCTATTCAGTACTATTAATGTATTACGAATTAGTGCACAAACTCAATAGGGCTAACCACATCAATTAATCTTCTGTGCATAAAATTTTCTTTTGAATTAATTATGGATGCATAAGGTTCAGAATTCTAAAAGTACAAGAGAGGATACACTGAAGAGACACCTAGGTCCTTGCCACAAAGGCAACCACTGTTACCAGTCTCCTGTATATTCTTCCAGATAGGCTATGCATATAAGAGAATATAAATACAAATCAATTTAAACCAAGTCTAAAAATTTCCCTCTTCATCAACAATTACAGATAAATATCAAGTGCATTTCATACCTTTGATGTACGATATGGCACAATCACAACATATTGTGTTAAGTGCTCTAATAAGGCTATGTCAAGGATGCTATGTACAGAGAAGGGACAGCTCGAACAGCATGTATAAAGGCAAGTGTAAAGGTAGCGACACTGGAAGAAGAGGGTAGCACTAAAAAACTACAAGGAATTTTTAGTATGACTCAATCACACAATATGTTTGGGGGAGATGCAGCAAATAAAGCTAGGGTAAGAAAGGCCTGATGATGAAATGACTTATACCATTTAAGGAACTGGGACTTTATCCTGCATGTGGAGAGCCACTCATAAGGCACCCTGAAGACACTCTGAGCTGGGGCGGGGGGGGGGGGGGGGGGGAAGCCCACAAACATGACTATAAATCAGGAACCTGAATCCTTGAAGACCCGGGGGTGGGGGGTGGTTCAGGTACCAGAAGAGATAACTTTTGCAATAGCTATTCTACTAATATAACTGTGCTAATGATGTCATCTGAGGTAAAAAGTTTCCTAAGAATTTTTTTTAAAGTTATTTTCCTTTCAATTCATTCTCTCTCTACCCCTCCTTCCCCTTTTCCCTTCCCTAGGTTTAGATCTTCACTGCTGGGCTATACAGCCACAGATGGCACTTCGCTCCCTTCAGAGACCAAGACCAGGGCCGAGCTGGCCCCTTGCACTGGGTACTCCTTGGAATGATGCTGTTAGTCAGGACTCCAGACAATGAGTCAGTCGCTCAACACATCTGAGAAGGAGTACAGCACAATGGGTAAGCCCACCAGCTCTGGAGAAGGACAGGCTTGAGTTTACACCCAGCTTAAACTTACTACCTGGTTTTAAGCCTCTGTTTCCAAATGTGCAAAATTGAGTTGTTAAGGATAATATTAAGCAACTGACATTTAGGACACATGCTTTCAATACACCAGGCACTGTGACAAATCCTTTCTGTGCATTATCTATCAGGTAATAGCTAGGATATTTGTCATCATAATACTCCCATGAAGTCAGTTCTGATAATATCTCCATTTTACAAATGAGAAAACTGAGGCTTGGTGAAGCCAAATCACTTGCCTAAATCACTTACAAAGTTAACTAGTGTTAAAGCCAAAGTTCACATTCAGGTATTCATGTCAGAGTCACACCATGGCCTAACTTGATCAGAGTATAATGTAATGCAAGCTCTAAACACTATGCTGTGAATGCCAGCTAAGATCACATTTGTTATGGAAGGAACATCAGAGTACTGCACTGCTCCACATTGACTTAAGGCCTACTGAAACTTCCTGATCTTTTTCCAAGCAAATTATCATTAAGTTAAATCTTGCTTACTCTCATAAACATACTTGACACAAGTTTACTTTAAAACTCGAGTTTAAAAAATGACACTTTTAGTAATGATTAAATTTCACCTGGTTTAATTTTGACTTAATCTGAGTCACTGACAAAATGTAGAGTAAGAAAGGGTCAATAACAGATTCACATGAGAATCAATTTATTTAACAAATATATACTACCAAAGACCAAGCCTACTTGCACTTAGGACGGTAACAATAAACAAACCAGGTCAAGCCGGGCACAGTGACTCATGCCTATAATCTTAGCACTTCGGGAGGCTGAGGCAGGAGGATCCCTGGAGTTCAAGACCAGCCTGGGCAACATAGTGAGACCCTGTCTCTACAAAAATTTTTTAAAAATTAGCTGGGCATGGTGGTGTGCACCTGTAGTCCCAGCTACTTGGGAGGATCCCTTGAGCCTAGGTGTTCAAGGTTGCAGTGAGCTGTGATCCCGACATTGTGATCACACCACTTCACTCCTGCTCAGGTGAAAGTCCCTCTCTCTAAAAAAGAACAAACCAGGTCAGTATCCCTGGAAAGAGAAAGGTCCCATTAAATGCAGCTCTCAAGTAAGCGGTGAGGCCAGCAACTTGGTCTAAACATGCATCTGTACTACCAATGGGTGCCAAAAAAACATCCATCACTGACTAAGGCACCACACAGTTTCTCCACAATTAAGGAGATGGCAAAGATAGCAGAGAGCAGATTTGATTTCAGATATTTATGACAAAATATTTCGTAATGCTTAATGAATTCCAAGAAGATTCCACTTCCAGTCCCTTTATCTCTCTTACCTCTTTCATGTCCTAAACCAAGATAGTTATGCAAATTTATTCATTTATTTTTAGTAATTATCAGTAGTTACCAATATGGGAGGTGAGTTAGCTATTCCTGTAACTCCACTATGAGGTTACAGTGAAAGCAAGTCCCCGACCAAACTCTGCCACACATACAAACATGAACAGACATAGAAAGAATCTCAAAACCTGCTCTGTAAGTTCAGTAAAGTTTCAACTTCCTGTACTTTCCTCCAGTAGCCTACAGGAAAGATTCACCTGAGACAAAGGAACAATAATCTGATTTGGCTAACCATATTGTCTGACTCAAGCCATCCAAAATCCACTAGACCAGTGGCTGAACACAGGACTATTTCATTTAGAGATCAAGCCTGGGTATTATCCTTAAAGGTAAAGAATAAAAGGCCAACTAGATTGTTATATTTTGTTAATAAAAAGGCAGAGAATTTCTCTAAAATAATAGGCAACAACACATATCTTGAATACCTATAATTTCCTCAGTGATAGTTCATTTCTAATGCCCATTTTACTAATGAGGAAGGCTACCAATGTCTCTAGGGAGAAAGATAGCTGAACCACTTAAATGTAGCCTCTTCAATAAATGCTAGCTTGCTACTCCTAGAGTGTTCCCAATTAGGATAGCTGATTACCTCTAGATTGGAATGCAACACGTGTGCACAAACATATATACACGTGAACCCCAAAGCATATCATCTATGATGAAATTTTTAAAATTAAATTATAGCTTTCATAACAGGGAGTGTATCATAGCTAATTGATCTAGCTCTGCACCATCCGATACAATAACCACTAGCCATATGAGGCTACAAATGTGGCTAAGCAAACTGAGATGTCCCCGATTTAGAAGACTTAGTACAAAAAAAAAAAGCAATATGAAGTGTCCCATTAATATTTTTTATACTGAATATATATGGAAATAACATTTTAGATATTGAGATATTATTAAAATTAATTTCACCTGACTCTTTTTACTTTTTAATGTGGCTATCAGAAAATTTAAAGTTACATTTGCCCTGCAATTGTGTTTCACACTGTATTTCTATTGGACTGGAGGGATCCTCCAAGCCTCTGGATTCAAAAGAAATCCGGAAAGTAGTTTTGTGCACTTCAGCAGATGATTCAGAAGATATCTCAGTTATGTCATTCCCATATATCATTCATATCATTTCTACTTTCATGATATTCACCTTGAACAATCTTTTCTTTTTTTTTTTTTTGAGACAGAGTCTCACTCCGTTGCCCGGGCTAGAGTGAGTGCCATGGCGTCAGCCTAGCTCACAGCAACCTCAAACTCCTGGGCTTAAGCGATCCTACTGCCTCAGCCTCCCGAGTAGCTGGGACTACAGGCATGCGCCGCCATGCCCGGCTAATTTTTTGTGTATATATATATATATATTTTAGTTGGCCAGATAATTTCTTTCTATTTTTAGTAGAGACGAGGTCTCGCTCTTGCTCAGGCTGGTCTCAAACTCCTGACCTCGAGCGATCCACCCGCCTCGGCCTCCCAGAGTGCTAGGATTACAGGCGTGAGCCACCGCGCCCGGCCTGAACAATCTTCTCTTAACCAAAACCCTTATCCTGCCCTCTTTGATGCCTTCATTGCCACTAAACCATGTTTTATTTCTAATCACCTCTTGTAGTCCCTTTATCTTTCCTATCACAAGGTTCAAACATTATATCAAAATTTTAGTTGGAATTCCTTTGTACCAAAATTTACAATATGCATAATTGCCTTCAATCCAAATGAATCACATAAATATTAAGTAAAAAAAACAAAAACTCAATAGTTTAATCAAAATCTCCCGATTGCCCAGTCTTTAAGAAAGAACGTTGTATTAGTATTCTGCTGAAAACAAGGGAAACATGTTGCAAATGTATTCAATTTTTGGTATAGATACAAATACAAACTTAAAAAAAAGACTCAGGTAGCGGTTCATAATGAAAAAAAGGAACAAAGATTGAGCACCTATAAAACCTACGATGCTGGAGCAATAATTCCCCAGCATGAACAAAACTTCATCTGTCCACTGAACATAGTGTGAAGATAAAAAAGTAAAACCATTATAACCTGGTTGAGAGTATTTTTTTAAATACTTACTTTTTCATTAGGATCATATCCCACTGAACCAAGACTAGGGGACACCATTAAGTGCTGTCTTGAATAGTGTGGAACATGCTACAAAACAAAAGATAACAAAAGTGAAATAAACTACAGATACTTGAATGGGCTTAAAAATATTTTTTCAGGGTACTTATTCCAGTTCACTTCTAGCTAAAATGTTTTACCAATCAACATATGTAGTTATAAGCAATACACCATAAATATGAAAGGGAAATCATAACTACAGACACATCCCCTTGGCACACAAGGAAAACCAAAGGCATGAAAGCAATCTTCAGAAAAGTATAACAGGAATAGTCAATAGGCCACACAAATCTGAAGAAGGGTCTTTCTTATCACACAGAATGATAGAGCTGGGTCAGAAATGTCACCACTACAAAGAACTTTATAAAACACAAAACAAGAAAGAGCCTTGGCCTCAAGGAGCTTTAATTTTAACAGTGATCAGAAAATAATGTTTTGGGCATGATTTCTTATTTTACATTTTCTGGTACAACAGTGGTTTGGCTGATGTGAAAAAGTAATAAAACTAATAATCAAGTTGACTTCTGATTCATTAAAATGTTTGTGGAGAAAATATATCTTAATGCTTTAATACATTAAGAAAAATGACTAATAAAAATTATAGCCAAGGTTTAAGCAAACGATTTACTCAGTAGCCACCGATAAAACTAGACGAAAAAAATGGAGAAGGGGGAAAAAAAAAAATCAGTGAAAGGCAATGCAACCTCTTCGAACTTTCTAAGAGGATAACAACTCAAATAAGAAACAAAATGTTCTTTTCCAGTGGCAGGGTGTGGGGAAGGGGCGGCGGCGCCATGTCCCGCCGCGAAGGTGGCAAGAAAAAGCCCCTGAAACAGCCCAAGAAGCAGGCCAAGGAGCTGGACGAGGAAGATAAGGCGTTCAAGCAGAAACAAAAAGAGGAGCAGAAGAAACTCGATGAGCTAAAAGCCAAGGCCGCGGGGAAGGGCCCCCTAGCTACACAGGTGGAATTAAGAAATCTGGCAAAAAGTAAGCTGTTCCATGTGCCTGAGGCGATGATGACCCTTGATTCCTATTTAAACATCTATATTCCCTGCCATAACATCTTTTGCTACCTATAGCTAAAAGGAAGTGTTGTCTTGGAGCCTATTGTACATTTAAGAATAAACTTTTGTTTAAAAAAAAAAAAAGAAACAAAATGTTTTTACAGCAACGTTTTAAAATGAACTCAAAGATTTATACCAGCAGTCTTCAACCTTTTTGGCACCAGCGACCAGGGACCATGGAAGACAGTTTTTCCAGGGACATACAGGCAGGGAGACCAGCGGCAGAGCTCTGCTCTGTAGCCCAGTCCCCAACAGGTCGTGGAGTGGACCACAGATTTATATAATTATTTTTTTAAAGTATCAAACCCCCAATTATAAAACTGTAATCTCCTACAAAAGTGAAGGTAATATATATTAAAGATACAGTTTATAAAATAAAGCCTTTACCAAGTAAAAGGCAGAAGAATTAACTGAGAATGGGAAATTTATTATTGTGTCCCTACTAAAGACCAAGACAATCTTTTGTATATTCCTTCAAACATCTCTGTGAGTTAAAGAGTATTATCCCCAATTTTACAAATGAGAAATTTGAGTCCTAAGGACTTTAATTTTTCAAAGGTCACAGGGCAAGGCTGGAATGGTTATAAGATTTAAGCATAGATCTGTTAACATCTTTCTTACTTTGAGATAATAAAAACAATGGCACCTCCCACACTAACACTACAGGGTGTCCCAAAAGTCACCACACATAGAGAAAATGGGAAATTCTAGCTAAATGTACCTCATTTACAAAATATTCATTATTTCCCATTTTCCCTATGTATGGCGACTTTTAGGACACCCTGTATTGTCTACTAAAAGATATGATCTGCTGTTTCATGCAGCTTGTACACATGTGAATTTGTAAATGTGGCCCAAAGTTTAAAAAAAAAAAATAGATGCCCCTGGTTAACCAATAACTAGAATTAGAAATCATACAAGCGAACAGAACTCTATAACCACAGTCAGATCCACAAAGGCTCTGTTTCTATTCATTCCTGGCAGACCTAAAAATGAAGAATCCAGGTCAAAACTCTGACAATTTTTGTAAAGTTACAACATAAAGTTTCTTTTCTAAATACAGGGAACAAGAAAGTACAAAGTTGCTAATTTGAACTGCTACACAGAATTTTAAGGTTTGTTGCTTTTGTTAAGCACATAACCAAGTGGATACATGACCACTCCAAAATTCTTTTAAAATACTTCCTAGCAACAAAGGTTTTGAGGAAAAACTTTAATCAGCGCCATTTATAAAGACTACTTAGCCCACCACAGCCAAAAGGAGAAGGGTCAAGGTGTGCAAAATAACTTCCCAGTAACATACAGTCATTGGTTCTCTTCCTCAGGAACAAATTTCCTATATTTTCCACACTTAGGAAAGAAACACCAGCTAACAGCGAGGCACATGGGCAGTGGCATGACCCTCAGAAACTCAAGACCGGGTCAACTCCTACTTTGTAGCTCCTGCTTTGTAGCTAAGAGGCATCCAATTCTCTGGGCCCCAGGTTTCCATCTATAAAATGTAGGTGAAAACGCCTCCCTGCTTTCCTAGAGAGGATAAATGAGTCTTTATAAACTGTAAGTGCCAAAAAAAAATGTAAAGTATTACAGAAAAACTATGTACAAATGTTCAGCTGTCCCCTTCTTAAAATTATACCAGAACCATTGGGGAGTTACCATTAAAGAAGAATGTAGTCATTAAGAGTTCTGGTCTAGGCTGATTATGAACCAGGTTCGAATGTTAGGTATATAGGAAATTTCCTCCTTTGTAAACTGGGCATAATAATAGTATTTATCTAGGCCATAATGGTGCTATAAAGATTAAATGAGAATGTATAAAATGCCTAGCACAGTCTTACATATATATTACAGTCAGCATACAATAACTATTAGCCAAAAAGGAAGGGAAATGGTACAGCTTTTAGACAAACTGGATGCATGCCTTCCAGCCACTGCAAACAGGGAAACAAATATCCTTTTATAAGATAGCACTTACTTTTATTATCGAGATGCAGCCTTACATGGCAGTCAAAACTGCTACATCCACTAGCAATGACCTTAAATAACAATTTAAACAGCCAAAACCAAAACTACTCTTGTTCTTAACATATCCACAGTGGCATTCACGTGAATAATACTAAAACAATTCTGGTGGCAGGTGAATTCATTATCAGAATGAATTCTGCTTTAAAGAAACTATCTTCAAAACTGTGTTAATGGAGCCATAAAATGATCTCACCAAGGTGAAAGTAAACATTAGTTATTGCTTCATCCCTAAAATTTCCAGGTGAAGGTTCTCTCTTCCATGTTTCATAACACAGAGCTTGGAAGCATCGGCTGAATATTTTTTTCAGCATTTTAACAGGTCCACGGTGACCTTCTGCGGGCATGCCCTCTCCGAAAACACTTAGCTAAATCCAGCTTTTTCGTGGAAGCGCAGCTTTTCTTTCAAACAGACATTGACTATTATGGTCTTCAGAACCTCGGAGACCATCCTAGTCTCCACGGTCTGCCAAAAGCTAAGCTGAACACCTAATATCTGAGAGAGGTGGCCCAGTCTCAAGATTCTCTGGGCCCTGCCTCCATACTAAGCTCAAGCCCCAGGAAACTATGTTAACTTTACATCTTCAGCAGCCCACCATGACTCCGAAACCAAGCCATTCTTCCCAGCCCACCAGTAGCAGATTTATTGGTGCCCACCCAGATCCTCCCCAGCTGTTGTGTTGATGACTTATGGTCCACACTTGCTCCCTTGTCTCAACCACGGGCCTCTGCTATCCAGGTGTTCTCCATCAAGCCTAAGAGCTACCTCCTACCAGCACATAGCCAAGGACTGACTAACACAGCTTCCAAAGGGCCAGTTCCCTCACTTAAGGGTGGGACCAGTTCAGTCACTTAATCTGTACCCTAGACCTGCACTGTCCAATATGGCGGCCACTAGTCACCTTTAAATATGCCGAGGGCAAATTCAGATGTGCTCAAAGAGTAAACCACACACCAAATTTTGCAGACTTTGTACCAAAAATATGTAAAAGACCTCATTGGTAAACTTTTACATCTTCAAATAATATTTTGAATATATTGGGCTAAAATAAAATATATTAACATTAACAGCATCCCATTTTACTTTTGTTGTCATTTTACCTTTACAATGTGCGCACTAGAAGATTTTTAATTGCATTTGCAGCTCACCTTATATTTGTTTGGGGCAGTGCTGATCTAGAGCAGCAGTTCTCAAACTTTACAGTATATCAAAATCACATGGAAGCCTTGTTAAAACAGGCTGCTGGGTCCACCCCCAGATTTTCTGACTGAGCAGGTCTGGGGTGGGGCTGGAGAATTTGCATTCCTAACACGTCCCTAGGTGATGCTCTTGCCACTGGCTAAACACCACACTTTGAGAACCAGTGCTCTAGAGCCTCCCAGTGAGATAAGACTAAAGCCAATCTCCAGCTGTAAAAACCATAATGTGTTTCAAGGTAACTACTGTCTTGCTCTTTCTCCCAGCCTCAGCCTTCCCCAGCTCTACCACAGTAGCACAGCTGTCCCCAACCTTTTTGGCACTAGGGACCAGTTTCATGGAAGACAATTTTTCCACATTTATGGTGCAGTCAAACCACTCTGCTAATGATAATCTGTATTTGCAGCCACCCCTGAGTGCTAGCATCACTGCCTCAGCTCCACCTCAGATCATCAGGCATTAAATTCTCATAAGGAGCCCGCAGCCTAGATCCCTCACACAAACAGTTTACAGTAGGGTTCGTGCCCCTATGAGAATCTAATGCCCCGATGATCTAATAGGAGGCGGAGGTTATGAGGTCATGTGAGTGATGGGGAGAGGCTGTAAATACAGATGAAGCTTTGCTTGCTCACCCGCAGCTCACCTCCTGCGTGCGGCCCCATTCTGAACAGGCCATGGACCACTACTGGTCAGCAGCCCGGGGTTTGGGGACCACAGCACTACCATACCTAGGAGCTAGGTAGTCAACTTGCATGTAATTCACATACAATCGTCTACAGCCATTGTAGCCATTGAATGCATCCAATCTCCACTGATCTCAGAAGCTAAGCGGGGTCAGGCCTGCTTAGTACTTGGATAGGAGATGTAATTCACATACAATAAAACTTAACCTTTTAAGGTGTACAACTCAGTGGTTTTTAGTATGTTCACAAGGCATGGAACCATCACCACTACTGATTCTAGAACAGTTTTTTCTGTTTCCATTTTTCATCACTCCAAAAAGAAACCCCTTAACTGTTCAGCTGTTCAGTCATTCCCATCTCCTCTCCTCCCAGCCCCTGGGCAATCACTAATCTACTTTCCGTCTCTATGGCTCAGCCTATTCTGGAGATTTCATATAAATGGAATCATATAATATGTGACCTTTTCTGTCTACCTTTCAAGAGTCATTCTGGATTCCTCCCTTTCTTATACAGGCCTACCTTGGAGATATTTCAGGCTCAGTTCCATACCACTGCAAGAAAGCAAATATCACAAAAAAAAAAAAAAAAATCACAGGAATTTTTTGTTTTCCTAGTGTATATAAAAGACTATCCTGTAGTCTATTAAGTATGCACTGGTATTACGTCTAAAAAGAAGTATAGGCTGGGCGCGGTGGCTCACGCCTGTAATCCTAGCACTCTGGGAGGCCAAGGCGGGTGGATCGTTTGAGCTCAGGACTTCGAGGCCTGAGCAAGAGCGAGACCCCATCTCTACTAAATATAGGAAGAAATTATATGGACAACTAAAAATATGTATAGAAAAAATTAGCTGGGCATTGTGGCGCATGCCTGTAGTCCCAGCTACTCAGGAGGCTGAAGCAGGAGGATTGCTTGAGCCCAGGAGTCTGAGGTTGCTGTGAGCCAGGCTGATGCCATGGCACTCTAGCCTGGGCAACAGAGTGAGACTCTGTCTCAAAAAAAATAAAAAAAATAAAAATAAAACGTATATACCTTAATTAAACAATTCACTATTACTAAAAAATGCTAACAATCATCTAAGCCTTCAGCAAGTCATAATCTTGCTGGTGGAGGGTCACTGACATCCATACTGATGGCTGCTGACTGATCAGGGTGGTGGTTGCTAAAGGTTGGGGTAGCTGTGACAATTTCTAAAAAACAAGACAATACAAAACAAGTTTGCCGCATCAACTTCCTTTCATGCATGAGATGCAGTTTGACAGAATTTTGATCAGCCTGTCTTCTGAAATTTTTTTTTCTTTAGGCATGAGGGTCTTGCTATGCTGCCCAGGCTAGATTTGGACTCAAGTGATCCTCCCAACTCAGCCTGCCAAGTAGCTGGGATTACAGGAGGACACCACCATGCCTAGCTGTTCTTTGAAGCTTTAATGCCAGGCATTGACTTCTCCCTCTCTAGTTATGGAAGGCTTAAATGGCATCTTCTTCCAATAGAAAGCTGTTTTATCTCCATTCAAAATCTGCTTGTTTCGTGTAGCCACCTTCAAATCTTCTGGATAACTAACTTGCTGCAGCTTCTACATTAGCACTTGCTACTTCACCTTGCCCTTTGATATTGTAGAGATGGCTTCTGAAACCTCATGAACCAACCTCTGTTAGCGTCAAACTTCTTTTCTGCAGCCTACTCACCTCTCTCAGCCTTCACAGAATTGAAGAGAGTTAGGGCCTTGCTCTGGATTTGGCTGTGGCTGGTTTGATCTTCTATCCAGACCACTCAAACTTTCTCCATACCAGCAATGAGGCTGTTTGACTTTCTTATCATTCATGTGTTCACTGGAATAGCACTTTTAATTTCCTTCAAGGACTTTTCCTTTGCATTCATAACTCGGGTGACTGTTTGGCACAAGAGGCCCAGCTTTCAGCCTTTCTCACCTTTCAACATGCCTTCCTCAGTAAGCTTCATCATTTCCAGCTTTTGATTTAAAGTGAGAGATGTGAGAATCTTCCCTTCACTGGGACTGTAGGGTTATTAGTTAGCCTAATTTCCATACTGTTGTGTCTCAGGGAATAGGGATGCCTGAGGAGTGGGAGAGAGATGGAGGAATGGCTAGTAGGTGGAGCAGTCAGAACACACACAACACTTAACCATTAAGAGCAAGGTTCATGGTGCCCCCAAACAATTACAATATTCAAATTAACAATTTGAATTGCTAATTTGATTATTCAAAAGCAATTATTCAATTAATATCAGAGATCACAGATCAACCTAATGGATACAATAAAGGAAAAAGTTTGAAATACTGCAAGAATTACCAAAATGTGACAGACACAAAGTGAGCACATGCTGTTGGAAAAATGTCACTGACAGACTTGTTTGAAGGTTGCCACAAAACTTCAATTTGTGAAAAAATGCCATACCTGTGAGGCACAATAAAGTGCAAAGCACTAAATGAGGTGTGCCTATATCTCCCTTCTAACCCAACAGCAAGTACTACTGGCTCTAGCTCCAAAGTATACCCCAACCTGACCAGTGCTCACCAACTCCAGCACTGGCCACCTAGCACAAGTTACCATCAGCTCTGGCTCAGTCTTCCACAATAGCCTCCCGCTGAGCTCTCTGCTTCCACTCCTGCTGCCCCACATAGCCCGCTCCCACCCCTACTAAGATTCTCCACACAGGAGCCACAATCCCCCGTCGTCCAAAATGTAAATCCAATTTGCTTAAAATCCTGTCCAAATGGACTCCTGTTCTCAGATAAATTCCAAATACAAGCCCCTAGATGACTCTGTTCTGCCTACCTCCCCCATCTCATCTCCTAGCACCCCCCCCTCGGTCAGTTCATTCCAACCAGATGGGCACATCCCTTGATTATGCCAAACGCAATCCCACCTCAGAGCTTTTGCCTTGGCAGTCCTTGGTCTGGAGTGCCAGTTCTCTAAATCAGCACATAGTGGGCTATCTCGGTTTTCTGTTCAAATGACACATGTACAGAAATGTCTCCCCTGTTATCCATAGGTAACATCCCCTACCCACAGCACCACTACCACTCTCTATCCCGTTATCCTAACTTTTTCCTTACAGAGCACTTAGCACTCTGAACTTCTCTATTTATGTGAACACTCTCAGTCTCCTCTATTTTCAAATATAACCATGATGGGGACAGAAACATTCAATGTTATATCCCCAGCTCTAAATACTCTCTGGCACATAGTAGCGATAGGTGGATTGACCAGTGGCTCCCAAAATAATTCGTCCATGTTCTGGAACCTATGAAAAAGGGTCTTTGCAAATATAACAAAGTTAAGGATCTCAAGATGAGATCATCCTGGATCCTGTCGTGGTCCTAAGTCCAATGACAAGTGTCCTTATAAAAGAAGAAGAGAGGAAGACACACAGAGAGAAGGAGAAGGCCGGCCATGTGAAGACAGAGGCTGAGCCTGGAGTGATGTGGCCGTAAGCCAAAAACACCTGGAGCCACCAGAAGCTCAAAGAGGCAAGGAAGGATCCTCCCCTAGAGGTTTCAGAGGGAGCGTGACCCTGCTGACACCTTGATATCAGACTTCTAGACCCCAGAACTGTGAGAAAATGAATTTCTCTTGTTTTAAGCCAACAGGTTTATGGTCATTCGTACAACAGCCCTAGGAAACCAATGGTTTCCTGAGTAATGAATACCAAAGAGAATATGTTACATGGATGCTGTATTAATTTTCCTGAATGAAATTAAAAGTCTGTATCTTCCAACATTTTTGAAATTAACTTTTATTTTGATCTGATTATGTTGATTTTATCATAGTTTATGGTCCTTTTTAAAATTAAAATGTCAACAGGCACTCAAAATAAAGAAACCAATTTTTTTAAATCATACAATACTTTTCTTTCAAAAAAGTATATTTTTGCTTCAACTATTGGAGAGTATCTTCAAAACAAACACAATATTTCTAAATATGACATTTCACCATGCTACTGAAATTATTCTCATTAAAGACCAAAGGTCTTAAATTCTTTCATCAATCCTTATTTTTATTTCTGAACCTCTCTGCACCTGGGACATGAGGAGGGAAAATGTTTTAATTTCTTTGGGCTCCTTCTGTACATGCCATAGTGCCTAGAACTTAGAAGATGTTCCCAACACTTTCTGAGAGATAGCTAGATCTCTAGACAAATGAACCAATGAATGTTAACTACTTTTTGAAAGTTCTTCTCCAGGTTTGGGTAACACACTACACTATATTGGCTCCTCTCAAACCGTTTCTCTAAATCCTATGGTCTCTTCTTCTAAGTCCTAATTTAGGGTTATAAGATGGAGTATTTATTCAATTAAATATTAACTCACTGTATCCTTCAGTGTTCACATACTCTAATTTTTGCCTCAGATTCCTGACTCAAAAACTGACCATTGATTCTCCTCTGTCTTCCCAGAACCCCAACATGACTCTTATAGGCCTCTAACTCCAGATATTTAACATGAAACACTATATTTCTATCCAAAAAAAAATTTTCCTTCCCAAATTTCCTTTTTCATACCTATTCTCCCACTTACATTTTAAAAATTTTGGAATAATTTAAACAACTCCTTTTTTTTCATTTCTTGATCCCTTTCTTGATCAAAAAATGTCACCATCTTTCCCCCTTATTTAGAAAAAAGCTGTAGCAGTTATTACCTCTGTTCTGAACCTCATAAGAACAGAATGAAATCCAAAAGGTAGATGTATAAATACATAAATGTCTGTAAATGTTTATTATACCATAAACTGGCTTCTATAATAAACTGAGAAGATTTTTTTCCCAAATGATTTGTCAAAAATGTATCAGCATGTTGAAAAGATTAACCTCCAGGCAATTCTAAAGGATTCAGATAAGCTTAAATATTCTTTTCCATGCTTACTGATTTAAAAAGAAAATCATAGATTTCAAGGAACATAAAACTTAAGTATTCAAACTTCATGAATACACCATACAATGAGACCAAATGAGAGATAATTTGTAATTAGAAAGGCAAAGCTTTGGAATCATTTTATCTAAGGTTCAAATTCTACCTTAGCCAATTGTGTCCTTAACCAGTTACTTAACTGCTCTGAGCTCTGTTTCCTCTCATGCAAAATTGGGATTTTTTACCTAGTTGCAACATGGATAAAAGATAGTATATGAAAACCATATAAGACATATAAAGTTCAATAAAAACTGCAGCAATTACCATAAAACCAACATCCTAGAGCCAATGAAAACATGCAGGCAGAAGAAAAAAACAGTTATTCAAATAGAATGTGTTTAAAAAGCTGATATACAAAACAAATGAAGACTTAAAAGTGAACTCTACGTATACCCTAAAAATAAACGAACTCTGTTAATTAGCTAAAAGACTGGTCAGAATTCTCTAGACTGGAGTCTAGAGTTAGCTACCTGCTTTCCAACCTAAAGGTTTGCAGAGTTGGAGGGAGGGATGGGAGGGGTTAAAATCTTCAAAAGGTTCAGCTTCAAACAGACTCAGTAGAGCCCATTTCAAGTTCATAGAAGGGAAGCACGGAAAGAAGCCAAGCAGCAGCTCAAGTTCCCATAGAGTGACAGTGAACTTCAGAGATGCTTCTAATTCCACCTCAAGGAGGAATTCTTTGCAGGCACAAACATAAGGCAACTCTATTGTTACAAATGCAGCACCTATTGTGTCAAACATTCTGCTAAGAACACAGACAAGATGCAGTCTCTGCTGATACATTAAAAGGAAGAAACCAGGTAAGAAAAATCAAAGCTTATATATTACACAGTAAGTGTACAACAGTAAGTACAGTAACAACCTTCCTCAGCCTCTCCAATCTAAAATGTCAATGTCATCCCTCCCACCTCCAACATCAATGGCTTCCCACTGCCCACTGCTCTAAGACAAACACCAAACCTCATAACATGATCTTTAAGGCCCAGCATCATCTAACTGCTGCCTACCTTTCCAGTACCATTCAGTCTCTGCCTCAGTAGGCTCTTCTCAGTTCTTCTAACTTGTCATTCCCTCCAGCCACAGGATCTTTGCACACACTGCTCTCTCACGTTCTCTCTTTGCTAGAAAAGGTCACATTATCCTTCAAAACTTGTCTCAATTTTCACTTTCAAAGATAAATATTTCCTTACTGTAGGTAGCATAGCATGATTAAGCGCACAGGTTCTGGGGTTCTAATTCCTAGGTCTGCCATTTACTAGCTCATACAGCTTTAAGCAAGTCACATAAATCTTTGTGCCTTGCTCTCCTCTTCTGTAAATAGGGATTATATGACTGTTGTGAGGATAGAATAAATTAACTGAAGTAAAGCCCCAGAACAGTATCTAGGACATAGAGCCCAAAATCCTTTTGACTTGGTTAAATCCCTCTATTTAATTTTCTTGTAGCACTAGGACCCTAACAACATTTTACACTTATCTGTCTCTTCCTAGTAAAGTTTCTAAGAAAGCAGAAACCATATTCATTCCCTGGAGCTAGAACAGAGGAGGTATTCAGTAAAGATTTGTTGGGGAAAAAAATAGCTAAAAGGAAGAAAATGAGACCCAACAAAGTGACCTATCCAATATACAAAACCTTGTGTGTATGATTCCAAAGCTCACACCTTTCCACCATACCATACTGCTTTCTATGTAAATATACAAGTCTTAACAAATGCAATTCACAGGGCCAACGGATGAAAAGATTATAGAACAATAAACATTAAACAATAAACTGTATGGCAACACAAAGAACAGTGAGAGTGACCATTCTGAAGTTGACACAAAGCAAATAAAGGTGCCAGTTGACTTCCATTCCCATGATCAGCTCTCACTCTCACGCTGCCCACCCGGGCCTCAGTTCCCAACTCTTTAAAAGGAATAGGATGAGGCAGATTATCTCTAAAGCGTCTTCCATTTCTAAATTTCAATGACAATAAATCAAGTTACTATGTGGCAATTAAAAAAACTTTTTTGTTTTAAAAAAGAAAGTTCAACAAGCACACTGAACCAGCTGGTTTTCAGGGGACCTTCATTTTAAAGAATTGTTCAAGTGGGTTAAACCCTATTATTAAATTAAATGAGGTAGTCTATGCCCAAAATAACAAGAGACTCAATGGTGAAGGGAAAAAGAGTTAAGAGGCACACACAAACACTCCCACCTGTAAGTCAAGCTGCCACCATGACACCCTAGGGAATACATAACAGTGATGAAATGTGTTTATAACAGTACAAAAATCAGGCTAACCACTACATAGAACAGAAAAATAAATTCACAGGATGCATTCCATACACGGTATACTATAGAGTCGTACAATTAAAATACGGTTTCAAGTCAAACGTAAAATCTATTACCAATCCTGGTACCGTATAATACTTTAAAAGTTAAGATAAACTCACAACCCTAACTCTACTTGAACAGTAATTCAGTGTCCCTTCAAAAAGGAAACTATAGGGACTCTTAAAAACACAACCTGGAAAGATTAAGCAGCAGCAAGTACCGCAAGGCACTGGAATCGGACCAAGGGCAATGCAGGTACATTACTGCTCTGTGGCCGGAGAGAGTGAGAACACACGACTGCCTGCCTCCTTAGGCCCCTCTGCCTTCCAGGATCCTCGGGAAGAACGGCTGCAACGAGCCTCCTTCGCCTGCTCTAGCGCGAACGCCAGGAGGGAGGACGAGAGCGCCTCGGGCTGCGGGGACTGGAGAGAAGGGACGGGGGTGTAGCCCTGGCACCGCCGGGGCAGCGGGATCGAGCCAGCGCTCTCCGGGTATCGGCCACCCAGGGCAGTGAGGGCTGGAAGCCCAGCGAAGCCCAGGCCCGCAGAAGCCCCGTCGCTCCTCACCTTCAGGGTCCACAACGCCGCGCTCCGCATCAGCTGCCGCGGCAGCCGCCGCCCACGCCGTCCGGCAGCTACCAGCGATACTACCCCTACCCAGAGCCCCGCCATTGTCGTTCCTGCAAACCGCTTCTCCGCTGACCTCTCACCCCGCCGAAAGGGGCGCGGAAGGGGAGCGACTGGGCTGCAGCCAATTACGAGCCAGGGATCAGAAGCCACGCCCCCTGTCGCGCGGGGAGGGGCGGTTGTTAGGGGTGGTCTGCCCGAGCAGCTGGAGCCGGGAGACGGGAGATGGACTGAAGAGAAGGCGCGCTAAGACCCGGAGGAAGCTGGCGGGCGGAGCACGCCATCGCAAGCGGAGCGAGAGGCCACCGGCCAGAACGGACCCGGCCTGCCGGGGTAAACCCCCGCACCGTCCCAGAGTCCACCTAGCAACCAACACGCAGCCATGCCAGTTAATGTCACTGACTATCCTCCGCCCCTTGGCCACCTGGGGTCTCGAGGGCCCAGAGTTCCAGACATATGCTCAAACAGTATTGCTGTATGTTTGAAAGTGTAAATTCCAAACTGAGGTAAAGTTTTGGAAAGTTTTTGGACGAGCGCGGTAACACAGAAAAAGTTCTAGGTCTAGAAAGCAGAGATCCGAGCTCAAGTCTTACCTCTGCCATTTAATATCTGCATGTCAGAGGAATTAGCCATAACCAGTGTCAGTTTAGTTTCTGTTGCTTGCAAGCAGGAACGCTTAACTGCTTAACGGCCAGATCTTATGCAGATGCTTCAAATTCTGTCTTATTTTAAATTTTACAAGAACCCTAATGGCTTACATATCATTCCCATTTTGAGAAACTGAAGTTATGAAGAGGTAAAGTCACTCATGAGTAAATGCTGAAACTATGGTTTGAACCCAGTTGGCTGGGTTGAGGGACTGGGCTTTCATTTTGTTTTATTATGGACATTTTTAAACATGAATGAGATAAAACAGTGTTATGATCACCCAGGTACCCATCACACAACATCAACAAATCAACATTTTGTCAATCTATTTTCATCTATTCCCCTTTTTATTTTTTGCTGGAGTATTTTAAAGCAAATCTCAGACATCAGATCATCTCACCTATAAACACATCAGTATCAGGTTCTGCACTTAACTATTTGCCTCTCCTGCAGAGTCACCTTCTGAGAGTTACAAAGGTAGGAAAGACCTCAAGTACATTACAGCATGATAAATGCCAAAAGAGATAAACAAAATGTTTGGGGCTATCAAAAAGGTGACATTCATTGGATTTTCTAATGGAAGTAGGAACTTTTGTGAAAAAATGAAAAGGATTATCAGTTTCACAGAATTTCTTACGTCCTTGAGGCTGGACTCATTTCCTACCCAACAAACCTGCTTTTCTGCTTTTCCTTTTCTTTTTCTTTTCCCTGTTTTTACCCTTTGTATTAGTTCTCCTTAGGTTGTATCTGTTTTTCTTATAGGAGTTCTTTTTGTGAAAGACATTAGTAGTGAAAACTACTTGTCTCACAGTATCCATTCCCCACTCATTGCTTTAGTAAGAGAGCTCCTGAGTTTTATTACAGCTGGGTACATGGCCACCCAGTGAAGGGCTGCAATAGGTGTAGCCGTATGACTATGGTCTGGCTTATGGAATGTAAGGACTGTGCCCTGCATATCCTCTTCTCTCTTTCCTAAATAAAGATGTATATTTCCCAATTTGCATTGCAACACAAGTGGCTACTAAGATTTCGTTACTAAGTTTTAATGGGACATAGGCAGAAATTGCATAGGCAACTTTGGGGTTATGCCCTTAGGGAAGGGGCATGGCTTCCACTTTCCCTTCTCCTGTTTCCAGCTTGCCAAAATGTGGACACGATGGTGGGAGCAAAGTTGTCATCACAGCTTTGATAGGAAGGAAGTCAGATGGGTGATCAGGAAGGCAAAACAATATACAAGGAGCCTTTAGGTCCTTGACACTGTGGAGCTGCCATATCAGCCCTGGAACGTTTTGCTCAGATTTTTATACAAGAGAGAAAAACACTAGTTTGTTAAGTTATTGTGTTGTGTTTTGTTTTGCCTTTGTTACAGCAGCCAAATCTGTATCCTAACAGAGTACTAATATTTATCTTTGCCTTTTCCATTTAAAGTTATAGGCCTGGTGTGGTGGCTCACGCCTGTAATCCTAGCACTTTGGGAGGCCGAGGCCGGCGGATTTTTTGAGCTCAGGAGTTCGAGACCAGCCTGAGCAAGAGCGAGACCCCATCTCTACTAAAAATAGAAAGAAATTATATGGACAGCTAAAAATATATATAGAAAAATTTCCCGGGCATGGTGGCACATGCCTGTAGTCCCAGCTACTCGGGAGGCTGAGGCAGTTGGATTGCTTGAGCCCAGGAGTTTGAGGTTGGCTGTGAGCTAGGCTGATGCCACGGCACTCACTCTAGCCTGGGCAACAAAAGCGAGACTCTGTCTGAAAAAAAAAAAAAAAAAAAAAAGTTATAAATTGCAAGGAAAATACCTAACAAAGTTGAGGACATGGCAGAGGTAGGCTCTCCAAACCTGTTCATTCTTCTGAGTGGAATGTGAGTGAGACATGTTTTCCTGGCTGGACATTTTTTCCCCAGCCTCCAAGTTGGTTCTTAGGCCCCTGGAAATCTTGTGAGTTCATATTTTTTAATAGATTCCATTTCTATCTAAACTAGCTATATTCTTCTTTTGTTTGCTGATACAGATGCTGACAAATGATATTAATTCACCACCTCAAATTAAATGGTATATGTGTACTATTACTAATAGCAGAGAGATGTCTTCAATGAATAAGAATTTGTTGAATTCTTTTTTTTCCAGTTAGTGTAACAGAAATACAAAAGTGTAATCTCTTTTCTCAAAGATTTTAAAATTTATCTGGAGAATCCAAAGTAGCACTCTGAAAACAAGTAATAAGCATAAAATTGTGCACCATTCTATGTAAGCCTGCTTCTAAACAGCCCACGAAATGACTGCCATGCCTACAACTTTTTCTTGGCATCACAACCAGAGGAGATTCCTTAAGTTTTAAGTAGCCACGCTTTGTGTCAATTTATTGGCCCAAGAATTCAAACCCAACTATTATGGAAGATCTTCAGAAAATTCTTGAATATCCTTGAGACCCCTGGCACTTGTATGTAGTATTTATCCTCACAGAAACAAATCAGTAATAGTTTATGATGGTTGTCCTTAAAGTAGGCCAAGATTCCCTAACTCATATCTGCACTGAGAGTACAAATAATATTTGTATACACCATTGTTTAGGAAACTTGCTTGTTTACTCTTTCTAATAGGTGTAGCTAAAGGATAAACTTGATTGTTTATATCATAAGAGATTAGAAGTGCTACAAACAGCCACTTTCTGGCTCAGATGAAAGGGAGGGAGTAGATAAAATAATAATAGTTAATATTTATTGAATGTTCAATCTATGCCAGAGACTGGCTGTTATAAGCAATCTGAGTGTATTCTTAATCCTCACAACTCTATAAAATAGAATGTTTATCACATCTTTTTTACAGATGAACCAGTTAAACAATTTGCAGAAGGTGAACAGCTAGTAAGTGACAGACCAGGGACAATGACCTAGGCAGTGTGAGTCCAGAGCACAAACACTCCACTGTACTAATCACCTCTCTACTTAGGTGGCTGCAGCTGTAGCTTTTAATATTTTAACCTCTTAAAAAATAAAAAGACTGAGGTTAGAATGGAAAAGTGTCAGCAATTAATAGAGCTCATTGGTAGGTACACAGTTACTTATATTATTCTAGTTTTCTCTGTTTATATATTTCATAATATTAACACAATTTAAGTGAAAACAAAAATTGTGCTCTGTTTGGCAGCAGCAAAATAAATAAAATGACAAGTCTGCATATATAGGTCAGGGAAGATTTTTACAGAATAGGAGAAACCTGTGCTGAGTCTTAAAAGGTAATTAAAATATAGGCAAGTAGACATTCTGGGTAAAGGATTTCCCAGCAGACAGAATACCATGTATCATAATGGTGTGGCGTCAATTTAGCAGCATGCTTTCCCAAATTACAAATGGTACAACTTGAACAAAGTAAATAATTAGAGATAAGTCTTCAGGAATAGGCAACGGCCAGATCCTGAATTAAGTAAATATTATACTAAAGAGTGTGGGGTTTTTATCTTAGAGGCCAAAGATCACATGGAGTCAAAAAGTGGGCCACATGTGGCACAAGGCTGTGTTTGGTTTTCTCCCTGTATATGAGTGTGTGTGTGTGAGAGAGAGAGAGAGAGAGAGAGAGCAAATCTGAATTAGTTAACTACATGTATATTGAAAATTTTCACATAAAATTCCAAATTTTCTACTTCTTTTAAGAAACCTAAAGATCTCTTAGAACTACTAAACAAATACAGTGAAGTTACAAGATACAAAATCAATATACAAAAATCAGTAGCATTTCTATAAATCTACAGGGAAATAGCTAAAAGAAATAAAGAAGACAATATCATTTACAATAGCTACAGAAAAAATAAAATACCTAGGAATACATTTAACCAAGAAGATGAAAGATATCTATAAGGAAAACTACAAAACACTAATGAAAGAAATTGCAGAGGCCACAAACAAATGGAAAAATAACCCATACTCATGGATCAGGAGAATTAATGTCATTAAAATGACCATACCCAAAGCAATCTAGAGTCAATGCAATCCCTATCAAAATGCCAACATCATTTTTCACAGAAATGGAAAATCCTAAAATTCATATGGAACCAAAAGAGACCCCAAATAGCCAAAACAATCCTGAGCAAAAAGAACAAAGCTGGAAGCATCATACTATCTGACTTCAAAATATATTACAAAGATATAGTAACCAAAAGAGCCCAGTATTGGCATAAAATTAGACATATAGACCAATGGAACAGAATAGATAACCCAGAAATAAATCCACATATTTACAGCTAACTGATCTTTGAAAAAGCTGCCAAGAACCTACAGTGGGGAAGACATCCTCTTGAATAAGTGGTGCTGGGAAAACTGGATGACCATATACAGAAGAATGAAACTTGACTCCTATCTCTCATCATATACAAAAGCCAACTCAAGATAGATTAAAGACTTAAACATAAGACCCAAAACTATAAAACTACTGGAAGAAAACATAGGGAAAACTCTGCAGCACATCGATCTAGACAGATTTTATGGCGGCCGGGCACAGTGGCTCACACCTATAATCCTAGCACTCTGGGAGGCCGAGGCAGGAGGATCGCTTGAGGTCAGGAGTTCAAGACCAGCCAGCCTGAGCAAGAGTGAGACCCCAACTGTACTAAAAAAAAAAAGAAAGAAAGAAAGAAGAGAAAAAAGAAAAAATTAGCCGGGCAACTAAAAATAAAAAAAAAACGTTAGCCGGGGGTAGTGGCACCTGTAGTCCCAGCTACTCAGGAGGCTAAGGTAGGAGGATCACTTGAGGCCAGGAGTTTGAGGTTGCTGTGAGCTAGGCTGATGCCACAGCACTCTAGCCGGGACAACAGAGCAAGACTCTGTCTCAAAAAAAAAAAAAAACAAGATCTGGGCCGGGAGCGGTGGCTCATGCCTGTAATCCTAGCTTTCTGGGAGGCTGAGGTGTGAGGATCGCTGCAGCTCAGGGGTTGGACACCAGCCTGAGCACAGTGAGTCCCCGTCTCAAAAGACAAGAAACCAAAAAAAAAGACACAAAACCACAAAATACAGCCAGGCATTGTGGCATGCGCTTGTAGTCCCAGCTACCCAGGAGGCTGAGGCAGAAGGATGGCTCACAGCCCAGGACCTGGAGCTTGCAGTGACCACATCCACTGCACTCTACCCAGGGATCCCGAGTGACACTCTGTCTCAACAACAACAAAAAAAATCAAGATCTGGGCACTAGGTGTGATCATTGTTACTTGGGTGCTCTTTCCAATGGGCAGATCTAGGACTATATTTTATTATGAATTTATACTAGAAAAGTATTAATACAAAGGTACAGACTGAATTTATGATGGTTAATTTTATGTGTCAACTTGACGGGACAAAGGGGTGGCCAGATAGCTGGTGAAACATTACTTCTAGGTGTGTCTGTGAGGGTGTCTGTGGAAGAGATTAGCATGTTAATCAGTAGACCAAGTGAAGAAGATCACCATTACCAATATAGGTGAGCATCACGAATCCACTGAAGGCCTGAATAGAACAGAAAAGCAGAGGAAGGGCACATTCAGTCTCTCTGCTTGAACTGGGACCTCTACCTTCTCCTGCCATCACACATCAGTGCACATGGTTCTTAGGCTTTCAGACTCAGACAGGAACTTACACCATCAGCCCCTGATTCTAAGACCTTTGAACTCAAACTGAATTCTACCACCAGCTTTCCTGGTTCTCCAGCTTACAGATGGCAGATTGTGGGACTTCTTGGTCTCCATAACTATGTAAGCCAATTCCCATAATAAATCTCCTCTTACAAAGATCTATATATACAGCGAGCCCTCCACATCTATGGATTCCACATCCTAGATGCAAGAAATAAAAATGGATTGAAAATTTTTTTTAAATGGATGGTTGAATCTGTACTGAACATGTATAGCCTTTTTTCCTTGTCATTATTCCCTAAACAATACAGTACAACAACTATTTACATAGTACATACATTGTATTAGGGTACTATAAGTAATCTAGAGATGATTTAAAGTATATGGGAGGATGTGTATAGGTTATTTGCAAATACTATGTCATTTTATATAAGGCACTTGAGCACCTGTGGATTTTAATATCCACAGGAGGTCCTAGAACAAATCCATCACAGATTCTGAGGGATGATTGTATATCCTATTGGTTCTGTTTCTCTGGAAAACCCTAATACAGAATCTGAAAAGACAGCATGAAAGAAGTGCTACCTACGTGGAGACTATATATAAATGTGCTTATAAATGCCTAGTTCAAGGTTTTTGTAAATGGAAAAAATAAAAATTCAAATTTATATCCCTCAAATTGCCAATCTCACATATTGGTGTCTGTACTCCCTGTCTTCTACTCCCTTCACTAAAAAGGAAATAGACAAGACATTTGCTAGGTATGTATCAGGACCTGTGCTAATTTCACAATCAAGATCTCGTTTGATCTTTGCCAGTAAGGATAGTTATTATTACCTCAGAGGTGGTTATGTTGTCCTCATTTTTCAGGTAAGGAAACTAGGCTCAGGATAACCAAGGAACCAGCCTGAGGTCCCACAGCTGAACCAGATTCAAACCCAGGCTGCCCAACTCCATGAGTCATGATGTTCCCATCCTATCTTGTTGCTTCTAGGGAAAAAATCAGTCTCGGACTGAAAGTAAAAAAATTACTCAGGACTGAAAAAGTCAAAATCAAACCTTCTAATAATTGTTCTGTGAAGCCAGAGAAGAGAACAGCTGAGAAGTTAACAGAAAATATTTCTCTCCAGGTCAAGTCTAGGGTGACCAACCATCCCAGTGTTAGCACTGAAAGTCCTGCATCTCTGGAAACTTACTATCACAGGCAACCTGCCTAAACTAAAAATAAATAATCATTTGGCTTCTTTTTTAAAATTTCTTACTGGTTTAGGGGTTCCCGATACTACCCCCACTTTTGAAGATTTACTAGAAAGACACATGAGACTCAACATACAGTTGTGTTCACGGCTGAGATTTATTACAGGGATGTAGTAAAAATACACAATCATAAGGCAAATAGACACAGGTGGAGCCTGGAACAATCCATGTGCAGACTTCCTTATCAAGGCTCTCTCCTTCTGTGTTAGTCTGCTCAGGCTGACATAAGTCCAAGATCAAGGTGCCAGCTGATTTAGTTTCTGGTAAGGGCTCTATTCCTGGCTTACAAATGACAGCCTTCTTGTTATGTCCTCACATGGCCTTTCCCCAGCCTGGGCATGCAGGAAGATAAACAGAGAAAGAGAGAGCATGAGACAGAGCATGTGCTTCCTGGTGTCTCTTCTTATAAGGACACCAATCCTCTCAGATCAGGGACCCACCCTTATGACCCCATCTAGCCTTAATTACTTCTTTAAAGGCCCTATCTCCAAACGCAGTCACATTTGGGTTAGGTCTTCAACATGTAAATTTAGGGGTAACACAAAGTCCATAAAACCTTCCCATGAGGGGGTCACACAAAGTTACCTCTTCCCCAAGCAACGAAAATGCATAGGTGCAATGTTTCTGCCCAAGGAAGGCTAGTAGAGACTCAGTGCCAAAGTTTTCATTGAGGGCTGGTCATGTAAGCACCCGCTCCCTAGCATGTACCAAAACTTCAGATTCCCAGAAGAAAAGCAGGTGTTCAGCATAAACCACATTGTTTGCACAGTCTGAACACAGTGGGTCACCCTTATCAGTTAGGAAATGGTGGGAACACTCCTGAAATTTAAGTTCCCACATGCCAGACAAGGGCCAACCTGGAAAACAGGCCCTTTTAAAGACAGTCATTTCAGGCTTACCATGTTTACTACTTTCTCCATACTTACCATCATTGGTAAGTATCATCCCCAACTCCACCTCATTGCTCCCACCTCCTGAATAAAGACTATAGAGACCAAATGGCTAAGCACTGAAACTGGTACAATCATTGTCTATAAATTATTTTCTTTCTAGTTTCAATACCCTTGTCAATCAGGAACAATCATATCTTCACCCTTGAACAATACGGGGAATAGGAGTGCTGACCCCTGACATGCAGTCAAAAATCCATATAAAACTTTTGACTCCTCCAAAATGTAACTACGAATAGCCTATGTTGACCAGAAGCTTTACCAATAACATAAATAGTTGATTAACACATATTTCATGCATTCATGACATACCAAATTTTTCTTAATTTTTTTGATATCTCTAAGCTACACAGTCTGTTTTTTTAAATTGTCACAAATCTCCAAAAAATTGTCCAATATATTTATCAAAAAAAATCCACATATACATTGCACACAGTTTGTAATCTGTATCAGATCCAGATGCAGCTCCTTTGGTATGGCTGCTCATAACCTATGAACTAAAATTATCTGCCCTGCACACATTTAACATACAGTAGTGGGACATGGAAAGGATGACCATAATAAAGAGGCCCACCATAAAAGGAAAGAATGGGAAACTCACGACAGTCACATAGCCATGGCAATTTTTTAATTCAGCTAGGCAAATGTTGCCAGGTGTCAGAGAATGTTCCTTGATTAGGACCCGTTTTTCTCCTTGGGAGTGGCCCTAAACTACTGATCCACACTGTACAGACTCAGATTTTGGTCAGCTCCTCCTCATGGAAACAGCTGTAGGTGTGAGTCCCCTGTGTTTCTTTTATACCCTCCTTCTAACTCTCATCTTCCTAGTGCCCTCACTCCCATCCATTTTAGATTCTTGTTAACTAAGCTCCTGTGATATTCATGCTACCAGAAAAGTAGGCAAATGAAGCTACTTACCCTTTGTAACAGTTAAGAATAGGATTTTCCCCACACGCACACATATGCTTTCAAAACAGCTGAAAATAGGATAGTAGCTACAATCCAGGCTAAAACAGTAGGCCATATAACTGAGAAGGCTTAGACTACCCTAGGTAAGTGGCCAGTTGAAGAGTTCTGAATACTCTGTGTAGTTGGAGCCCAGTTAAAACCTGTTATAACTTTATGCTAGAATAATCACACTGGGCCTTCCCTCAAAGCCATTAAAAGGATGGGGGAAACCAAGAAACACCATCCAATTCGAGTCCTGCAGCACCCACACATACATTCTACAATATTCACTCTGTGTCAAAAAAAAGAAAAAGAAAACCCTATTTCTCTCACCCCACCTCAACTGGCTCTCCTTTCTCTCACCCCCTGCTTTGTCTGTCTTCTACTCTGAAGCAGAAACAATTTCCACTCCCAGTGACAACTTCCCAAGTTAGAACTCTAACTACTACAATTGAACAAGCAAGAGTCAAGGAATGTAATTAGAAGGTAATTTTATTTGTGTTCCTTGTGTCCTTTTAAATTTTTTTGAGAAATATCCCTTCAACATATGAAAAGATGCATGCCCTCACTCATAATAAGAAAGATGCAGATTAAAATTACATTGAGATGCCTTTTATCACCCACCAAACTGGCAAAATTCCAAAAGTTTAAAATTGAAAACTTTTAATTGAAACTTTGGGGAAACAGGCACTCTCATACATTGCTGGTGAGATTTTAAGAACGCAACTCCTGCAGAGTGTCTTTTAGCAATTTACCAAAACTGCAAATGCATTTACCCTTGATCTAGCAATTCTTTTAGGAATGAGCCCTACACATATACCTGTATATGTAATATGTTTATACACACCTATGTATACACACACAAGGTTTTTCATTATAACACTATTTGTAATAATGAAACATTGGAGAAAACCCAGATGTCCAGCAATAGGAGACAGATTAAATAAAACATGATATACCGATATACCCACACTACAGAATATATGTAGCTATTAGGGAGAATGAGCAAGATTTCAATGATATGATAAATGGAAATATCTCTGGGATATATTCTCAAGTTAAAAAAGAAAAGAAAAGCAAGGATGTCACAGAAGATATACAAGGATCCATCCCTCCAGGAAGCTCCAGGATTCCATCCTTCCACCTAAATAACAACTGAACTGGCAGGAACTGTCTGAAGTTTTTGAACGCTAGAGTCTAGTCACAGTTACAACATTCAGGGCAGAGCCTGACAAAGAGATTGGTAAATTGCAGCCTTTGGCATAGTGGATGCTGTTCCCCAGCCCCATAGCAGTCAGCCATAGGGACAGCACCATGGAAAATGTTCATGACATTAGATATGGCAACGACTTCTTGGATATGATACCCAAAA
>CM052445.1:54753180-54779419 GCA_028533085.1 Varecia variegata | reverse complement strand
AAAAGTACAATTGAGTAGATAGGCACAGATGTGAGAAGGAGATTTCTCGGTGTGTACTTTTCATATCATTTTCATTTTGGATCATGTAATGTATTACCTATTTTTAAATGAATAGATTTCCAAACAAGTAAATAAATAAAATTTATTCAGCTATGTTGTCCCCTGCCCTTCAATGAAAACTGAATCAGTGACATGATGTTTCTGATCATTCTTAATTAAAAGTCCTATAGTTACTTTAAATCACAAACATAGTCTCAATGCCACTTAAAAAAAAATTTTTTTTTAGAGACAGGGTCTCGATCTGTCACCCAGGCTGAAGTGCAGTGGCATGATCATAGCTCACTGCAGCCTTGAACTCCTGGGCTCAAGTGATCCTCCTGCCACAGCCTCCTAAGTAGCTGGGACTACAGGCACACGCCACCAAACCCAACCTTTTTTTTTTTTTTTCAGAAATGAATTCTTACTATGTTGCCCAGGCTGGCCTTGAACTCCTGACCTCAAGCAATCCTCCTGCTTCTGCTTCCCAAAGTTCTGGGATTACAGGAATGAGTCACCGCACCCGGCCTCGATTCCATTTTAAATGAAAATATTTGCTTCCATAAAATAATGGGCTTCAAAGTTAATTGAATGTTAGATCTTATCTTCTCCCACAGATAGGGTCTGCAGTGGGTTAACCCCATTAATGGCAGAGGAGAACATGGTCCTCTTTCCCCTCAAGCTGCTCTTCTGCCATCTGTGATTTTACTAACCTCCCTTTCTGACCTGGCCTCTCTACACAGAGGAGAGCAATGTTCTTATTCTACCTGTAAGATCCTGAGATGGTTTCATGCTTTCTGTGCTTGCAGGTGTTGAAAGCTAAGTCTTCCTCTTTTGGAATCGTTAAAGGTTCTTAGGAGATACTGCCCACAAATCATTGTTGGACTTAGCTGAGGTTACCTAGACCTGAAGAAATGTACCCTACTCCTGGGACCTTAATCACTTCTAACCACTAGAATTCAATGAGTTTCTGCCAGCTTCTCCCTTGCTAGGCCTGTTCACCCTTTCAGTGACCTTTGAGTCAGATTGTGAAATGCCTCCAAACAGGCTCTCTTTCATATCTGGTTCATGGGAAACACTGATAAACTCATTGCCTGACAAACTGAAGAATAGCCCGATTCCAATCTACTAGTAGTCTCTCCTTTGCTTCACCTCCAAGCTGCAAACCAGCCCTTCTCTTGATCTCAAGACTTCCTGAAAAAGGAGGAATTGGACATCAGTGAACTGTGACCTGATAAATTCAGAGGACACATATTATTAAGCTTTCTAAGTGGTGTCACTGAAGCCTCTCTTTTGACTTGAGACAAGGGGAAAATAACGTGTCCACTTTTCTCCATTAGAGGGGAGCAAGCTACAAAACCTAGCAGCAGCTCTCATCAAAGAAATCCTTTTAAAAATTTCTCATCCTTATAGTGGAGAAATTACACACCTTGGTCAAATTATCAAAATCAATATCGACAATAGATATTGTGTACCTCAAGATGTGATACTCTGAGAATACATCATTTATGTAGCATTTTGATTAAGAATCCATAACCTGAATATAATCATGAGAAAATGTCTACTCAAAATGAGAATCATTCTCTTTAAAGAAAAAAAAAATCAGTATTCTTCAAAAATATCATTGTCATAAAGGACAAAGAAAAGCTCAAGAACTGTTCCAGACGAGAGGCTAAAGAAACATAACAACCAAATGTGATACAGATACTGCAACCTCTAGTGGAGGAAAAAACAAATGCTATTTCAAAGGACATTATATGGGCAGTTGACAAATTGGAATGTGGATGGCAGATTTTTTTAAAGTATTCTTTCAATGTTAAATTCCTTGACAATGATAACTGTACTGTGGCTATATAACAGATGTCTTTTTTTCTTACGAAAATAACAACAAAGTGTCTAGAGGCAAAGGTAAGGGCATGATGTATGCAGTTTATTCTTAAACAGTTTGGAAAAAATATGTATATGTTGAGAGAGAGAGAAAAAAAAATCTCTCTTCAACAATAAAGCAAATAAGGTAAAAAGTTAACAAGAATGAATCTGGATAAAGGGTAAATAGGTGTTTTGATATACCATTCTCACAACTTTTCTGTAAGTTTGAAATTAGTTCCAAATAAAAAGTTTTTTATTTGAAAAAGTCTGCACTCTCTCTTAAATCTCCAAAACATGACTTATTAGTATCCTTGATAAAGGTAAAGGGACTACGAGTCATATATCTAATTTTTGTGAATCCTTCTTCTTTTTAGTCATTTTAATGTGGACAAAATAACATATTAAGAAAAGAGTATATATTATGAACACACGGCTTAGAAAATAATAATGTGACTACCTCTGTACCCAGGATGTAGCTTACACAGAGAACATCCTCAGTACTTAATGACACCCTCCCCGCAACACATCCTCATGATTCCATCCCAGTTAATTACTATCCTGAATTTTGTGACAGTTGTTCAATCCTTTTCTTCATGGTTTTATCACATACATATGTAGAGTTTAACAATGTATAATTTAAATGTGCCTATTTTGCATTTTATACAAATAAAATCCTATTTACTTTTTTGTAACTTATTTTTTTCACTCAATACTACACTTTTTGAGATTCATTCATACAAATGAGTACAGTTAAGGTTCATTAATTTTCATTGCTAGAAAATAGATCAATGTATGACTATACTACAGTTAATTTTACCAGCTTACTATTGATGAACATTTGTGTTGCTTCTGGGTTTTTGTCACTATTAAATAATGATGCTGTTAACATTCTTGCACTTGGCTCTTGCTCAACATATGCACGAGCTTTCTCTAGGATACATTCCTAGGAAGGGAATAGTTGGTATGCACCAATGCTCAACTTTACTACTGATTAGTATTGCCAACTATTACTAGATAATGACAAAATGTTTTTCAAAGTGATTGATTGTAGCAACTTTTTCCCACCAGCTGTACATGAGAAATTCCTTTCGTCCACAACACTTGCCACCATTTACTACTATCCAACTTTAAAATTTTTCCATTCTGGTAAATATGGTTGATTTTTCCATTCTGGCAAATATGGTTGGTATTATATTATGGTTTAATTTGCACAATACTCACTACTGAGTTTGACCACTTTGTGTATATATGGGTTGTTTGTATTTCTCTTTTATGAAATGCCTGTTCATGTCTTTTGCTCTTTCTTATTGACTTTTCTTTTCCTTATTGATCTATAAGACTTTTATATACATTCTGGATATTAATCCTTTGTCAGTTATGTGTGTTACAATTATATTCTCCCAGTTTGTAGCTTATACTTTCATTCTTTTTGATATCTTTTTTCAAACAGAAAATTTTCATTTTAATATAATCAGATTGATTAACCTTTATTTTTGGTTTAAACTTTTTGTGTTTTGTTAATAGAATCCTTCCCTATCCTGAAGTTATAAAAATATTATCTTTTAAAAGTTTTATAGCTTTAACTTTCATGTTTTAATCTTTAATCTACTGGGAATTGCTTTTTATAGGTGGTTCGAGGTAGAGACCTGACTGCCTTTCAATTGGATAATCAGTTGTACTTGGACCATTTTTTGAATAATCATCTTTTACACCCACTGATTAACAGTGCTCATACTGTCCCTATATGTGTGGAAGTCTGGTTCTGGATTCTCTATTCTGTACTACTGGTCTGTTTCTCTATTTCTGTGCCAATTCAACACCGTCTCAATTACTATATCTGTAGAGTAAATTTTAAGATCTGGTACAACCGTACTCTTTTTCTTCAGGAGTCTCTTGGATATTCTTAGACCTTTCTCCTCCGTATCAATTATAGGTTGAGCTTCCCGAATTAAAAAAAAGATTCTTTTAGGGACATTGGAATTTCAGTGACTCTCTGGGCAGAATTAGAATTCTTGCAAGATTGAGTCTTTCCTATCCACATAGAATAGCTCTACATTTACTTAAGTCTCTTGAACACTTTTTTGGTGACAGTTTCTAAGGTGTTTCATAATTTTGGGTGCTATAATAAATGGAATCTTTTATAAAATTATATTTCTAAAATATTGTTCCTGGTATTTAAATTTAATTGAGCTTTTAGTACTTTTTTTATAGCCAGCAACCTTCCTAAATATTCTTATTCATCCTAATAATTCATTTGTTGATTATTAAGCTTTTCTACACTGACAAATCATGTCATCTATAAACAATGTTGGTTTATTCTTTGCAAATACTATGCCTTCTTTTTCTTCTCATATTACTTGATAATAACTCTCAATTAAAAACTTGAATAGAAATGATGAATTTGGACATTCTTGTCTTGTTTCTAATATTAAAGAAATGTTACCAAACATTTAACATTAAGTATATTTACTATGGGATTTCCTAGAGATGGGCTTTATGAGATTATGGAAGTTTCTTCATAGCTTGTTTAAGTGGGCTCCTTTTTCTCCTTCTCCATTTATTAAGATGATCATATGGTTTTTGGGTTTTGGTTTTTTGTTTTTTGAGACAGAGTCTTAGTCTGTTGCCTGGGCCAGAGTGCCGTGGTGTCAGCTTAGCTCACAGCAACCTCAAACTCCTGGGCTCAAGCAATCCTTCTGCCTCAGCCTCCCAAGTAGCTGGGACTACAGGCATGCGCCACCATGCCCAGGTAATTTTTTTCTATATATTTTTTAGTCGTCCAGCTAATTTTCTTTCTATTTTTAGTAGAGACAGGGTCTTGCTCTTGCTCAGGCTGGGCTTGAACTCCTGAGTTCAAACAATCCACCCACCTTGGCCTCCCAGAGTGCTAGGATTACAGGCATGAGCCACCGCACCCAGCTGATCATATGGTTTTTAATCCTTTATCCTCTTAACCTATTAAATTGCATATATTAATTGTAATAAAGCTTATTTTGAATGTTAAAGTTACCTTGCATTTCTGGGATGAATCGAATTCGGTCATGATGTTTTTGTTTTGTTTTTGAGACAGAATCCTACTCTGTCTCCCTAGCTAGAGTGCAGTGGCGTCATAATAGCTCATTGCAACCTCGAACTCCTGGGCACAAGGTATCCTCCTGCCTCAGCCTCCCCAGTAGCTGGAACCACAGGCACGCGCCACTGCGCCTGGCTAATTTTCCTACTTTTTGCAGACATGAGGTCTCGCTCTTGCTCAGGTTAGTCTCAAACTCTGGCCTCAAGCAATCCTCTAACCACAGCCTCCCAGAATGCTAGGATTATGGGAGTGAGCCACTGTGCCTGGCCAATCATGATGTATTTATCATTTTTATTCATCACTGGATTCAGTTTGCTTAGATTTTACTTAGGATTTATAAATGAAATGGGCCTATACATTTCTTTACTTGTACTATCTTTGTTAACTTTTGGTGTGCTCTAAATGAATCTCTTTCATAAAGAATAATGAGAATTTCAAAGATAAAGAAAAATTGCTAACAGTGACAATAGATAGGACCCCAGATATTAGAATAATGTTCTCATGATCTTCCCATTCCCCTTTATCCTCCCATTTATAGAGAATAATATATACATATATATATATTTTTTTTTTTTTTTTTTTCTTTTTGGAGACAGGGTCTTGCTTTGTTGCTCAGGCATGAGGGCCATGGCATGATCATAGCTCACTGCAACCTTAAACTCCGAGGTTCAAGTGATCCTCCTGTCTCAGCCTCCCAAGTAGCTGGGACTACCGGTGCACACCACCCTGTCTGGCTAATTTTTCTATTTTTTTTTTTTTTTTTTGTAGAGGAAAGGGTCTCACTCTGTTATTCACGATGGTCTCAAACACCTGACCTCAAGTGATCCGCCCACCTCAGCCTCCCTAAGTGCTAGGATTATAGGCATGAGCCACTGCTCCTGGCCAAGAATAATATTTTTTTAAATGACATATATCATGTCACATTTTTTTCTTCACTTTTTCATATTTTGTAGAAATTGAGAATATACAGGAAATAATTCTAGTTAGAAAGTTATGTCAGTAAAAAAGCATGAAAAATAATTTTAAGAAATATTGATAGGGAAAAATAAAAATGAAGTCACAGACCTATGTATTTTGCTATTTCCTCTAAAAGTGAAACTATAGTTGTTGAAGGCAGTCATTTACTAACTCCCTAGTATAGAGAGAAAGTTAGACTTGGAGTGAGTCCATCTTTGTTAAATGCAAACAAAATGGACTCAGCTCTCAACAGGAAAGGCAATGTACTTGTCCCGAGAGTTCAAAACATAAAACAAGCAAATACTATACATGCTATCTCATGACAATTTGAAAGAAAATAAGGTAATTAGGTTCTAATCTTCTAATAGGCACTTGAACCCAAAAAGAATATATAAAAATGTTATCTCTTACTGTATTACCTTGAAACACTGGGACATTATTTTCTGAGATTGCTATTTTAAAAGTTATGAAAGCAATGCTAAATCTCTCAGACTTAAAAACATACAGTGTAGTCATTTAGGCATTGGTTCTCCTACTTTGGATCCTTCCACATGTCACATGGCCACATGATATTCCCAAGTCATAGATTTTGCTGTTTGATCTCTGATTCAGCTTGAAGATATTTCAGGGCTCCAGAAACCAGGCAGTTCTCTGAATACACTAAGTATACATATGAAGCAGCTCAAATGTACAAGTGCTTCCATCAACAATCACTTCAAAGGTCATTAATAACTTACAGGTGTGAGAATGGAAATGCCCTCTGCCCTCCCCTGCCCCTTCTTGAACTCCGGTCACTCTCTCCGGGCCATTTTTTAACAGTGAATTCTTAACTCGGTATTTCTCCTTCCCCATTTTCTCTTCCCCAGCTCTGGGGCTTTTAAAATGACATTCCAAAATCTTCTAGGAAACACAATAGCTGACCAAAATGCTTCGATGTGTTAATTCTGGTTTTAAAAAAAATCTTTGTTATTTATTAGTTTATTGAGAGTAAAGAAAAGTTACTTAAATCCTTTTCATATACCTATAAAGGAAATAGAAAGACAGAACAGGTGGCTAGTAAAATATCTGCCTGGTTTGAATCATAGGAAAATTTTGATGGACCCTAACATCTGCTTGGTTGCTGCCGCTGCTGACGATAGTCTCTAAAACTTTACAAGCATCTTCAAAAAGGCCAAAGAACTGTGAGTAAGAGAGAAACTTAATTAAACATCTAGATTAAGGTTTCTCAACAGTGGAACTACTGACATTCTGGGCTGGATAATTCTTTGCTGTGGGGGGCTGCCCTGTGTGCTGTAGGATATGTAGCAACATCCCTGGGTTCTACCCACTAGATTCTACTATCACACCTGCCCTCAAGTTGTGAGAACCAAAAATGTCTCCAGACATTGCCAAATGCTCACTGAGGGGCATAATCACCACTAGTTGAGAACCACTAATCTAGATGAAGGTTTCTTCTGATCTGGAGCCTACGAATAAGAATCAACACCACAGCAGGGCAAGCCAAATAAGATAGCTCAATGCATGTTTAATCACTGGGTGATGAGATTTGTGCAATGCCGAAGTATCACTCCATACCTGGGTGCTGTGGCTCATGCCTATAATCCCAGTGACTCAGGAGGATCGCTTGAGGCCAGGAGTTTGAGACCAACCTGGGCAGCACAGCAAGAACCCATATCAAAAAAAAAAAATTTAAAAATTAAAAATGAGCTGAGTGTGGTGGTGCAGACCTGTAGTCCCAGCTACTTGGGAGGCTGAGGCAGGAAGATCCCTTGAACCCAGGAGATAGAGGGCTATGATGAATGCTACTACACTCCAGCCAGGGTGACAGAGCAAAACCCTGTCTCTAAAAGAAAAACAAAAAAAACCCCACAAAGTATCGCTCCATAGATTACCTGTAACCACAAAGGGGAAAATGTACCTTTATGAGAGAGAGAACTGGCAGTCACTACCTTAACCAAGTGACCAAATGTAGCATCGCTAATAATGGGACAAGATAACTTTATTATTTAACATGTGCCTAATCAAATCTCTAAACTAACATCAAATTTATAGAAGAGGAGGGATAGAGCAAGTTAATGACACCATGAGGAAACAGACAAACACAGAATGTGGGACACACTATACAAAAAGTAGCCCAGACTCTTCAAAAAAGAGTTAATGTAATAAAAAGAAAATAAAAGGTGAGGGACTATTCTAGATCAAAAAAGATGAAAGAGACAAAATGATGTGGAAACTCTGGCTAGATCTTTTTTAAAAAAGCTATAAAAGATACTTGGTGAAACAATAGGAGAAATTTGAATATGAGCTAGATATTAGAAGTTGTGATAATGGTAATATATTAATAGTTATATTGGAGATCCTTAATCTTAGCAGGTGTATGCTGAAGGGTTTAGGGATTAAGTGTCATGGTATCAAATAGTTTATATACATATATATATGAAATATATAATATACAATCATGCGCCACACAATTATGTTTTGGTCAACAACAGAACGCATATGGGACAGTGGTCCCATAGGATTACAATGGAGCTGAAACATTCCTATCACCTTGTAATGTTGTAGTCATCGTATTATCATAACACAATGCATTATTTTTTCTATGTTTAGATACACAAATACTTACCATTTTGTTACATCTGCATACAGTATTTAGTACATTCATATGCTGTATAGGTTTGTAGCCTAGGTGTACAGCAGGCAATACCACATAGGTTTGTGTCAGTACACTCCATGACATTTGCACATGATGAAATTGCCTAAGGAAGAATTTCTCAGAAGGTATTCTGTCATATACATATACTATATATATACATACACACATGCCCATATATATATTGTAGTTATTGTAGATTGTATCTATAAATTGTTTTATATAGAGAGAAGAGTAAAGCAAATGTGACAAAATGTTAACAGCTGTTGAATTTAGATGGAATTGTTCATTGTATCCTTTTTTTTAGCTTTTCTGTATCTTTGAAAATTTTCAAAATAAGAAATTATGGAAGATAAAAAAGAAAATTGTTTAACCTATAATCTAAATAAAAGGATCACTAGTATTTATATCATCACCAATAATAACTACCGCGTGTAAAGTACTATGAATAATTCAAACATATATCAATACACAATCTGTGGTCATGCAGGAAAAAAACATTCATTCCTTTTTCAAAATTAATAAAGGAGGCTCTGAAAAATACAGCATAACTACATAGATTGGAATTTGATCTGAATAAATACCCATTATTGAGAAAACTGTTAACAACTTATGTCCATCCAGTATGTGTTGTATTTATCCTGAATCAAGCCTATCCTATAACTACGCTTTACCCTGTCTCTGCCAATTTGATACTCATCCCTGCTCTATTTTTGCTTCAACGTTTCCTTTCTAGGACCTATACCCTTCCTGATTCAACAGCTCAAAGATGGCTTGATTGTTTACATCTTCAAAAAGACAGTAACAACTTCTATTGTCCAGGGCTTAGCCCATATTGTCATGTAGTTTGTTTTAATTTGGTAGTTGTTTTAATTCACAATTACTCTGATATTTTTAGCCCCATTTCATAAATGAGAAAAATGAGGCACAGAGAGGTTTGTAACTTGTCCAATTTTACCTGGCTAGTAAACATCACGGCTAGGACTCAAACCCAAGCCTTGTGTAGATCTGTCTAAATGTATTGCCTAAGAAGGTGAAATGAAAGTGATGTGGCATGGGGGTAGAAGGCACGGTTTTCCAGGCAGAGCTAAACTAAAAACTAAATTAAAGATAAAACTACGATTTAAGAAGTCATTACAGTTAAGAGTTTAAATCTGTCTTAGATGAGGTTTGCATTCGAGGCCCCTCCCACTACTACCAAGCCCCAATCACTCAAGTGCCTTCATACAGCCCCTTGGTTGCCACCCCTAGAACACAGTGGCCTATTATTGTGATATTTCCCAATCTCCCAACTTCTGTCAGAACTTTTCCTGAGTATTCCATGAAACTGATAATTTAAACTTCGATTCTAAAGCAGATTAAATTATGAATAGATGGTCATCTGGGTTTGCAGGTTACACATTTGCTTTTTTTTTTTTTTTTTTTAGAGACACAGTCTTACTCTGTCACCTTACTCTGTTGGTCTAAAATGTAGTGGCATGATCATAGCTCATTGCAGCCTTGAACGCCTGCGATCAAGTGATTCTCCTGCCCCAGCCTCCCAAGTAGCTAGGACTACAGGCACACCCCACCCCACCTGATTAATTTTTCTATTTTTTGTATAGGCAGGGTCTCACTATGTTGCCCAGGCTGGTCTCAAACTCCTGGCCTCAAGTAATCCTCCCACCTTGGCCTTTCAAAGTGCTGGAATTATAGGCATGAGCCACCACACTTACCCACATTTGTATTTTAACTGGGACTCATTGAACACAGCACCTTAATTCAAGTCAAGGACTCAAATTTAAAGATCCAGGTACTTTGCTGGCAGGCTAGTGGCTCAATGCCCTGTTCAAATTAAGCCTTATAAAAGGCTGTCTGAAAAAAGAAAAAAACCAAAAGCTGTGTGCTTCATGAGGTCTTTTTTTTTTTTAACAAGAATTTACATTTCTATATAAGCTCTTATTTTTACTATGTAACATATTTTCATGATTCAAAAATCAAATAATATTTACTAAGGAGCCTCAACTACCTCTCTAGTCCCTCTCAACTTGCAGAGATAAGCATTTTTATTTATTTTATTTTTTGTTTGTCAATTCAGTATTTCTTTATGGAACACAAGCAAAATGTATATTCCTCTTATACAAAAGGTAGCAGAATAAATAAACCACTCACCTCTTTGCTTTTTTCACTTTTCAATATATCCCAGAGGCCAGGCATGGTGGCTCACACCTGTAATCCTAGCACTCTGGGAGGCCAAGGTGGGTGTATCGCTCAAGGTCATGAGTTCGAGACCAGCCTGAGCAAGAGCGAGACCCCGTCTCGACTAAAAATAGAAAAAAATTATCTGGCCAACTAAAAATATATAGAGAAAAAATTAGCTGGGCATGGTGGCACATGCCTATAGTCCCAGCTACTCGGGAGGCTGAGGTAGAAGGATCACTGAGTAGGATCGCTTAAGCCCAGGAGTTTGAAGTTGTTGTGAGCTAGGCTGACGCCACAGCACTCACTCTAGCCTGGGCAACAGAGCAAGACTTTGTCTCAAAAAATATATATATATATCCTAGAGATATCTCTATATATTAGCACCTCAAGATCTTCCTCATTCTCTTTTACAGCTGCATATTTATTTTGCAGATGTTCCATTGCTTATTTAACTAGCCCCCTATTGCTGGCCACTTGAATTGTTTCCAATTATTTGCTATTGTAAGCAATGCTAGGCACATGCCTGTACTCCTAGCACTTTGGAAGGCTGAGGTAGAAGGATGGCTTGAGGCCATAGCAAGACCCCATCTCTACAAAAATTAGAAAAATTAGATGGGCATAGTAGTGCATGGCTGTAGTCTCAGCTACTCAGGAGGCTGAGGCAGGAGGATTGCCTGAGCTCAGGAGTTTGAGGTTGCAGTGAGCTATGATGACACCACTGCACTCTAGCCCAGGCAAACGAGCAAGATCCTGTCTCAAAAAAAAGAAAGAAAGAAAAAAGCAACACCACAATGATATCCTTGTATGTGCAGACATATCAGTGGGATAGGTCCCTAGAAGTGGAAATGCTAGGTCAAAGAGTGTAGTCTCCCCAAAGATGTCTATGTCCTAATCCAGGAACCTGTGAATATGTTGCCTTTTATTCAAAAGGAACTCTGCAGAAGTAATTAAGTTAAGGACCTCCTTACTTCCACCCTGAATGTGAGTATAATCACAAGGGCGCTTATAAAAGGGAGGCAAGTCAGAGAGGAGAGAAGATGCTACACTACTGCCTTTGAAAATGGAAGAAGGGGCCATGAGCCAAGGAACGCAGGCACCCTCCAGAAACTGGAAATGGCAAGAAGATAATAGATCCTCCCTAGAGTCTCCAAAAGGAATGCATTCCTGGAGACCTATTTTATTTTATTGTTTTATTTCAATAGATTTAGGGAGTACAAGTTGAATTCTGTTACATGTATATATCACATGGTGGTGACGTCTGGGCTTTTAGTATACCCATCATCCAGATAGTATGCATTGTACCCAATGGGTAATTTTTCACTCCTCATCCCCTCTTTGTCTCCCCCTTTCTGAGTCTCCAAAGTTCATTATACCACCCCGTGTGTCCTTGTGTAGACATAGCTTAGCTCCCAATTATAAGTGATAGCATTTGGCTTTTATTTTTCTGTTCCTGAGTTACTTCACTTAGGATAACAGCCTCCAGTTACATTCATGTTGCTGCAAAAGACATGATTTTATTCTTTCTCGTAGCTGAGTAGTACTCCATTGTATATATATGCTACATTTTCTTTATCCACTCATTGGTTAATGGGCACTTAGGTTGATTCCATATCTTGCGGTTGTGAATTGTGCATGTTTTTTTATTTGTTTGTTTGTTTTTTGAGATGGAATCTCGCTCTGTCACCTGGGCTAGAGTGCCATGGCGTCAGATTAGGTCACAGCAACCTCGAACTCCTGGGCTCAAGCGATTCTCCTGCCTTAGTCTCCTGAGTAGCTAGGATTACAGACTCGCACCACTACACCCAGCTAATTTTTTCTATTTTTAGTAGAGACAGGGATCTCACTCTTGCTCAGGCTGGTTTCAAACTCCTGACCTCAAGAGATCCTCCCCCTCGGCCTCCCAGAGTGCTAGGATTACAGGCGTGAGCCACTGCACCAAGCCCAGGGTATCTTTTTGATGTAATGATTTCTTTTCTTTGGGGTAGATACCCAGTAGTGGGACTGCAGGATCCAGTGGTAGATCTACTTTTAGTTCTTTGAGAAATCTCCATACTGATTTTCATAGAGGTTGTGCAAATTTATATTCCTGCCAACAGTGTATAATTGTTTCCTTTTCACTGCATCTACCTCACCAGAATCTACTGTTTTCTGACTTTTTAATAATGGTTTTTTTTGTTTGTTTTTTTTTTGAGGCAGAGTCTCGCTTTGTTGCCCGGGCTAGAGTGAGTGCCGTGGCGTCAGCCTAGCTCACAGCAACCTCAAACTCCTGGGCTTAAGCGATCCTACTGCCTCAGCCTCCCGAGTAGCTGGGACTACAGGCATGCGTCACCATGCCCAGCTAATTTTTTTGTATATATATATATTTTAGTTGGCCAGATAATTTCTTTCTATTTTTAGTAGAGACGGGGGGGTCTCACTCTTGCTCAGGCTGGTCTCGAACTCCTGACCTCGAGCGATCCGCCCGCCTCGGCCTCCCAGAGTGCTAGGATTACAGGCGTGAGCCACCGCGCCCGGCCAATAATGGTCTTTCTAATTAGAGCAAGATGGTATCTCATTGTGGTTTTAATTAGCATTTCTCTGATGATTAGTGATGTTGAGCATTTTTTCATATGTTTTTTGGCCATTTGTGTATCTTGTTTTGAAAAATGCCTGTTCATGTCATTTGTTCACTTTTTAATGGGGTTATTTCTTGCTGAGTTGTTTGAGTTCCTTGCAGATTTTGTATATTAGTCCTTTGTTGGATACATAGTTTGTAAATATTTTCTCTCATTCTGTAGTATTGCCTATTTACCCTTTGGATTATTTCTTTCGCTGTGCAGAAGCTTTTTAGCTTAGTTAAGTCCCATTTGTTTATTTTTATTTTTGTCAAATTTGCTTTTGGGGTGGAGACCCATTTTAGACTTCAGACCTCTAGGACTATAAGATAATAAATTTGTGTTGTTTTAAGCTACTAAATTTGTGGCAATTTGTTACAGCAGCAGTAGGAAACCAATACAAAGGGTAAATGCAAATGTAAAGTATCTATATATTACCAAATTCCCCTCCATAAAATTTGTACCTTTTTATACTGCTACCAGCAATATGCCTATTTTACCACCATCTCTCCAATAAAGTGTGTTATTAAACTTTTGCATTTTTGCCCATATGATAGGCAATAAATGATTCATCTCCATATGGTTTTAATTCATGAGTAAAGTTGAACATCTTTTCATGTATTTAAAGTACTTCTTTTTCTGAAACTGTCAAAATACCTTCTACATTTTTCTACTGGGTTATTGCTCTGTTTCTTCTTCATTTATTTCTAAAAGCTTTCTATATTTTAGAAAACTTACGTCTTTGTAATATGAGTTGAAAATATTTTTCCTACTTAATCATTTCTCTCTTTACATTACTTGTGGTATTTATTGCCTTGTGTAAGTTTTTATTATTTTTTAGTTAAATTTTAAAGTTCTCCTCATATAGGTTTTGCATATTCAGAAGACTTCACTGTGGCCTGTTTTAGTATATCAATAATTCAGTAAGATTGCTCGCTAATCTCAAGCAATATCTTCAAGGCCAAGTGTAGTAGCTGACTTGTTTTCCTTTCTTATTTCTACAAAGATAATTCAAATAGAGGAAAATTACAGTATGAGAAATACACAGAACTGGGAATTCATCTGCTGCAGATACGACAGCAATACAGGTATTATGGTAAGCAACTAGCAGTTGCTGCCATTTTATGTATTTCCAAATTTCTTTGAAAATTCCAAAGCGGTTATTCCAACTTAACAATATTCTCATCAACATCGAAGGAGAGTTCCAATTTCCCCACATGTCCTCCAGTAACTCAGGCTATCAAATATATCAATTTTTACCAATCTGATGGGTGTGAAATAGTATCTCCTGTTTTTAATTTGCATTTCCCTGATTACTACCAAGTATAACTGTTTCCTCTTCTTTGCAATGACTAATCATTTTTCTATTTGGTTGTCTGATTACTTGATTATAGGAGTATGTATATATTCTTGATTCCAATATGCTTTGAAATAATTTCTCCAGTTTTTCTTTTGAGTATTTAACTTTTAATGGTGTCTTTTATTATGAAAAAAAAATTTAATTTTAATGTAGTCATTGCAGAGACTACTGATTGTCCACCAAACTTCGGGATAATATTTAGAGCTAGACATGGTATTGTGCTTCAAAGTTGCCAACAATGGAATGTACAACATGAAAGTAATGGGTACTACTTCTGAGTATAGGCCTTAAGATATTAAGTATATATCTGATCACTCACTCTTTGACTTCCTTCACATTGGCATGTTAAATGTTATAATCTAGAGCAGTCTTGCAAGCTACATGTTGAGGATGACAAACTACCCAGCCTGTCTGGGTCTCTATGATGGCTTCATGGAGCAAAGTCCATCTACCTACCCTGAACTATTTATTACATAAGACAAATAAACTTCTACCATATTAGCCACTACTTTTGAGTATCTTTTAAAAAAGATACTTGGCCAAATATGCCAGATATGTTTAAGAAGGTGATATGGTTTGGACAAGATTTGTTTGGCCTGGCCAAGTCTCATGTTGAAATTTGATCCCCAGTATCGGAGGTTAGGCTTGATGAGTGTTTGGGTCATGGGGATGGATTGCTCATGAATGGCTTGGTGCTGTCCTGGCAGTAGTGAGGTGACTTCTAGCTCTGTAGTTTCCCAGAGAGTTCCCTGGAGAGCTGGTTGTTAAAAAAGAGCCTGGCACTTTCCCCTCCTTCTTGCCTCCTCTCTTGCCATGTGATCTGCACATACCGGCTCCCCTTCACCTTCCACCTTGAATAGGAGCAGCCTGAAGCCCTCACGAGAAGCAGATGCTGGACCCATGCTTCTTATATAACCTGCAGAACTGTGAGCCAAACAAACCTCTTTCTTTATAAATTACCCAGTCTGAGGTATTCCTTTATATCAATGCAAAACAGACTAAGACGGGATTTCTTACGTAACACACAAATAGCAATTACAATAGTCTCCTGTTATTTGTGATTTTTGTGTTCCATGGTTTCAGTTACATGCAGTCCAAAAATATTAAATGGAAAATTCCAAAAATAAACAATTCATAAGTTTTACGTTGCATACCATTTTGAGTAGCACAATAAAATCTCTCACCATCCTGCACCGTGCTGCTCAGGAAATGAATCACCTTTTTGTCCAGTGTATCCATGCTATTTATGCTACTCACCCATTAGTCACTTAGTAGCTGTCTTAGTTATCAGATAAAAAAAAAAAGTATAAATATGGTAGGGTACGATCCATGGTTCAGGCATCTACTGGGGGTCTTGAAATGTATCCCAGTGGATTAGGGGGTACTAGTACACTTTATTTTAGGGTGATTATTCTTTGTGTTTAGTATACGAAATCCCTCCTAAGATCAAAAAGATATTTTCCTATTTTTTTCCTAAAAATTTTTAAGTTTTGCTTCTCAAATGCAGGCTTTAATCCTGAAATGTGTTTTGTGTACAGTTTATAGGTTTTATATGCAGTTAGCCAATTGTTTCAGTACTGTTTATTGAATATTCCATCCCACTGATTTATGCCACATCTGTCATACACCAAATTGTCATAGATGGATGATTCTCATTTCATCAGTCCATGCTTATAAATTTGCACCAATGTCACACAGCTATAATTACTAAATCTTCATACTAAATTTTGATGTTTGGAGGACAAATCCCTCATTATTTTTCAAATTTATCTTGGAAATTCTTGACATTTACTCTTCCATTTAAATTTTAATGTTCACCTATCAAATAACACACACACCTACATATACACAACTGCATCATGATTTATAGTGGAACTGGATTAAATGAATAAATTAATACAAGGATATCTTTACAAAATTCAGTGTTTCCATTTATGAGCATGTTATGTCTCTATGTCATGTACTTAAATAAATGTTTATGATTTTCTCCATAAAGATCTTCAACATCTTTTGTTAGGTATATCTCAAGCTTCCTTATAGTTCTTTCACCATTTCACATGGTATCATTTTTTTCATTGCATTTATCAACTTGTTTTATGCAGAAATGTTGTTGGTCTTTTGTATACTGATCCTGTAATTAAATTTCAAATTATCTTGTAAATTTTAATAGTTTAGATTTTCTACATAGGTAATCTTGGTGAATGATAATTTAGATTTTTATTTTTTATCCTTATGCATCTGACTTCTTTCTTACTGCCCCAGATAGAACCTTCAGTAAGATGTGGAACATGCATTGTGAGACTGGCATCTCTGTCTTGTTCCTGACTGAAAAGAAAATACTTTCTGATGCTTACTCAGAGTTTTATGGGATATTCTTTATTGTGTTAAGAGAATTCTCTTATTGTTTCTACCTAGACAAGTTTGTACTATAATAAATAAGTGTTGAATGTTATGAAAACTTTTTTCTGAATCATTTCAGGTGATTTTGTCATTTTATTCCTTAAATCTGTAAATGTAATCAATGACATCAGTAAGTTCTCTGTTAGATCATCCTTGAATTCTTCGGATACATTTTCCTTTGCCAAAATTGTACTTTTTATACATATTATGGTTGATTTCCTCATGCTTTATTTAGGAATTCTACATTTATTTTAATAAGTGAAAGAGGACTACAATTCTTCTTTCTCTGGCTTTTTTCTAACTATTCTTATTCAGTTTTACCACACTGATCAATTGAGATGGGAAACTTTCCTTCCTTTTTCATTCTATGGAACTGTTTATATAAAACAGGAGTTTAGGCCAGGCTCGGGGGCTCATGCCTGTAATCTGAGCACTCTGGGAGGCCAAGGCAGGAGAATCACTTGAGGTTAGGAGTTTGAAACCAGCCTGAGCAACAGCAAAACCTCCTCTCTACTAAAAATAGAAAAATTAGCCAGGCGTCGTAGTGCGCACCTGTAGTCCCAGCTATTTGGGAGGCTGAGGCAGCAGGATTGCTTGAGCCCAGGAATTTGAGGTTGCTGTGAGCTAGGCTGACGCCACGGCACTCACTCTAGCCCAGGCAACAGAGTGAGACTCTCTCTCAAAAAAAAAAAGAGTTTTAAAATAAATAATCCCATTTGTTTAATGATTGTATGTCCATACAGGTTTTCTATTTGTTCTTTAAGCAGTGTATCAGGTAAAGAATACATCAGGCTGGAAATAACAGAAAAATGGACTCCCTCTGACTTAGAAAGAGCTCAACTTTTTTCCTCACATAACAAAAAGACTAGACATAGACAGTTCAGAGAAGATACAACTGCTTAATGATGCTGTCAGGGTTACAGGCGCTTTCTGTTTTTCCATTCCACTATCCTTAGCTTAGAGGACTCCACCTTATGCTTGGATGATTTGGACTCAAAATAGCTGCATGAGTCCTCACAACCAATTTTTTAGTTAAGAAAGAAAATGAAGCAGAAAAGGGTGGCACCTGTATTAGGAAAAAGGTTTTTGGACAAAGCTTTCACCTCATTGATCAAACTGTGTTTCACGGCCCACCTAGCAATAAAGGAAATTGGTGAAGTATTTTTATCTTGGCACATTATAACTCCATACAAAATCAGTTCTATTAGAAAAGGAGGAGGAAGGTTGGATTTTGAATTGTCAACTATAGTCACTTTGGTTAAGTTATATTTTTCTAGTAAATTGTCCATTTCACTTAAAGTCCTAACTTCTCTTATAATTTTTAAGAATCTCTACTATAGCTATAGTTTTGCCCCTTTTAAAAATTCTGAAGTGTGTTTTTGTGCCATTTAAAAGTATTTGTTAGGCCAGGCCAGGTGGCTCATGCCTGTAATCCTAGCACTCTGGGGGACCGAGGCAGGCGGATTGTTTGAGCTTGGGAGTTCAAGACCAGTCTGAACAAGAGCGAGACCCTGTCTCTACTTTAAAAATAGAAAGAAATTAGCTGGACAACTAAAAATATATAGAAAAAAATTAGCCAGGCATTGTGGCACATGCCTGTAGTCCCAGCTACTTGGGAGGCTGAGGCAGAAGGATCGCTTGAGCCCAGGAGTTTGAGGTTGCTGTGAGCTAGGCTGACACCATGGCACTCTAGCCTGGGCAACAGACTGAGACTCTGTCTCAAAAAAAAATTTAAATAAATAAATAAATAAATAAAAATAAAATTATTTGTTGCCAAAAACTTGTCTATTTTATCAATCTTTTCAAAGAACCAGCTTTAGTTTTCTTGAGCCTCCAATTGCTTGATTCCTAGTTATTCATCCCTATGCTCATTATTGTCTCCTTCCGCCTTCACATCTTTGTTAGGTTTTTTCCCCTAGCCTTTTATTTATGTTATTGCAAGCAGCATTTTAAAAATTTCATTTGCCATTTGTGTCTTGCTGGCATACAAAAATAAAATTGATTTTTGTATATTCACCTTGTATCTAGTTAATCCTACCAAATATACTTATTAATTTTATAAAAAAGACTTAAATTTTTTAATAAAAATAATCACCAGAATAAAATTGAACATTTTTATCAAGTTGCTGAAACAGAAGACTTTGGGTGAATAAAATCACTAAATAAAAGACTAATGTATTTAATAATCATTTTAAAGAAATCTTCAGCTTAAAAAATGTTAAATAGAAGCAAAATGGGACAATATTCTAAGCAAAGATAACAAACCAAGGCTTGTTGATATTTTTAACATAAAGAGCTTATAAAATCATTACAAAAAATCACTAAGATCCTCAAAGCTAAAATAGACAGGAAAATAAAAATCACAAAGAGGAAACAAAATGGCTTTAAAAACATATGGGAGGCCAGCACAATGGCTCACACCTGTAATCTTAGCACTCTGGGAGGCCAAGGTGGAAGGATTGCCTGAGCTCAGGCATTCAAGACAAGCCTGAGCAAGAGCAAGACCCCATCTCTGCTAAAAATAGAAAAATTAGCTAGCTGTCATGGAGCACCTGTAGTCCCAGCTACTGGGGAGGCTGAGGTAAGAGGATCACTTGAGCCCAGGAGTTTGAGATTGCAGTGAGCTACGATGATGCCACTGCACTCTACCCAGGGCATTAGAGTGAGACTCTGTCTCAAAAAAAAAAAAAAAAAGCGGGGTTGGCGGGGAGGCGGAAATGTTCAACCTTACTAGTAATCAAAGAAATGCAAATAAAAATGGCAATACTGTTTTCAGCTGGCAAATGTGTAACATCTCCAAAAGATGAGAACACCCAAATTGATGGGGGTGTGGTAAAATTGATACTTTCATACACTGCTGGAGGCAGTGTGAGTTCGTACAGCCCTTTTGGAAAGAAATTTGGCAATGTATATAAAAGCCTTAAAAATATCCATGCTTCTAAATTCAACAATTCTACCTCCAAGACAGCAATCCTAAATGCAGCCAAAGTGTTTTGTATTAAAAAAAAAAAAAAAAATCTCCATTGTGGTGTTTATTTATAATAGTGAAAAGGAGAATGTAATGTAAGTGTGTAACAAGAGGAAGAATGGTTAAGTAAATGATACAATCCATTTGCTGGATTATTATAAGCCATTAGTAGTGATTCAGACCAACTTAGGGCTGTTCTCTGTTCTATCTTTTCTGTATCCCAGGGAATACTGTTTACATTTCTGTAAAATTGAACTAATGAGACCCTCCAGGGTGGTTGTGAGAATTTAGCTAGGTATTTGGTACATGGCCCAGGAGGGTTCTCCTCTTGTTTCTCAGTCTTTTTAATTTATTTATTATTATTATGATTTCAAATTGAGTCAGGGTTTTACGTGTGCCCATCACCTGGATAGTGTTCACTGTACCCGTTACGTAGGTTTTCATCCATCCCCTCTCCCACCCCTTGATTTCCACTGAGTTTTACTTCCCTCTGTGCACATGCATGCTCATCGGTTAGTTCCAATTTAATAGCAAGTACATATGGTAGTGTTTTTTCCATTCTTTAGACCTGTCACTTAAGATTCATCCTTCTTCATGGCAAAGTAGTATTCCATAGTATACATATACCACATTTTGTTAATCCACTCATGAATTGATGGGCACTTGGGTTGATTCCACATCTTTGCAATTGTGAATTGTGCTGTAATGAGCATTCGAGTGCAGGTGTCTTTTTGATAAAATGACTTCTTTTCCTTTGGGTAAATACTCAGTAGTGGGATTGCTGGATTAAACGGTAGGTCTACTTTTAGTTCGTTGAGGAATCTCCATACTGTTTTCCATAGAGGTTGTACTAATTTGCAGTCCCATCAACAGTGTATCGTGTAACAGAGTATTCCTTTCTCTCTGCATCCAAGCCAGCATCTATTGTTTTTGGACTTTAAAATAAAAACCATTCTAACTGGGGTAAGGTGATATCTCATTGTGGTTTTACTTTGCATTTTCCTGATAATCAGTGATGTTGAGCATTTTTTCATATGTGTACTGGCCATCTGTCTATCTTCATTTGAAAAGCTTCTGTTCATGTCTTTTGCCGACTTTTTAATGTAGTTGTTTTTCCTTGCTGATTTGAGTTCCTTGTAAATGCTGGATATTAGCCTTTTATCAGATGTACAGGTTGCAAATACTTTCTCCCATTCTGTAGGCTATTTGCTCTGTTGATTATTTCCTTAGCTATGCTGAAGGTTTTTGTTTGTTTGTTTGAGACAGAGTCTTGATCTGTTGCCCTGGGTAGAGTGCAGTGGCATCATCATCCACTGCAACCACAACCTCCTCAAGTGATCCTCCTGCCTCAGCCTCCCGAGTAGCTAGGACTACAGGCACGCACCACCATGCCTGGCTAATTTTTCTATTTTTTGTAGAAATGGGGTCTCACTCTTGCTCATGCTGGTCTCAAACTCTTGAGTTCAAGCAATCCTCCCACTTTGGCCTCCCAGAGTGTGAGGACTACAAGTGTGAGCCGCCACACCCACCAGAACCTTTTTAATTTAATCAAATCCCATTTATGTTTGTTGTTGCTGTGATTGCCACTGGGTTCTTCTTCTTAAATTCTTTGCTTACGCCAATACCTAGAAGAGTTTTTCCAACATTTCTTCTAAAATTCTTATGGTTTCATGCCTTACATTTAAGTTTTTTATCCATCTGGAATTAATTTTTCTGAGTAGTGATAGATATGGATCCTGTTTCATTCTTCTGCATATGGTTATCCAATTTTCCCAGCACTATTTATCAAATGACTTTATATCTGGGTTCTCTGTTCTGTTCCATTGCTCTATGTCTCTATTTTTGTGCCAATACTGTGCTGTTTTGGTTACTATAGGCTTGTAGTATGGATTGAAGTCTGGTAATGTGAGGCCTCCAGATTTATTCCTTTTGCTTAAGATTGCTTGGCTATTCAGGCTCTTTTCTGGTTCCAAACAAAGCATAGAATTATTTTTTTCTAGATCTGTGAAATAAGATGTTGGTGTCTCGATGGGGACTGCACTGAATCTGTAAATCATTTTGGGTAGTATGGACATATTTACAATGTTGATTCTACTGATCCATGAGCATGTTATGTTTTTCCATTTATTTGTGTCATCTGCAATTTCTTTCCTCAGTGTCTCATAGGTCTCTTTGTAGAGATCTTTCACCTCCTTAGTTAAGTATACTCCTTAGTATTTTATTTTCCTTGTAGCTATTGTGAATGGTATTGAGTCTTTGACTCTCACCTTGACTGTTATTGGTGTTCAGGAATTGATACTGGTGTATCAATTTGAGGACATTCATCTTGTAACCTGAGACTTTGCTGAACTTATCAGTTCCAGTTGGTGGAGTCTTTGGGGTTTTCTAGATACAAGATCATATCATCAGCAAAAAGTGATAGCTTGACCTCCTCTTTCCTGATTTGGATACCCTTTATTGCTTTGTCTTGCCTGGCTGCTATGACTAGGACTTCCAGCACTATGTTGAATAGCAGTGGTGAAAGTAGGCATCCTTGTCTTGTTCCAATTCTTAGTGGGAATGCTTTCAACTTTTCCCCATTCAGTATGATGTTGGCTGTGGGTTTGTAATATATGGCTTTTATAATCTTGAAATATGTTCCTTCTATGCCTAGTTTGTTGAGGGTTTTTATCATGAAAGGGTGCTGAATTTTGTCAAATGCTTTTTGAGATGATCATATGGTCTTTGCTTTTGCTTCTGTTTATGTGGTGAATCACATTTATTGATTTCCATATGTTGAAACATCCTTGCATCCCTGGAATGAAGCCCAGTTGGTCATGGTGGATTATTTTTTTGATGTGCTGTTGAATATGGTTTGCTAGTATTTGATTGAGGATTTTCACATCTATATTAATAAGAGATATTGGTCTGTATTTTCTTTCTTTGTGTGTGTGTGTGTGTGTGTGTGTGTCCTTTTCTGACTTTGGTATCAAGGTGATACTAGCTTGGGAGGTTGTGTTTCCAGGAATTTGGAATTTGTCCATTTCCTCTACATTTTTTCTTTCTTTCTTTTTCTTTTTTTTTTTTTTTTTTTTTTTTGAGACAGAGTCTTGCTTTGTTGCCTGGGCTACAGTGCTGTGGCGTCCACCTAACTCACAGCCACCTCAAACTCCTGGGTTCAAGCGATCCTTCTGTCTCAGCCCCCCAATTAAGTGGGACTATAGGCATGTACCACCACACCCAACTAATTTTTTATATTTTTAGTAGGGATGGGGTCTCGCACTTGCTCAGGCTGGTCTCGAACTCCTGACCTCAAGCGATCCTCCCACCTTGGCCTCCCACAGTGCTAGGATTACAGGCATGAGCCACCTCACCCAGCCATTTCCTCTATGTTTTCAAGTGTATGTGCATACATATTTTCACAATATTTATAGAATATATTTTGTATTTCTGTGGTATCAGTTGTAACACCTCCTTTTTCATTTCTGATTGAACTTATTTGGGTCCTTTCTATTCTACTCCTGGTTAATCTAGAAAGAGGTCTATCAATTTTGTTTATCTTTTCAAAGAACCAACTTTTTGTTTCATTGATTAATTTTTTTTTTTTTTTTTTTTTTTTTTTTTGAGACAGAGTCTCACTGTTGCCCGGGCTAGAGTGAGTGCCGTGGCGTCAGCCTAGCTCACAGCAACCTCAAACTCCTGGGCTCAAGCGATCCTTCTGCCTCAGCCTCCCAAGTAGCTGGGACTACAGGCATGTGCCACCATGCCCGGCTAATTTTTCTATATATATATTTTTAGCTGTCCATATAATTTCTTTCTATTTTTTTTTTTTTTTTAGTAGAGACGGGGTCTCGCTCTTGCTCAGGCTGGTCTTGAACTCCTGAGCTCAAACGATCCGCCCGCCTCGGCCTCCCAGAGTGCTAGGATTACAGACGTGAGCCACCGCGCCCGGCCAATTAACTTTTATATTAATAGTTTGTAGATTCTTTTACATTTTCTACCTACACTGTCATCTCCTCTGCAAATAATGTTTTATTTATTCTTTGCCAATTGTTATGCCTTTTCTTTCTTTGTTCTTGACTTACTGCAGTGACTATGATGCTAGGACCTCCAGTACAATGTTGAAGAGAAGTAGTGAGAGTTGACGTCCTTACTTTGTTCCCAATCTTAGGGAGAAAGTATTGAGTCTTTTACTGCTGAGTATCATGTTAGCTGTGCATTCTTTGTAAATGACTTTTTTTTTTTTTTGGACAGGGCCTCACTCAAACGATCCCCCCACCTCGGCCAAGTTGTAGTGTAGTGGCATCATCATAGCTCACTGCAGGCTCCAACTCCTGGGCTCAAGCAATCCTCCTGCCTCAGCCTCCCTAGTAGCTGGGAATACAGGCATGTGCCACCACACCCAGCTAATTTTTTATATTTTTAGTAGAGACAGGTCTCACTGTTGCTCAGCCTGGTCTGGAACTCCTGAGCTCAAGCAATCCTCTCACCAGGGCCTCCCAAAGTGCTAGGATTACTGGTGTGAGCCACCACACCCAGCCTGTGTTTACCCTTATGATCATGCCTCCAAAGCAAAAGTCCACTGCAAGTCCAGGTGAGCAGAGAAGAGAAAGGTGATTACAATGGAAATGAAAGTAAAAATAATTAAGCCTTCAGAGAAAGGCCAGATACCATCATTCACTGGGAAAGCATTAGGCTTCAGTTACTCAACTATTAGAACAATTATAAAGGATAAAGTGAGAATGGAACTTGTGAAAGGCAGTGCTCCAATGAAACCATCAATTATTACTAAGCGGTGGATTAATTCTCAAAATGGAAAGGTTATTATTGATTTGGTTAGGAGATCAAAATAAGTGTAATATTCCTATTAGCCTAGCGTTAGTGCATGAAAAGGCCCAAAATATTTTCAATAGTTTAAAAGCTGCAAGCATAGAAAGTGAAGTCAGTTGTGATGAAGAACTGGTTGCAAGTAAAGGTTGGACTAATCGTTTTAAAAACAGGACAAATATGTATAATATTAAAGTACAAGGGAAGGCCGCCAGTGCCAACGTAGATACAGCAACTGAATCTCCTCAAATGTTGAAGGAAATTATTGAGGAGGGGGATTATTTGCCAGAACAAATATTTAACATAGATGAAAGTGGATTGTTCTGGGGGGAAAAAAATGCCTGTAATAACGTATATCTCAAAAGAAGAAAAAAGTGCACCAGGGCATAAAGCAGCAAAGGACAGACTACTAATCTTATTGCTTGGGGGTAATGCATCCACAGATTTTAAGCTCAAGCCTTTGCCTGTTTATAGCTCTGAAAATCCAAGAGCACTTCACGGCATTATTAAAGCAGCTCTTCCATTATTTGGAAGTTAAATTTAAGGGGCTGGGTCACACTCTCCATGTTTGAAGATTGGTTCTTGAACTATTTTTATTCCTGCTACAGAACCTTATTGTTTGGAAAAGAAAATTCCCTTTAAATTTCTGCTTATGCTGGACAATGCTCCTGGACATGCAACATCTTCAGATGACCTTCACCCTAATGTAAAGGTCATATTTTTACCACCCAACACTACATCGTTACTACAGCAAATGGACCAGGGAGTCAACTCTGCATTTAAGGCCTGTTACTTAAGGTGTACATTCTCACAAGCCGTCAGGGCTAGGGAAGATGATGTGATGACCTTGAAAGAGTTCTGGAAGAATTATACCAACTGTGAAAACCCTGAAAAACACTGCTGATTTTTGGGAAGAAATGAAGCATTCAACAATGAAAGGAGGGTGGAACAAACTGTGCCCTCACTTCTGTGATGATTTTTGTGGCTTCACAGAAGATGACATTGCTCAAGCCAGAAAAGCTGTGGTGGATAGTGGCAATGCACTGCAATTGGACAGCAATGATAATAATATCGTTGACTTACCAGAGTCCCATTCACAAGAATTAAGCAATGAAGACCTTATGGAGATAGAGAAACAGCTGATAGAAACATAAGAACATGAAGAATCATAAGATCTAGAGCCAAGAAAGTTTCTAACAAAAGGATTAGTTGAAGCCTTTCCTCTCATTTGAAGCAGGATTTGCCAAGCTTGAGGAGCAAGATCCTAACACTGAGCGGTTTACAAAGGTTTACTCTGTACTTAGTGAAAACATCAGCTGCTACAAGGCCATCTCTGATAAAA